>CM065430.1:52675000-53225000 GCA_033030585.1 Hippophae rhamnoides
TCAGCTGGCCGAATTTCTCCACCTCAAACTTTGCGTTGGAAAACATAGTTCTTCGAGTAGAACTTGGTTTGCCATAAATTTATGGTTAACTTGTTCACCTTCTTCGATCTCTCCTTTATTAGCCATAAGTACAAACCGATAATGTAAATTTTGCACTTACAACTTAAAACATTGTTTTTCCAAATTTTATACCTTGCTTGGAAAAACTAGTCCGTAGTTGAATTTGGAATGGTCCAATTAGCTAGGAATAGATCCAACTCAGTTGAAAATGGATGAAAAAAAGACCAACCCGGTCCAAATATCACTAGTGACAGAGTTGGCTCGGGCTAACTCCTACGAGTTGACTCGCTTACTCAAAGATGATTCCGGCAGCCTCCGGCGGTGATTCTCGACTTCCGATTTGAGCGATTCTTTCACCGCTATGCTCAGATTGCCGAGAGCTTCGATTTGATATATAATAATCGCTATATTTGGCTCGATACCAATTTGTTGTCATAAGCAATAACATAGCAGATACGAATATATCAAAGCGATAAAACGAACACACAGAATTTACGTATTCGCATTCGCTAGGTCCACGGAAAGAGGCAGCATATTATTTGAACCGAGTAGGAAATATACGTAATCACGTATACGCATTACCTCACTAATAATATCTCTCAAGTGTTTCCCAAAACTCACAAGTATTTTCTCTCTTTGAGTTTGCTTATACTCTTTCTGATTTTTTCTGATTTTTGCCTTGTTCTTCAATGCATGAACTCTTTCCTATTTATAGATGAAGAAAAGCTCCCTTTCCCTAAATTGTGTCATAATTTAAGCCTTAAATTAGGCTACCAATTTCCTTAAATTATGCCACTAATTTCCTTAAATCATGTCACAAATCATGCCACAAATTAGGCCACTAATTTCCTTAAATTATGCCACTAATTTGTTACTTTTAGAGCCAATATTCAACACTACCAACAATGCCAAAGTTTTCACCAATTATCGCTACCAACAATGCCAAAGTTTTCACCGATTATCCACCAACCAACTGAAAACCTTACCATCATAACGAGTTCTTAGCTCTTCATGTAATGGGGTATTACCATCATATGACCTTTTTCTACACAATGATTCCAAATAAAAAATTTTCTACTTAGCTAGTCATAGCTCATTCTTTAATTAACATTTCTGTGCTTCAAGATTGAAATAGGGGAACTTAAGTTTTCACGGTTAGTATAATTCTGGGAAGAATTTAGGTTTACTTGAAACCTTATTTTTAATGCTATTTTGGATATTATGTTGGCAAGTTGAAACTATTATAATTTAATGTAATATTTGATTTTTTAAAATAATACTTTGTTTGTAATATATTTAAGAATTTAAGTTTTATTTTCAAAGTTTGGATCTTTTCATAATACCTGTCTTTTTATAATTTTTGTGATATTTAATTTATTTTTAAATCAATTTTAAAAATTTAACTTTTATTTTAAAATTTATTTCTTTTCTTTTCATTCATGTACACAAATTTTATGGCGTGGCACTTTTTACTTTTATACTCAAATTAGGACACTAATGATATCCCATTTCAAAAATCGGTATCTTCTTGCACCTCCGTTTAAGAAATTGTACAAAACCCCTTTGGTCCAATTTAGTGTTTTAATTGGGAATTTGACACCATTTGAGATGAGCATGGGGGCAATTATTGTCTTTTTAACTGTTCTTCACCACTTAATGCCAAACAAATTATCCAACTTCTTCTCTCTTGCCATAATCAACAACTTAAATGGCTAAAAAACATAGCAAGAAAACACATTTAAATGTCATCCACTCTCTCACCTACTCCCTACCTTCTACATCATCGGTTATTCCCTAGTCACTCCTTGCCTTTATTTTTAACCATGTTGCTGCTTTGATTTCATGAGAGAAATAGCAGAGACAAATGTTCCAAATTGCATATGCGGAAACCTACCATTATTGAAAAAAGGCATTGAAGGTTTCATGTTCGTGGTACAAGCTGACCACTTGCAAACAAAACTCCAATATTCTAATCTTTTATGCATATATAACATTAAAAAGATAAAAAGTCATCATTGAGATGAATAAACTACTGTACAGTGCCTAGGGTGTGGACCACTGACTCACAGAACAAACTCAAAGTCTCCATCAATGTTTCTCATTTTTCCCAAAATGGCAAAAGAATATATTCCCTTTGTAATATTCTTCTTCAATTTCGATCCACGATTTGATAGAAAATCCTTTCCACTTTTCATTGTTCTTCAATTCCCCTTTCTCTCAGAAACGATGTTCTATCGACTTCCTTCTTCAAGCAGTTATCAGGCTTGTGTTTTCTTCCAAAATAATTTAAAGTTTCAAGTTAAATTCCAACAATGACATTCATTGTCCTTCTCGTGCAGCTCATACGGTGTCAAATTCCAATTAAAACATAAAATTGGACTAATTGGTACTAATTATTATATGGATGTACCATTAGTGTGTCCAATTTAAAACTACGAGTATAATAAAGTGGAAGTAATCATAAATAAGAATATTATTGAAGTACCAAAACATGGGTGGTAAAATTAGCCTAAATTTCTCTTCGGATTAAAGCTCTTAATGTAAATGCACGTTATATATATATATATATATATATATTTGATATGATTGCATATGTTTCATTTTAATTATTTAAATAAAAAATATTAAAATCCTTAAATCAACTTAAATTTAGTAGATAATAATTTATATGGGATGATTAAGTTTTAAGTGTATCAAAATAATATGTAATAAATAATTAAAGTTAAAGATCTTGACTTTATCAAGTCACTAATACAATAATACAATCAACGCCTATTTGTAATACAATAAACCTATTTAGGATTGTTTACCTTGAGACATTTAATTGGAAGTGTTGTATAATAATTAATTATATAAAGTTTAACAAGAAATATTAAAATACTATGTAATATGTATTTACATAAATAATAGTTTTTCAATATTCTCACTAGATAATTATGTGTAGAATGATATTCTTAAGTGATTTAGTTGACTCTTCTTTTCTTTTATTTTTTTGTGGGTAATTTTCTTATGTTCTTTAACATCTAAAAACAGATGGATTGAGTTACACACATTTTTTGAATTGATCGTCAAATCAACTACAACAGCTTAATTCCAAATACATTCCAAATACAAGCCATCTAACCTAACAATCAGATATCGTGGAGAAGGTTAAAAGCCACAATGCTTTTAAAAAAGAAAAGAAAAGAAAATAACTACTATTTATGTAAATATATATTATTTTGAAGTATTCAAATTTTCATCCATTTTAAACAAAATTTTAAATAGATATTACTTCCAAGTGACAATATTGATTATTGAAAAACTACTATTTTTATGTAAATAAATATTATTTTAAAGTATCGCAACTTTAATTCATTTTACACAAAAGTGTTAAGATTTTTTTCTCAAGATAATCATACCCAATTTTTATCTCATTTACACATAAATTCATTTTTTATGATTAAGTTATACTATTTTAATTAATTAATATTAATTAAGATTTGTCACATTAATTAAAATTTATTAATTGATGTATTAACTTATGTATATAACTTAATAAAAAACTATTATTTATGTAAATAGAAATTACTTCAAAGTATTTTAACTTTAATACATTTTAAGATTTTTTTCTCAAGATAATCATACCCAAATTTTTATCTCATTTACATATAAATCCATTTTTATGATTAAGTTATACTATCTTAATTAATTAATACTAATTAAGATTTATTACATTAATTAATTAATTAATTAATTAATACTTATTAATTGATGTAGTATAACTTAATAAAAAAATTAATTTACGTATAAATGTGATAAAACTCTTGATTACTTATGTAGAAAAAAATATCCAAAAATCTATACGTAATTTCTAGCAAAATTTGGACACTTGTAAGCCTCTTAAGGTATTACTCTTATATGCTTACTTTTTGTCCATATATAGCAAACATAACCCAAACGTGCAATTATAAAATTGCACAATTAGATATTAAAAATTAGAAAGTAAATATTCATTTAACTATTAACATTATGTAAAAAAAATTATTTATTATTTTTACATTTTTTTTATCCCAATTGAATACTTATATTATTAAAATATTTTAAAAAAAATATTTAAACTAAAAATTGATAAATTTAATCGAAAAATTTAAATTACATACACATGACACCATGAATTTATTATTATATTCCCAAATGCCCTCATATCACATACAAAGATAATTTAAATATTTAAATTAAATTAGTCAATTTTTTAATTGATCCAAAGAAATTTCAAAAATAAAATTAGTAAATTCAAATAAAGAAATATTGAAAGTGATAAATTAAAAATTATCACGTAACATTAATAACTTCACGTAAAAAGCATATAACAACAAAACTCAAAAAGTTGAACTAAATGCATTACAATACTTGATAGGTTTTTTCAGAAAAGCCAATATTACTTGCATTTGTATTTATTTTTTCAATCATAAATCATATATTATATCATGTGTCAGAATTATTTTAAAAATTAAAAAAATTATTTATTTTTTTAGATATTATTGACATATGACATAACAAAAGAGGTGCGGATGTAAATGTGAATCCTTAACAAGCAACAAGTATGCATACAATGATACAAGTTACCCAAATATAAGAAAATATGAACAAACAAACTATATATATGGACCAGCCACGAGTTGTGCATATCACGTCAGCACCACACCAGGCACCTATAGGTATGTCCATCATTCCAATCCTTATTCAGTGTCCGCAAACCTAAAAAATAGTGAAGAAAGCAATTTTCAGATAGATGATTTATTGTGAACAATGGAGCAAGCAGTTAAAAAAAATTTAAAAACAATGGAATAACAAAAAAATGAAACTGATGAGACTATATCTAACTCACCCAAGTTCCGACAGCTTAAGATGCGATTCTGCATAATCAGCAAAGAAGGCATCCTCATCCTAAACAAAAATCACCAATATTTAGACGTGAATTTTCAATAATATAAGGTAAAAGTACACCTCGATTGTTTTATTTTTACAAAGTTAATACATTAGTCATATATTTTAAATAGTTTTCTTTAGTTGTGCTACAAGTTTTAGTCATTTTTGATCATTTTAGTCACTCCATGATCCATTTTCCCTACTTTTTGGGTCACTACCCTTATCAAAACATCCAACAACTTTTACTAGTAAGGTTCAAATTAATTCTACCTAAGTTTTTCCCTCCAAACAATGACTTCCCCAAACAAGGACCCCAAAAACCCAATAAGGAAAAAAAAGAAAAAGAAAAAAAATTAAGTGTAACAATACAACAATAATATGATTAAAGTATAATAGTTTAAAACAATGTGAATAATATGTCTGATTTATGAAAGTAAAGTAACAAGATTATCATACCATAAAAAAATCCATCAAGTATACTAGATACTAACCGCAGCATATTTCTCAACAAGAGGATGAAAGACCGGATCCTCTAGTAGAGCCTTGTCAGATGGTAGCTGTATCAAACCTTCTCTCTCTCCACTAAGAAGTTCCCTGTTTGATAGCATATTGCTTTGCAGTCAGTAGTGGATTCTTAAAAGTGTAATTGATCGAGGTTAAACTAGGCTTCTGTGTTAACCTGCTGCAACTGTTAAATTGATAGAATGCACGTTATTGTCAATAATGCAATTGCTTATCTAGAAGGTGACTGAATGATGTGGTGTCACTAGTAACGGACTAAGCACGTTTAGCTCTGCATATATAAAGCACAAAACTCTGTTGTGTTCATTCATTGAACCATTTGCATTGTTTAAATGGAGAATTGTATACAAACAAAATCTACATTTCTTCCTCCAAGAATCTTTCATTTTCTCTGTTCTTCAGTTTACATTTCTTCTTGGAGGAAAGATTTATAGGTTCTTCAAAATCATTGCCAAATTTTTAAACAAATTAAAAGCAGTCACATATATTCTTAAAAAAAATTCTTTCAATTGTAAAACTATTTATTAAGATGATTTAATTAGGCATGTTTGAGAATAAATCCTAAAAGGGGTTGCAATATAAGAGGGTACAAAAATCCCCAAATGACTTGAACCCCATCAATTTATATTACAAAGCCATGTCTACATGGTTAAATATGTCTACCCTAGGTGTAGAATCTAGGGTGCGTAGTAGTGAGCCATAGGTACAGTTATTAGACTAATGTAGCCTCTAAGGCTAGGAGTATTTACATAGGTTTGATCACTAAGCTAGATGATGTATAAACCAGAGATTAGCTCATAAATCAGTTCTTCGAGCTGTCAGCCGTGATCAGCAGCCTCATTCACGGACTGGGATGCTGTCTCGTACTATTCTAGCTGAGCTATGGGATCATGGGTTCTGTATAGAGGCTGGTATGGGATCCCATACTGGTCTGTTGATCGGGCTGCTCAGCAAGCTCATTGGTTCTGATGTTGGGCTGCCTCAAGGGGTCATAGGTCATGGGCTCACTGGTTCTAGTAATAGGTTGCACCACGGGGTTGTTGGTCATGAGTTCAGGTTGACCCACTGGCTTCAATAATGTGTACCAACTGGAGGAGTAATAATTATAATTGCTGGATTTATTTTTGTTCATATATAGGTTAGGTTTCCCATGTTTTGACTCTTCAGCAAGTCATTTATTCGTTTCTTCTCAGCCTCTATCGTGTCCCATCAAATTTGTCCCCTGTAATAAATTTTCTCATTTTGTGTGTTTTTATATACATAAATATATAAGCAGAAGGTCCATTTTAGAGTTATTCTTGTTTCTAGCAAGTTCCTTCTTCAGAGAAAACCAGCCCCTGACAATAAAATCAAACCATACCATAGGATTTCAGCCCGTTCCATTATCCAATCAGTAGAAATTTTAGTCCGATCAGAGAATTTCAGCCTGATTTATGCAAGTAATTATCTTATTCCTATATCCGGGCAGGGGGTGCATATTTTGGCCTCGGATCCCCTAATATTTAAGCTCTCATTTGTGGGCAAGTAAAGGGAAATTAGAGGTCGGAATTGAGTTTTAACACCAAATATCAGCCTGAAATCTTATTTTTATTGATGAGTATGTTTTCTCCTTCATTCGGCCTCTTATTTTTGTATAGATCAGTTATAAGTCCATAATCATGGCCGACCTACATGACCTATGGTGTACATCCTCCAACGATGTGGCTACTTCAACGGAGAGCTCTTGTAGCCCCGTTATAGGTAGCTCTGACCGTAGGTATAGTGAATGTGGAGAAGAGCAAGTTATTTCACAGACTCTTGCCCCAGTTGGTGTTTGTGAGACCACTTTGGCTCTTCCTGCCACATCCTCTCACCATAACATTATTAAACTGCTCAATGTGCTTGTTATTCAAAGTGCCACATCCTCTTGCCATAACATTATTAAACTGCTCAATGTGCTTGTTATTCAAAGAAAAAAGAGGTTGAAGACTCCGAAAAATCCACGACCACCCACAGGCCGAACAAAAGATACCAACTTTTAATGTGCACACATCTCGAGTCTCCTAACATATGAGGATGTTGAGAAAACTCAAGCTAAATACTTTTTTCCTCAAAATGTTGACATCATCCCAACTCTTCCAACGAAGCTTAACCATCACAACCCTCCTACGGGGTATATAACTTTCCACGATAAGTCATTCAAAGTCGGGTTTAGGTTACCCTTACCCCGTTTGATCATAATGTTCCTTGAATCTATAGGCTTGTCCCTAACTAACAAAACTCTTAACTCTTAGAGGATTTGTTAAGTCTGTTCATGGTAAGTGTTGAGTTAGGCATTGAACTAAGAATGCCTGAGTTAAAGAACAAGTATATTATAAAGAAAAATAGAGTGGACAAGTGTAGGGTTTATGTGTCAACCCATTCAGGTTACGGCTTGGTACTCAAGATCCCAAAGCCTATTTTAGGTTGGAAAGATGTATTTTCCCTGTTGGGAGACTTGTGTTATGGTAAAGGTTTGCCCACTCTGCCCACTCTGCCCATTCATTGGAAGTTGGACACCATTGACTTGCGAGCTAACTTCAATACCAATGTATTGACCACATCACACAAATATTGAGTGGGCCTAATTCATGAATATAATGTCCATAATCAATCATGTTATCTCATATTAAAACCAGATCGTATAATCCTAAATAGGTTCTGGCTTGATCTTATTTAGGTTGTTTATTATTTTATTTTTGGTTTTTTTCTAACCCCGTGTTTTGTTTCAAGCGTGGACTTTTCCTCCTTCAACATCAATGATCTATATAACAAGGCCGTTGGGCTTGAGGCCCACCAGTAAGGTTATATTCCTTTCCCAATTAGGCCATACTCTCTGAGATTGTTAAAGTCGTTGATGATAAGGGGATACCTCATAGGGTTAAAGTCACCTTCTTTGAACCCTTGGTGGACCCCTTTGAAGGTGAGGTGTATTTGGTAATAAAGATAAACTTGACGAGTTGTATCACTACTTCGCTGATCCTGATAACATTAATAAGGCTCGATTTGATGAGCCTAGCTCTGTGCTCTTAATGGCTTTTCAACGGACCATGGATGCAAGTATTTATCCCGTTCCTTATGCCTTTGCAAAGTTATCATTTTTTATGCCAACTCTTTTCCTTCCTTTTCAGTGTGCATCGCAAGAAGCTACGAGAACTTATGAAACTGATCTCGTAAAGAATAGTCTTACTAGCTCGCTAAAGAGAACTATGAACTTAAGGCCAAAAACAAAAAGCTACAAGAAAGATTGGAGGGCTTAACGGGAAAAGTTCAATCTTAGTCCATTAAACTTGATTATGTGCACCGCAAGAAGAATCATTACTAGAAGGGGTTCCAGGCCCAAAAGAAGTAGGTTGATGAGTCAATGGAGAAGATAGCCAGCCTGGAGAAAATGAACCAATAGCTCGTTAAGGATGGCATCCGAGTTTTCTTTGAAGGATTTAATTGGGTCTAAATAATCTGAGAAAGGCCGCCAAAGAATTGGACCAAGAGACCCCTTTTAATGAACTTACTACGTACCGAGCTCATAAGGCGTGGGGATAACAATCCAACTCAGTCTACTAATGAAACTGCAAACACCAGGATTCAAGTTGGAGAAGAATATTTGGGTGGTCAGATTGTTGATGAGTTAGTGCCCATGATTGATGATTCTATGAGCATAGTTGATGCTGATGTAACCTGAGCATAGTTGATGCTGATGTAACCACTAAGGAGGCCCAAGAATTTTTTGTTTTATTTATGCGGGGAGGTATGCCTCCCCCTTTTGGTATTGTAATTTAAGAATAATTTTCCTATTTTATTGGGCTAAAACTTCTTTATTTCTGATATTCTTACACGCTATTAAATTTTATGTCGACCTTAAATACGTGTGCATGCTTCTATCATAACACCTTGAGGTCGCTTGTCCCTTGGGAGGCGATCTGGTCCAAAGCAGGGAACTATGGCCTTAGAGAACTTTGGTAATCTGGCCCTATAGGTCTCGTGCATTGATATTCTATATAGGGCTATAATACATAATGTTATTAGGGTCGTACTTACCTATTACTTTTTCTTTCTATGGCTGTGTGCACCCTGGAAAATAGTCTAGCCTATAAAAAGGTACTCACAGTATTGATTTTGAAACTTGGAGAATTCTTAAAATATGATCCCAGCTTGTGTTACAGTTTTCCAGTTTAAATCAGGCTACCATACACGATGTGTATTAGGGTTGCACCTTGTTAGTGCTTTTTCTTTCTTGAGCCGTATACACTATGGAAAAGGGTCTTTCCAACGGGGTATTCACGTTCTTAACTTTTAGACTTGTAAGGTTTTTTGTAAACTGGTCCTACATGCCTCGTGTTACGGGATTCCAATCTCAATCGAGCTATTATACACAGGATGCATCAAGGCTACACTTTATTGGTGCCTTTCCTAGCTATGTGTTCCCTGGAAAATGGTCTTTTCCATCAAGGTATTCACGGTCTTAACTCTTGTACTTGTAGAAATTTTTTTGTAACTAGCCCAGCCTGTCTCGTGTTACGGGCTTCCCATCTCAATCGAAATGCAATACACATAATGCGTTAAGGCTACACTTCATTGGTGCCTTTCCTAGCCATGTGTTTCCTAGAAAATGGTCTTCCTTCGGGGCATTCACAATCTTAACTCTTAGACTTGTATAAATTTTTTGTAACTGACCTTACCTGCCTCGTGTTCTAGTCTTCCCATCTCAATCGGGCTGCTATACAAGGGATGCATTAGGGCTGTACTTCATTGGTTCCTTTCCTGGCCGTGTCTTCCTTGGAAAATGATTTTTCTATCTGGGTATTCACGATCTTAACTCTTGGACTTGTAGAAAAATTTGTGCAACTGGCCCTACTTGCCTCGTGTTATGGGCTTCCCGTCTCAATCGGGTAGCCATACACGGGATGTGTTAGGGTTGCACTTTATTAGTGTTTTTTCTCGCCGTGTTCCCTAGAAAATGGTATTTCCATTGGGGTATTCACAGTCTTAATTCTTGTAGAATATTTTTTTAATCGACCTTGCCAGCCTCGCGTTAAGGCTTCCCGTCTCAATTAGGTTTCTAAATACAGGGTGAGGTGTGCTAGGGCTACACTTCATTGGTGCTTTTTCTAGCCGTTTGATTGTTCGAAAATGGCCTTCCATCGGGGTATTCACGATCTTAAGTCTTAGACTTGTAGAAAAGTTTTTGTAATTGGCCATGCATACCTCGTGTTACGGGCTTCCCGTCTCAATTGGGCTTCTATACACGGGCGTATTAGGGTTGCACTTCATTAATGCTTTTTTCTGGCCGTAGGGAACAGTCTTTCTAGTAGGGCATTCATAATCTTAAGTTATGCATTCTTTTGTACTGTGTACGCCTGCATCTCAAACGGGTAAGAAAGACCACCTTACTCCTAAATAAAGGTGACACATTAGTTTATTCGCAAACGAGATGGTGTCAAGATTGTTTTGAATTTATCGCTAGGACATGTTTCCCTAAAGGAAGTTCCCATAATTTGGGTCCCTTATCCCTTTCTTAGGTTGGGCATCATTTTGTGCCTCTTATGCATGCATCTCAAATGAGTAGGGGTTAGACCACCTTACACTTGAAGGTGTCGTATTAGTTTATTCGCGAACGAGATTGTGTCACTTTTTCTAGATTTTGTCATCATGTCATCCATATATAACTCCATGTTTCTGCCCAATTGCCTTTTGAACATTCTATTTACTAGGTGTTGGTATGTTACTTCCACATTCTTCAATCCAAATGGCATCCTGATATAGCAAAATGTGTCATCTTCTATAATAAAGGAATATTTTTCAACCATTTGATGCATCATGATTTGGTGGTATCTTGAGTAGGCATCCATGAAGCTCATGAGGCTCAAACCAACAGCAGCATCAACCAATTGGTCAATGCTTGGTAGGAAGAAATAATCTTTCAAAGCGGCTTTGTTTACATCTGTGAAGTCTGCACACATTCTTGAGTCTCCTCCTACTTTTGGGGCCAAAACAACATTAGATAGCCAAATAGGGTAATCAACTTCCCTAACCCATCCGACTTCTTTCAACAAACCAACCTGTTTTTTAATCAAGATATTCTTCTCCCTTATGAATTTTCGTTTTCTTTGTTTTATAAGTCTTACTTGCGAATTGACATTAATTTTGTGTGCGATGACTTTCAAGTCCACCCCTGTCACTTTTGCAAAACTCCAAGCAAACACATCATTGTTTGCCCTTAAACAGGCGATCAAGTTTGTCTCTAATTCTCCTTCCAGTTTGGCACTTATATTGAACAATTGTGTTTCTTGCTCTCCTACATGCACCATTTCAATCTCTAAGTCCACGATCTTGGTCAGGTCCAAATTGCTTATCATTATATGTTGCTTGATCTTTGATTGCTATTTTTCTTATAGCCTTTTGAGCTTTTTGAAAGCTGAGACATTACAACTACAAGCTTTTTCCTAGTCCTCTTTCATAGTTTCTATTCCTAAGGCACTAATTGCTTGGTGTTAGGTAGAGGATGTAGCTTGCAATTTGTGTAACCAAGGTCTTCCTAAGATAATGTTGTAAAGAGATGGAATATCCAACACCACGAAATTGGTCAGGACAATTGCGCTCTTGGTAAGATACTATGAGCCTTATAGTACCTATTGACATTGTCATACTCCCATTAAATGCTACTAACGGTAGCTCTTTTCTTGCAATTTTTATTGGTTAGACATCTAATTCTTGTAGGGTAGTAAGATACATCAAATCAAAGGAGCCCATTGTCAACTAGGACCCTCTTTATTTCATAGCCTATTACTTGAACTTTAATGATCAAATGGTCATTATATAATGGTAATATCTCACCTCTATCAAAGATGATGAGGTGGTTAGGTCCTGGCTCGAAACTATACACATAGTGTGGAATACCTAGGCCTTAGAATGTCTCCTTTGCGAATTTCCCAATAGGCCAAACACGTTAGGTCCTCCATGAATGGTATGTACAATTCTCACATTCCTGAAAGCAATTCTGGGCTGTGCCCTAGCACAAGAAGTCTAGTGTGATCACCTCTATCACGCAGTGGGCTTCTTCTTCTTTCTCTGATGAGGTCTTAATTTACGAGTTCCCTTAAGTGGCCTCTAGATAGCAGTAACTATATCTCACGTTTGAGATGTCGGCAATTATTCGTCCAGTGTGTGTCTTTGTGAAATGAGAAGTATCCTGTGTGGTCTCCATTTCGGCTATTTGACCTAGTCATTCCCTTCCATGCTTCGGATTGCCTTAGCCAAAGACACACGGAATGGAGGTCCTCAATATGGTGATAAGGATCTCCCTTGCGAACCCATACGCCTATCCTCTAGCCTTCTATAAGTGAATGGAGGTTGAATGGGTCTCCCCCGATTTCAGACTGTTGGCTTCATCTCCTTTACATCTTTCTTCTCTTCTAAGTTATATTGAACATAAGGTTTTTCTACCAACTCCCTCTCCAAATTTACAAATTTTTGAGCTTTCGTATACATGGCCTCTAAAGATGAAGGTGTCATTTTAGTCAACTTCACAAATAGTCCAAAATTTTTAATTACCCTTTTTCAAAATGCTTTTATGGCAATGGAGCTAAAACACCCTAAAATTTGGAGCTTTTCTACCTTGAATCTCTTCATGTAACTCTTTGTAGTTTTTCTACCTTGAATCTCTTCATGTAACTCTTTGTAGTTTTTCTTGGGGCTCTGAATGATGAAAAATAAGTGATTAGCCTCTTTCCTAACGGGTTTATTACTCACATAATGAGTAACAAAGGTTTTTACCAATTCTCCAAAATTTTAAATTCTTAGGATAGGTCATTGAACAACTTTTTTGCGTTGTCTTACAATGTTGAGACAAATTGTAGACTTTTTTGAGAATATGTTTTATCAGTGTTGAACAGGTTGTATTATTACGTGTAAAACAAGCTGTAATTATTGTTGATACAAGCTGTTATACCCGAAATAAGTAGTTCTAGGGAGACAGTGAGAATTTTTTTTCTTCCATTGTTGAAAACCATATTGATTTCTAGAAATACGTCTGAATAGTCATCATCTCGAGCTGTCATCATCGCCACCATCAGCCATCTGTTCATCGTCATCGCCGATTATATAATCTCATCTCAGACCAGTCGTCGTCGCCGATCATCATCGTCGTCATCGATCATCATCGTCGTCGCCATTCATCATCGTCGTCACCGATCATCATCGTTGTCGCCGATCATCATTGTCGTCTGCTTCAGTCCTACAAGTCAGTAACATTTGCATTCTGTTTTTTTTTTGTTTCCAATATCCGTAAGCTGCATTTTTTATAACCTAACCCGACCCGGTGCAACTCGACTCGACCCAGTACAACTCGACTCGACCAGACCCAGCAGATTGTCTAAAAAAAAACGACAACACATTCGCCAATTTCAGCCCATATATAATCTACAATTGAAATAACAACAATGGCCACGAGAAAACCTGTAATTATTAGTTCCACAGAAAACAGTCTTATGCCTATCACCAGTCACAAATTAAATGGACACAATTACCTTCAGTGGTCCCAATCCGTCATGATGTTTATATGCGGAAAGATGAAAGATGATTACCTTACTGGCGATGCAGCAGCTCCGAACAAGGACAATCTACAATACAGAACATGAAAATCTGAAAACAATATGGCGATGTATTGGTTGATCAATTCCCTGACAAACAAAATTGGAGAGAACTTTTTTCTCTACAAAACTGCCAAAAGAATATGGGATGCCGCCAGAGACACTTATTCCAGTTCTTATAATATGTCTGAACTATTTGAGATCGAAAACATCCTCCATGATTTTCGTCAAGGAGAGTTGTCAGTTACACAATACTTTAATTCTCTCACTCGATGTTGGCAGCAATTAGACCTCTTTGAGGTTTACGAATGGACATGTCCAGCAGACAACATCTTGTACAAACAGATTATTAATAAGAAGCAGGTTTTCAAATTTTTACTGGGACTCCATAAAGATCTTGATGATGTGCATATGGCACTTCTAGAACAAAACCTCACAAAGATTCGTGAAGTTCTCTCCGAAGTTCGTCAAGAGGAGAGTCGGAAGAAAGTAATGATGGATCCTCAATCTACCATTTTTGTGACTAGAAAAGGATCTGTACTTGCTATTCGAGGCCACCAGCATTCTCATAATACAGACAACCGTCCTTGTCGTGGAAGACCTTGGTGTGATCATTGTCGTAAACCTGGTCACACTAAGGAAACCTACTGGAAAATTCATAGCAAGCCAGCTGATTGGAAACCACCCTTCGCACAGCACATCAACAAAGAAAGTTATGGAAAAATTGTCTCCAAATCTCAAGGCACTAAGTCACCTGAATCTGCTCTGTTTAGCAAGGAACAGATTGATCTCCTCCAGAAACTATTTGGACAATCCTTGACCACATCATCTGCCACTATAGCTCAATCAGGTAACACCCTCAATGCTCTTAGTGTGAAACAAAGTTATGAGACCACGGATTGTCGATTCGAGTACTTCGACTGGCCACGACGGGTGACGCTTCTTCTCATGAATCTTAAAACCTACTGCACGGACACACTGTCCGACCGTCGATGGTTCAATATCCAAAGTAACAGGAATTGGTTCGGCCAAAATTTCAAACTCCTTTATTCTTGATTCTGTCCTTCTTGTTCCCACACTTGATTGTAATCTTGTATCAATTACTAAACTTACCCGTGATAAAAATTGTATGGCTAAATTTGTTCATAACCTATGTGAATTTCAGGACTTTGATTCGGGAAAGATGATTGGCAGTGCTAAAGAATGCTCGGGACTCTATCTCCTCCGCAGTGAAGAACCTTCAGCAAGACAAGCCCAACAAGTTGTATCCGAAGTTTTTTATCAGAATAAAGCTTTGTTAAACCTTAAGTCTAATAATGATGGTGAAATCATGTTGAATCACTATCGCTTAGGTCATCCTAATTTCCAGTATTTACAGAAACTTTTTCCTTCATCCTTTAGAAATAAAAATTCAAAAGATTTTCAGTGTGAAGTATGTCAATTTTTAAAGCATGTTAGAACTTCATATCCTCATCTTCCACATAAAAAATCACATCCTTTCCCATTAATTTACACTGATATTTGGGGACCTTCTCGAATCAAAAACATCACAGGGACACATTGGTTCATTTCATTTGTGGATGATCATATTCGAATCACTTGGTTATTCCTAATGAAAGAAAAATCAAAAGCAGGTCAAATTTTTAAAAATTTCAATACCATGTTTCAAACAAAAATCCAAGTATTGAAATCTGACAATGATAAAGAATACTTCGCTTCCACCCTTACTGATTATCTGTTAAGTCAAGGGATTGTGCATCTAAGCTCATGTGTTGACACACCTCAACAAAACGGGGTGGCTGAAAGAAAGAATAGGCATCTTCTCGAGGTAGTTAGATCCCTCATGTTCACAACTCATGTCCCTTAACATTTTTGGGAGATGCTATTCTTACAGCTACCTATCTTATCAATAGGATGCCATATCGTGTCCTCATGTTTAAAACACCTATCAATACTCTACTTGAGTCATACCCACACATCAAAATCGTCTCCCACGTTCCCTTTAAAATTTTCGGATGTTCTACTTATGTCCATGTACACCATAGTGGCAAACTTGATCCTTGAGCCATCAAATGCATATTCCTAGGGTATTCATCATACCATAAAGGATACAAATGTTTTTCTCCTATCACAAAATGATTCTATAATACAATGGATGTCACATTCTTTAAATAATATCCGTACTATTCCAAATCTATCATTCAGGGGGAGAACATAGGCAATGAATAACAGCTTTCGAATATTATAACCACTCAGTCTCCCACAAATCCTATCCCGCAAATTCCAGAGAGTGAATTAATGTGTCAAATAAATCCTCTTACTAATCCCAATGAACCCTCAACTTCTCTACAAATAGATCCAAACTTCCTTGTCCCGAACAATGATCTTCTTGTCTACTCTAGAAGAAAAACAACTCAAGAAAGAGCAGAGAACCGAGCATATCTTGAGCCAATCCAGGAATCCAACCTGAGTACAAGCCACTCCGACAATTCACAAGGTAACATCACTGAACCTCATATTATTGAATTACTTCCTAATGATTTGAATTTGCCAATTGCTATAAGGAAAGGTGTAAGATCGTGCACAAACCACCCAATCTACAACTTTGTTTCCTATAAAAATCTCTCACTAGGTTATAAGGCATTTATCAGCAACCTTGATCAGATAATGGTTCCAAATTCTATTCATGAATTATTTTAGATACCTGAATGGAAGATAGGTATTCGAGAAGAACTCAATGCCTTAGAGAAAAACAAGACTTGGGAGATCATAGAACTACCATCGGGAAAACAAGTTGTTGGGTGTAAATAGATCTTTACAATCAAACACAAAGCAAACGGCAGTGTAGAAAGACTCAAAGCTCGCCTTGTGGCTAGGGGATTCACTCAGACATATGGGCTTGACTATCAGGAGACTTTTGCACCTGTAGCAAAACTCAACACTATTTGTGTTCTTCTCTCCTTAGCATCTAACTTGGATTTGCCTCTTTACCAATTAGATGTCAAGAATGCATTCCTTAATGGTGATCTCGAAGAAGAAGTCTACATGGACATTCCTACTGGAATTGAATCTCCTGTTCTAACCAATAGAGTCTGCAAACTTAAAAAATCCTTATATGGATTGAAACAGTCTCCACGTGCCTGGTTTGATAGGTTCTCCAAAGTTTTGAAGAGATATGGGTACACTCAATGTCAATCAGATCACACACTATTCGTCAAACATTTCTCCAATGACAGAATAGTTATCCTAATTGTGTACGTAGATGATATTGTTCTAACAGGTAATTCTACAATTGAGATGAATAAACTCAAGGAATTTCTTGCCAAGGAATTTGAGATCAAAGATCTGGACAATCTCAAATATTTCCTAGGAATGGAAGTAGCACGAACAAAAAGGGGCATATCTATATCTCAAAGAAAATATGTACTTGATCTTCTCAAAGAAATTGGAATGATCGGGTATAAACAGGTAGAAACTCCGATGGACTCTACAATAAAACTCGGAATCAAAGAAAATAGTACACCTGTGAACAAAGGCCGTTAGCAAAGATTACTGGGAAAACTCATTTACCTATCCCACACTAGACCATATATTGGTTTTTCAGTAAGTGTTGTAAGTCAATTTATGAACAGTCCCACTGAAGATCACATGGAAGCAGCCTATCGTATACTCAGGTATCTCAAGATGACACCAGGAAAAGAATTATACTTTAGTAAGAATCCCACTACAAAAATTGAAGTCTTTGCAGATGCTGATTGGGCAAGTTCTATAGTGAATCGCAGATCTACCACTAGGTTGTACATTCGTATGGGAAAATCTTGTAACTTGGCGAAGTAAGAAACAGACAGTAGTCGCTCGAAGTAGTGCAGAAGC
The DNA here is from genome assembly GCA_033030585.1 of Hippophae rhamnoides. NCBI lineage: Eukaryota > Viridiplantae > Streptophyta > Magnoliopsida > Rosales > Elaeagnaceae > Hippophae > Hippophae rhamnoides. The sequence goes on from CM065430.1 coordinate 52,692,973, forward strand.
TGAATTTAGAGCTATGGCTCATGGGATTTGTGAAAGAATGTGGTTAAGAAGACTACTCAATGAACTGAACTTCACAACTCCTGAACCAATCAACATGCATTGTGACAATCAAGCTACAATAAGAATTGCGAAAAATCCAGTTCATCATGACCAAACCAAACATGTAGAAATAGATCGTCATTTCATTAAAGAGAAGTTCAATGCAAAAATCGTGGACCTACTATATACATCTACACATCATCAAATTGCAGATATCCTTACCAAAGCATTACCTCGAACAAACTTCGAAGAATTGAGTCGTAAGTTGGGAATGATTAATATCTATTACCCAACTTTTGGGGGAGTGTAGACTTTTCTGAGAATCTTCTTTATCAATGTTGAACAGGCTGTATTATTAAGTATAAAACAAGCTGTAATTATTGTTGATACCAATTGTTATATTCCTAGCTTAGTGACCACTAATCTAAAGTTCTCATTCCTATTTATAGTGTTGTATATACATTAAAGAAGATCAGAGAATGAAGTGAAAATAAATACATACTCCAGATTATCTCCATCATATCTCTCGTAATATAATTGTTGAGGAGTCACACATTGACCAGAGAAGCCAACAAAGTGCTAGTTATAAGGTCATGGCAACCCTTCCTCTTTGAGAGCTCTTTTGGAGGGAGTTAGGCCATGACTTTCTACATGGTATCAAAGCAGGTCCTTGGGTTCAATTGATGTGCCCAACACGGTCAACCCCGGTCATTCAACCTCATGGTCAATCGATCTATGCGGTGTCCCCGTCCGATGTGAGAGGGGTGTTGAGGAGTCCCACATCGACCAGGGAAGCCAACAAAGTGTTGGTTATAAGGTCATGGCAACCCTTCCTCTTTGAGAGCTCATTTGGAGGGAGTTAGGCCATGACTTTCTACACAAACGTTTTACACAACATTGCACCCTTCACATAAGTATTTAGCCATACTGGAGCCATTGAGTGCTTAAAAGAATAGAGTGTGGGTCATTGGGTCTTTTGTTCCACAATATGATGTGCAACAAGGAATAACAAATTTCTTGGATGGTATTGTCATTTCAATCTTATCACTATAATGTGATGTGACAAGTTGACTACACATTTCTTCAATGTCGTATTGGGCATTCCCTACCTTATTGTCACGACCTTAATTTTTCAAGTATCGATCGTGCGACACTTAGCACCGTCCATTGCACTAAGCCTGCCTTTGAATCCGAATATAACTCCAAAGAGAATAGAAAGAGTTTGCAAAGAATGCTTTGTATTGCTCTAGAGAGAGTTTATGTTACAAATGCTAAGAATTCCCAAGGATGATTACAAATGAAGGCCAATAGGTCAATTTATAGTGTGGCAACAAGTCTAGGAGTATGCCACATTTTTCTAGATCCTTCTAGCTCTAGAATATACAAGAGAGCTCTATGTACAATATGCCACAAGGTTCTAGGACCTTCTATCTAACTCTAGAGTCTTCTAGGTTTGTCTAGTTCCTTCATGCACGTTCCAGGATGTTCCGTAAGCTTCCAGCGGCTTCTACATCCTTCCCAAACCATCCGGCATGTTCTAGAATATTCCAGCCCATTCTAGCACTCTCCAGCGTGCTCTAGAACATTCTAGGGTCTTCAAGCTTGAGTTGAGTCCGTCCAACTCTAGCCCTTTCTAGACTTCTCTAGGCAACTCTAGAACTTTCCATGTGTCTAGATCCTTTAGGCAGCCAACATTTGGATTTTTAGGGACATTTTGGGCGGGACGTGACACCCTCCCCCACTCAAGTTCGCGACGCCCTCGTCGCGCCTTCAAGCTGAAACCTCTCTATGGCATCTTTGAACTGCCATAAAGACTCCTCGGGTTCCCAGCTTGTCTCTACATCTGGGACGTTTTTCCATTTGACCAAGTATTCCCTATAACTTGGTACGCCCCTTCGTCGGATCAAGCGGTCCGCCAAAATTGAGTCCACTTCTTTGTCAAAGGAGGTTACCACTACGGTAGGCGCCCTCTTGGATTCTCCCCTACTCATGTCTTCCTTGTCTTCATGAAAGGGTTTTAGCATACTTACATGGAAGACCGGATAGATTTTAAGCTTTGGAGGAAGTTGCAATTTGTATGACACCTTTCCGACTTTCTTGAGAATAGGAAATGGTCCCTCATATTTCCGCACCAACCCCTTATGAACCTTCCGCAAGGACTTGAATTGTTGGGGCAATAGTTTCACCAGGACCAAATCACCTTCCTGAAACTCCACCATCCTCCTCTTCTTGTCAGCCCATTTCTTCATCTTCTTAGACGCCTTATTCAGGTAGGCTCGGGCCAACTCCGCTTGTTCATGCCAAGCCTTGGCAAACTTGAAGGCAGCAGGGCTCTTCCCTTCATAACTCGTGGCCAAGGCATGGGGAGTCAGGGGCTGCTGCCCCATGACGATCTCAAAGGGACTCTTTGCGGTGGACTCGCTTCTCTGTAGATTATATGAAAATTGGGCTACATCCAACAGCTTCGCCCAATCCCGTTGATTGGCACTCACAAAGTGCCTAAGATACAACTCCAGCAATGCGTTGGCACGCTCTGTTTGTCCATCACTTTGAGGATGAAAGCTTGTAGAGAAGTTCAAGTCTGATCCCAACAACTTGAACAATTCCATCCAAAATTTCCCTGTGAATCGTGGGTCTCGATCACTCACTATATTGGATGGAATCCCCCAATGCTTCACAACATGTTTAAGGAACAAGCGTGCCGTCTCATCTGCCGTGCAATCTGTTGAGGCAGGGATGAATGTTGCATACTTGCTGAAGCGATCAATCACCACAATAATGCTGCCAAAGCCCTCTGATTTTGGCAAGCAAGTTATGAAATCCATAGAGACACTCTCCCATGGTCTCTCTGGAATGGGCAGCGGTTCTAGCAAACCCTCGGGCGCATGCTGTTCAATCTTGTCCTGTTGGCATACAAGACAAGTCTTCACATAAGCTTCAACATCGTCCCGTAGCTGAGGCCAATAGTAGATGGATTTGATCAAAGCAAGGGTGCGCCTCATTCCTGGGTGTCCAGCCCATAAGGAATCATGGCACTCCTTGATAAGCTCCTTCCTTAAGCTTCCCCATTTTGGCACGAAGATACGATTCTGCTTGGCATAGACTAGTCCGTCACTCAGCCAAAATCGTCTCGTCTTCCCTTCCTTGATGAGGGCAAGGAGATTTTGAGCAAGGGCATCATGCTCTAACCCTTCTTTGATCCTTTCCAGTAAAGGGCTACTTGGCCTACTTAAGGCTGCTAGCTCCGTCTTTCGACTCAGCGCATCAGCCACCACATTAGCTTTACCGGGCTTGTACTCCAACCTGTAGTCAAACTCTGCCAAGAAATCTTGCCACGGAGCTTGCTTGGGACTCAACTTCTTTTGAGTCTGGAAGTAGCTTGTTGCGACATTGTCTGTCATGATAACGAAATGAGAACCCAATAAGTAGTGTCGCCACACCCTTAGACAATGAATGACGGTTGTCATTTCTTTTTCTTGTACAGTGTAGCGACGTTCGGTGTCGTTAAGCTTGCGGCTCTCATAGGCTATCGGGCGCCCTTCCTGCATCAATACTCCACCAATGGCAAAGTCTGAAGCATCCGCGTGCAGCTCGTACATCATGGAAGGGTCTGGTAGGCAAAGCATCGGTTCTTCACTAACGCCCTTTTTGAAGTCTTCAAACGAGGCTTGGCATTCACTTGTCCATTCCCAAGCCTTGTTCTTTTTGAGCAAGTTAGTGAGTTCTCTTTGGACAAGATCTCTTACCTTGGCAAATTCAGCTTTTAACCCATCAATCTCTTGCCTTAGCCTACCATCTAGCTCGTTGAGGGACATCTTAACCGCTGCGTGGATCTCCACATCCTCGGCCTCCAAGCCATTGCAACGCTCCTCTGAGTTGTCCACTCGGTCAAACAGCTCCCCTAAGCTGTCCTGCGCACTCTCAACTCGTGTCTCCAAGCTAGAAAGCATGTCTTTCGACTTGGTTCGAGATTCCTTCGATGGTTTCCGGGTTTCCTCACTGCCACGTTCCATAGGTGGAACATCAACGCTTGGTGTAGATGGAGCAACGTTCTTCATTATGCCAAGAGTAAGATTGCTTCAACCTAGTGCTCTGATACCAACTGTCACGACCTTAATTTTTCAAGTATCGATCGTGCGACACTTAGCAAAGAATGCTTTGTATTGCTCTAGAGAGAGTTTATGTTACAAATGCTAAGAATTCCCAAGGATGATTACAAATGAAGGCCAATAGGTCAATTTATAGTGTGTGACAAGCCTGTGAGTATGCCACATTTTTCTAGATCCTTCTAGCTCTAGAATATACAAGAGAGTTCTATGTACAATATGCCACAAGGTTCTAGGACCTTCTATCCAACTCTAGAGTCTTCTAGGTTTGTCTAGTTCCTTCATGCACGTTCCAGGATGTTCCGTAAGCTTCCAGCGGCTTCTACATCCTTCCCGAACCATCCGGCATGTTCTAGAATATTCCAGCCCATTCTATCACTCTCCAGCGTGCTCTAAAACATTCTAGGGTCTTCAAGCTTGAGTTGAGTCCGTCCAACTCTAGCCCTTTCTAGACTTCTCTAGGCAACTCTAGAACTTTCCATGTGTCTAGATCCTTTAGGCAGCCAACATTTGGATTTTTAGGGACATTTTGGACAGGACGTGACATTATGCTCTTTGATCTCATATTCTACTTGCTTCATCTAGGTTTCCTACTTAGGCATGGCCTCAATGGGCTCTATCCCTAGAACCTATGGGTTAATAACATTCTGGGCTGGTACGACCTCTGGTACATTGTTCTTGGCTAAAGGGATGACCTCTTTTTGAACTACTACCTTTCACTATTTGGACCATTATTTGATCCTACAACTCTTGTCCAGGGTTCCTGACTCTCCTTAAAAGTATTTGGTGTGCCAAAAGTTGCCTCAGATTTTGGTTATCTTATTGGATTTGAAGCATGGCCTCTGTAGGAATTACATTTGTAATTGAACGGCCACTGGTATGGTTGGGCCATGAGGGGCCGCTAGGGGAAGAGAGGGTTCTATGTTAAAATGGGTGCTTGATGCAGCCCAATGTTTTAAGTGTTCCTCGTTTAGTTCTAAGTTATTCTCTAGGTCAGGGTGTCCTAACCCAGGGTTTTGGTTGTCCGAGTGGTTCTTAGCTGCCAACTATTAGGTGGAAGTGGTGCCATTCTATTTTTCGAGCTTGAATTCCTAGAAAATTGGGTGAGAATATGTTAAACGAGCTAGAAATCTTCGTAAATTGGGTGGGAATATGTTAAACAAGCTAGAATTCTTTGTAAATTGGGTGAGAAGATGTTAAACGGAATGAAATTCTCCTATTTTGGACTCTCTCGATTTTATAAAAGCTAAGAGGTCCCAATGTTTTTCGACCAAAAAAGCTTTGGGCCCTACGATAAGCACCAAAATATTTGAGTAAATCCTAAGAGGGTTGCTATATATAAGGGTTCAAAAATTCCCAAATGGTTTGAACCCCTACCTATTTATACTACAAGCCATGTCTACATAGCCAAATACATCTACCCTAGTCTAGGGTGCATAGTGAACCAGAGGTACAGTTATTAGGCTAATGTAGCCCCTAAGGCTAGGAGCATTAACACAGATTTGATCACACGGATTGGATGATGTATAAACCGGAGATTAGCTCACCGGTCTGTTCTTCGAATTATCACTAGGGATCATCGGCCTCATTCACAGGCTAGGATGCTGTCTCGCACTGGTCTGGTTTTTTCGATGAGCTATGGGATCATGGGTCCTATATACGGTCTGGTATGCGGGCTGGTATAGGATCCCACACTGGTCTGTTGTTCTGTCTGCTCAACGGGCTCATTGGTTCTATTATTCGGCTACCTCACATGATCATAGGTCACGGGTTCACTGGATCTGGTAACGGGTTGCCTCACGGGGTCGTTGATCACAGGATCAGGTTGACCCATGGGCTCCAATAATACTTGTCCAAACAAGGTTCTATAGCAAAGTTGGTCAAAAATCACCATGTTAGTTGTACCTGTGAAAATTCAAGTTTGTTTTTGACATTTGAAAGTTTCAGTTTGTCTGACAGCAAGTTAAGTGACAGTTTTTAATCAGCTCCATTACCCAATTGAATTTAATAGAAGTTACTAATTTTACCTCATTGAATCAAATAACATAATTTAAGTATTAAATTAAATAAAAAAGATCTAGTAAATCTAACGAATATGCAAATTTTAGGTACTAAAGGTAATGATTAACCATCAAAATATCTTACTTGAAATAGGAATTATCAAAAATGAGAGGATTGTTTGTCCAGGGTCCCTCAAATCCAGAACGTTCCTTGTGACATCTACCCTGAATTTTTTTAAAAAAAATACGTATTATTAACACAGCAAGATGACAAAACATTACAAAATAGTAGTGGGCAAAGCTGATAAGTTCTCATGTAAACTGACCAAGGTGTGGCCACCAGATAAAGCAACAATATCCGTGTCACTTAGACCCATGTGGCGAAATACATCCCTCAAATGATCCACACCTATATTATCAACAATTTAAGCAGAAACATCAAGGGTTCGGTAATCATATTGCAGACTTGTAGTCATGATACTGACATGGATTTATTTGAGCCAGAAAACAAACCTTTGGTTCCATCAGGCAAACGACCTTCAGGTGGTGGTTCATTTTTGTCCTGGTAAAAATAAGGATTTCATAAATTATGGTTACCACAAAAATCATTATTTGGGGAAGAAAAATCTGAGTTACTAAGTGTTAGTTGCTAACTTATAATAGAAGAATTGTGATTTAGATCAGTGTTCTGAAATGAAAACAAGAAATTAGCAAGAGTAAAGCACGAGAAAAGATTAAAATGTCTCTCACAATGTCCATTCTGACAATTTATAACATTAAACAGTGGTTAACATAGAATTACTTTGTTCTATATGGATTAGGGAAGAGGTTTCAAATAATCACATATTAAATGGTAAGAATTAGTATTATGGTCAATGTTTAATGAACTTTTGCCCCTCCTCACAGAACATTCAAGCCAAGTAGCCAATGTAATACCAATGCTCCGCTATCCATAATTGATGCAATTTGACAATGACTAAATATACCATGGAATTTTATAGATATTGCAAAAAATGCACTTAAATCTTATATTTATTTTTTGTAACACTTTGATCTTTCTTTTTTTTAAAAAAAAAGTGACTCTAGAAGGAAAAAAATTATATTTATGGACCATTTAAAGTCACAAGTCATACATATGACTATTATTAAGGGACATATGATGTCATTTTACCCACTCTTTCCTTGGAAAAAAAGAAAATAAATTATCATCGCAATTTTTAAGTGTGAAAAGCTTCGATCTCTATTTAGTTTTTATTCATTTTTCTTCAATTTTTCCATGTATATATTCTATTTTTCTTCTAATTTTTCTTTGATTGAAGATATTTAGTTTGTTCATATTTTTATACTACAAGAACAATTATAAAAACTAAAAAACATAAGAAAAATCAAAACAAAAATATAATAAATACAAAAAAATAAAAAAATGAATAAAAGCTAATGCGTGTGAAGCTTTTAACAACCTCGCTCTCTTTTTCTCCATCCAAAGAGGTAGATAAAATAGTCTTGTGCATGTCATGTGACCTTAAATGGCCCATAAATATTATTTTATTTTTGTATATCTACTTTTTTCAAACAATATGATTAAAATATTACTAAAAATAAGTATACGATCTAAATACTATTTTCCAAGTCAGTGTAGGACAAGTACGGTCGCCTCCATTTGATAATTCACTATTATTTTGTAAGGGGTAATTTCAGAAGGAAAGAGGAAGAAGAAGATTAGAGAAACAAGAGGAGTTGATTTGTGTAAATTCTGATATCCCTTTATTGAATTCATAGAGGCTTTACATAGCCAAACAAACAGAGAAATAGTAAGGAAATTGGCTAACTAACTCTGACACTCCTAACCATCTAGTGGTCCCAAACGTCGCGCGCATCGCCTGCAAGGATGAACTCAGGGTAGAATCGAGTAAAACACCATTCATTTTCCCATATGACTTCCTCTTGCACTCCAGAGCAAAGTGGTTCACCATTCTTTTGTCAAAATCTTCACCTTCAAGATAAAAATTCAAAACATTCTTTTCTCCAACACGGGTAGCTTTCTGCTGCCTCATTAATGATACGTATGACATTAAGACCAACAATTACACCAATATCCTTGATGGTCTGATGCTTAGAGTCATTGAAATATGCATGAACATTGACAACAACATTTTTTTTGTAACACCAAGGTAAGCCTCTGCAATCTCAAGCATCTTAATGAAAACCATGGAAGAAATCTCTTCCGCATCAAATTGATTCTCTTCACTCTTGTAGTTAACTACAATCATAGGCTTGTTAACCTCAGGTATACTGTAATTCCTAGCCCTCATGTTGGCAAGACCAACAATCATATCCAGATGGTAGTTGGTATCATCATCCTTTCCAAACTGGATTGGTTTCATCTTGAAACCAGGTGAACATTTTTGCCAACAAAGCTCTAACTTTATGATCAGCTACACAATTATCTTTGTATTATCAACAGATGTAGTCGTTAGATTAGTAGCCTTTTCATCTGTCCTAATTTTGACATCTTTCTTGGGTTGGAATTCTAGGATCATCACTCTGTTCACAACTTCAGCTGATTTCTTTGGGTTTATAACCCAATCAAGAATTGGAATCCCAAATGTCTCTGCTCGAAGTATTGATGTAGCCATTACAAAGTGGAGGTGATTGGGGTCAATAACTGAGAACTGTAGAGGTTGAGGGAATCGTTTACGAGCAAAACAAAATGGTGCCCTTGTACTAGTTACAGCATATTTAGGATGAGTATACAACAATTGCTTCACATGGTTAGTAAAATAATCTTCAAACCTTAAGCGAGCCCAAGTAATGTAATCTTAAAATGTTCCACATTTTTCTTTTTCAAGGCACTCGGGCACACGCTCCAAATTATCTCATGTTTGTGCATCACCAGCATTTCTCATTCCACTGACAATTCTCAAAGCTCCACTGGGCCCTTATCATGCAGCATCATAGACTTAAAGCCAGCAAAAATTAGGTTCTTTGCAATATCAGCACCAAGCCCCTTTTTGGTAAGAAGTATAGGCTTAAGAGAATCATATATTCCAAAGTAGAAACCATGGTACACAATGATTCCAACATAAGAATTGTTGAATCCACGGTAAAGGCCAATAATACCATCAGTTTTTAGAGTCTTTCTGTAGACATCAACTAAACCATTAAATTGTCTTTCTCCCCCTTTCCTTGCAACCTTTGAATCATTAGCCAAGCGGGTTCTAGCATAGTCCAAGGAATAGACAAAGAAAAAGGAAGAAGCACCAGCAGCATCACCAGAACCCAAGATTCTAATAACCCATTTCCAGTAACCATCCTTGTCTTTCTTAAAATTAACTAACCTCTTGCAGTGATCCTTGATTGTTCTCTTGAAGCAATCACCGATGCCTTTGTAAGGTTCAGAAAGCCTACTAGATTTTATCATCTCATCCTGATTTTGAATCAAAAGTTTAGCACATTCGATTAGGGTAGCAGTTATCTTGGACATAGCAGCAAAAACTCCACCCATAAGAAAATCAACAAGAAAGTTTCCTTTTTCTACAGGCGCATGAACAAAAATAGGGGATGATGTTGATTGAACCTTAGATGGGTCAGTGGAAGCTCTATATGTTGGGAAAGATTGATTCCACAATGCAACATTTGAGTATTTTCCGTAAGCATCCTGCCTCTACTGCATAGCATGTCCCCGAAAACCCCTATAGCGGTTTTGAACAAGTGAAATGTTAGAAGTCAGGTGGCGCTGCCCAGCAAACTTTTGAACAATAGTTGGTTGCTGATGTTTATCAGTCATTCATTTATGAGCACACAGAAACCCCTTTGAACTTAGCTTTCGTAATGTGAAAGAAGCAGAGAAGAACAACTGTGGAGCTATAGCCGATACGCTAGCGTATCGCTTATGGTTAACATTAGTCTTACAGTGCCACCAACGCCAGATCTTAGTTGGAGCGAACATGCGACCACCACGACATATGCTTTCGAAAGCACCTTGACCAATCCTAGGAATACCACCACTAGGAACACGAGGGATACGAGAAACAGCGCGTCGGGTACCTCATGATTCAACGGAGGTTTGGTGATCAGCTTTCTTGCTGACAGCGTATGGTTGCCATTTGTTCTTGGAGTGAACAAAGTTGACCATGTCAGATCGAATCGACACCTTCATGACATGAGGCAAAGCAATGGTTTGGGCGTTGTCGGTAACCATGTCACCTTCGAGAGACTAAATACTATGGAGAAATGGCACAGCAGTAACCCATGTTAATGTTAACGGTACTAGGGCTTCTCTAATTGAGTGCACGGGTTTAGGTGAGCTGTGGGAGGCACAAAGAGCTCGTAGCTCGATCAGCACCGCTTGTAAGGCAGCGCCCACTCGCTCGAATGTAGACTCATGTCGTGCTAAGGTGTCAGATACCTCGTTGAGGAACTCAGCGTCGACTTTGTTGTGGTTGTTCATGGTTAGAACTGACTCTCATACCATTGTTAGGGGTAATTTCAGAAGGAAAGAGGAAGAAGAAGAACAGAGAAGCAAGAAGAGCTGATTTGTGTATATTCTGATATCCCTTTATTGAATTCATAGAGGCTTGCATAGCCTTACACAAATAGAGAAATAACAAGGAAATTGGCTAAGTAACTCTTACACTCCTAACCGTCTAGTGGTCTCTCACTTTGCATGCATCGCCTGCTCAACTCTTTCAGCCCAACACTGCACAGATGTTACTCGGGCTGCTCGTATCATATTTGCTTACATAAATATCATTATTGCAATATTGTACCATATGACATCGGTTGGTACCATAATGAGTAAAATCTTTCATTTTTTCTCTTTTTTAAATAACATTACACAACTCGTATATTTGAGATTGAACTCTTAACCTTACTTTTACGTGCCTTATAAGAAAGATGTGGTGCTACTGCTCCATCTTTTTTTAGAAGAAAAAATCTAACTAATTGAACGGTCAAAACAAGCAATATATATATATCAAGTAATTAATGGATAGAGTTCTAATCACAACTTTGCTTAGGAAGAAACGAGGAAACAAGATAATAATTACACCAACAAGATAACAATTACACCAACCTAATGGCAAACATTTTAAATTCAGATTGCAAGGATCTCGTCAATTACTAGTACTAACCAATGCCTAAGCATTTTGCTACATATATACTAACTTAAAGCATCAGCATTATGACGTCAATCGAAAAATATAAGAGTTCGAAAAATAAAAATAAAGGGAAATTAGTAGGGGATTGAAGAATTGAGAAAATAAAACAATTATGACATGTCTTCTGTGAAAAATATAGTCATTTTGATAAATGTGAAATTTAAGTGTTTTAAGGGTAAATGAAACTTCATTTAATTAGATGATATATTTTGAAATTGTCAAAATTATTAATGTCATTGTTATTATGGTGGTTTTATATGTCTTAGTATGAGATTAATGATTATACATATTTTTGTTTTATCTTATTTTCATCTTCACTACTTTAATTTTGATTTTGAATTTTTTATTTACATACTTTTGACCTTTTTGAGTTTTTTATCAAAACCTTTTGAATTGAATGTCACAAAAGATAAGTCTTGTGTAAATATTTTGTCTTGTGTAGACATGAATCCAGATATATGTTATTTTGATAAATATGAAATTTAAGTATTTTGAGTAAGAATAAACTTCATTTAATGAGAAATTTAAAAGTTGTAAAAGTTATTGAATGTTATTGTTATTATTGGTGGATCTACATGTCTTAGTATGAGAATAATAATAATAATACATATTTTTGTTATACCTTATTTTCAACTTCATTACTTTCATTTTGATTTTTGCTTTTTAATTTTATGTATTTTTGACATTTTTGAGTTGATAATATAACAAATGAGAAATAAAATTCCACGTATTTAAGGAGGAAAAAAAACAAATGATTTTATCTTTTTAATATTATAACAAAAACATTAAAATATATATCATAATACAAATCATTGCACATAAAATATACCAAAATTGAAAACAATTAAATACTTTTATCATTATTAATCTTATTCAATATAATATTTTTTATTAAACTTAATATACTTTTAAATTAAACTTTTATATGTGATTTAAATTAATTATATGTATCATGATTTAATTACCAAAGGCACAATGATTCACACCTACAATGAGTACAAATATAAGGTTTGTTACTTTGGTAATTCCCGTGTTTTATCAAAAGTTCTATAAATTGACTATGCTTTAAAAGTTTCTTTTTAATACTCATGATATGAAAAAGCTCATATTTAGTAATTATATTTTTTTTAAATTCGACTTAGTTCTTTTTAATAGAAATAGACAATAAACCCTCATTTTTAACCATTTGGACGGGGTAAAATGGGAATTCCAATTTAGGGAGATGGAAAATGTGTTTCGAGGAACGAGAGTGATGGAAACAGTAAAAAGGCATGACTCTAGAGGTATGCTTTGGAAGAGAATTAAACTCATTCCCACCCGTAAAGCCAATGCTAAGAAGCACCTCTTTAGTGTATCGTAGAATGAGGCTATTTTGCGGGCATGTTCTGAACCACCTCCTTCTAAAACTTCGGGGGTTATTGCTAATGAAGTTGTTGAGAATGCCAACAAGAATACTCAATGATTAGTAAGAAGATGAGCTAAACTAGAAGGAATTGTTGGATAAATGACTGTTGTTTCGATCTTCACACATTTAGAGTTATAAAAAGTAGGAATAGCAATTTGTGTCATACCTCAATTTACAAATCGTAGAACCCAAATCGAATAAGAATCGAATTAAATTTGGGTCAAATTCAGGCCAGCTCAAATAACAAAAAAAAAATAAACAAATCGAACTAGGTTCGAGTTGGGTTCGAGCCAACTTGGTAGCCTGAATTAAAAGAAAAAAACCATAACATGTTATAACTTATACCTTAGGTTAAAAACTTGACATTGGATAATTTCTTCTCACAACATATTGCAATTCTTATAAAAAACATAATTTCTTTCAAAATAAAACAAGAAATTATTATCTCAAAATTCATACGGGTTTTGAATAAGTCATAACTTATTCATTTTATCATATTCGTATTAGCAAACTCAATCACATATAAAATTTCAGAAATGAAAGAAATAATGTAAAAATAACAAACAAATTATGGTCTGAAAGGAGATATATTAGTAATTAATATAATATATTCACAACTTGTGATCCGGTATAGGTAAATTTGTATTCGTCAAGAGATAACTAGCTTTTGTACAACTAAAACAAAAATGTTTTATTATACATGATAAATCTATATTATGAGTTCTAACTTTTGGTTAATTCATTTGTTTATTGTTTTATCTTTTGGTTATTAACTTGCAAATACTGTTCAATTTCAGTGAAAGAAGCAACATAGAGTTAGATGGAGATGACATAACTAATGTAATGAAAAACACAGTAGAAGGAGATGAAACAACCATTGACGTTCTTCCAAATTCAAAAAAGCAAAAGACAATGTCAAAAGGATCATGGATATGGACACACTTTGAGGCTTTCCCTTTGGCTTCTCATAATATTTCACGAGAGATGTGTAAGTATTATGATCAAATCTATCAAAATAGATCTAAAAATGGAACTACTTTCACACGCCATTATAGTAAGTGTGTTATAAGTGACACATGCGATGTAGGCTAGATTCCTATTAACTAGTTATTGTAACATAACAGGTGTGTGCAAGGAGTAATATTATCTCTATGAATTTTATTGTACACGTGATTTGTTCATTCGACATTAATTTATCATTTGTTCAAAAGATTAATTGTTGTAATATTATTTTTCTCATTTTTGGTGTTTTATATAATGTTGTTTGAACTAATGAGCTTTAATCATTAAACATATTTTTTGATTTATAAAAAGAGTTCAAAACTAAAAAAACATGCAATTAACAATTCGAGCTAGTTTATAGCAGTTTGGACTAACTCGTTTGTGTTTGGTTTGTATTCAGATCCACCTTTACTGGCTCAAATTAAATTTGAATTGAGGTAGAGTTAAACCAATTTGAACTAGATTAGCTCAAGCCAGCTCAAACTGGCCTAACTTGCATGAATTGTCAACCCTAAGAAGGTAGCCTGATAAATTTCGAAATTCTCATTTTGCCCTTGCCCAAATAGTTAAAAATGAGGGTTTATTATCTGTTACTGTTAAAAAAGACTAAACTTAAACTTTTTGAAAAATATGAGTATTAAATAGAAATATTTTTCATATCATGGGTATTAAAAGGAACCCTTTTAAAAGATAGTCAATTTGTAGAACTTTTGATGAAACATGATCAATTTGTAGAACTTTTAATGAAACATGGGTAATTTAAAAGTATCAATCCCTGTAAATATATATATTCTTAGCATTACAACATAACTCAACAAAGAACTGAGTGTTTAATTACATGTAAATTAATTATATTATATTATGATTTATTACCAAAGGCACAATAATAACAGAAAATTACTAAGGCTAACCTCTCTTCCTGGGTGGAAAGGTATCTCAGGTCCTCCTGTAACTTCAACAGCAACAACTCCAGCCAACTTCAGAGTATTAAGACATATCAAACTCATGACCATCAACAATCAATAAATTTAATTAAAAAAAATTACCAATTGAGCTTTGATGATATGATTTATTGAAAAATTAAGAAAACCTGATAGAAGTCGGCATAGGACAATATCGGAAACTGCTCTTTGATCGGTTCCAAGAGCCTGACGGCGATGTCAAGACCATTGTTAGCCTCATGCTTAAGCTCATCAGGGTGTCTTATGGTCCCAAAAGGCCCTCCAGTTTTCGTATTCACGTCGAAGGTTCCAGCCGAGTGCCATCTGCATCATCGATTAATTCAACCAAGTCCTCACATCTCTGATTCTCAATACATCAAGATCAACAACTTAAACACATAATTAGAGTGAAGAGAAAGTTACTACGCCAATCGGAGAATTATAGGAGCACAGTGCTTCTCAGAAATGATTCCTCTAAGCTTCCTCTTGCATTTCTCTACGGCTTTCTTGCATTCCTCGCTCACAGTTGGATACGACTTCCCCATTTGCTTATGATCTTTTTAAACAATCAAACGAAATTTAGCCAAATTGCCGATGATCAGATTGCTAACCGAAAAAGAAACAAAGTTACAAATAAAAACAATGGAGAAAGGTATTTTTAACCCCTCTCCCTAAAAAGTGAATAAACTACAGATTTGATCATAGTATCTAATCAATTACTAAACAGCATGAAAGATGAAGAAAAAATTTGAATTGAAAAGATTTGTAACTATAATGATGCATGTAGCAAGTTCCAACTGAATTATCCTTTACTCGCCCTATAACTTCTACTTAATTTCTGACACTTTCTCGTAAACCAAACATATCCACGAACTCTACAATAAGACAATCACAATGAAAATATATTTAAAAAAACAAATCATATTCACGAATTAACCTTTCCAATATCGAGCTTGGAAGAAACACCGAAAACGAAAATGTCACGAGTCCAAACTTCAGCACACACGTTCAGCATAGAGTCTATACTTCACAGCGCTAAATATATAGGAAGCGTTTTGGACTAGACAAGGAGTTTCTAGCGATCACTTTGGGCCCCATGGTGAAATTTGTCGTCAACATGAGAGTTTATAGCGATCATTGTGGGCCCTATGGTGAAATTTGTCGTCGAGATGGGTAGTTTAATGGAGTGATGAACGGCAAGGATCATTACGACCAGGTGGGGTAGGTATGCAAATGAAAGCGGTAAAGGGATGGGACTGAGGAAGAGCTCAAATATGTGATCAATGCTATGCATCAAGTAGAGGTGGTGGATGGGCTGGACGGACCAAGCCTAACACAGTCCAGCGCAACCTAGCCCGGCACATTAACTTAATGGGAAAATTAAGAATAAAATACCCGAAATAGATGTCCTCTACAACAAGTAGTGTTTTTGTGATGTCGTTTTGTACGCATGAATTGACAAATTGACAGTGCTATATAATTAGGTCGATGAGGGCGTATCATTCCATTTGCTTTGTTCTCTCGATCGCACCAATCACTCCAATTGCTACTTTACTGTCGATCCTCTCATCTCATGTTCGAACACTTCAAGAGTTGTTTTCTGTTTGGATGTGTCTTATGTGTCTATAACGAGGAGCAGGCTGGATTATTATATATACTATCGGGGTAAACACCTATGTTTAGTAATTTATGCTTATTCAATGTATATTTTAAAGTTGATTCTTGTAAGTACAAGTGAACCCCAAAACAATGACACAAATATGTACCTCTATATATACTCAATGGAATACTAAGGGGTATCAACATTAATTGTATATTCAATACATCTTTCTACTTCCTCTCTAAACTAGATATGTCTCTAACACATTGGCGCCCATATTGGGGCTAAGATTTTAAAACACAATTAGTAAAATTTGATACTTCTTATTTGCTTAGACTTATCAATAGTTTAAATTGAGCTCATTTGTTAAGTATAACACTTTGAGACAAACACACACCTCAAAAATTATGGTCGAAACTAGAGCACTTGAAAGGACTAGGCTAATGGGACCCTCGGTCGAAATCGATGTTGACAATGCCCTAGTTCCAAAAGAAAGGGTTGTCAAAGACGCGGGTAATGGAGCTGACAAGGTAGTAAATCTGAATCAAGGATTGCTCCTAAAATTGATAAAGATGAGGAAATCCATGGAAGAAATACAAAGTAAGATAAAGAGAGAAAACCTAAAGTTAAGAAGGCTGGTCGAAGTAATGAGTTAGGAATGCCCTATGCTATCTGAGCTTGAGCCTGGCATCAATAGAATATTGGTCAAACATGAAAGGAACATGTAGTTGAATGATCGAGCAAATAGGGCTCGTAATCGACCATATTAAAGACCACTTGTTGCCCAAGTGGCCTGATAACTGTATTTTATACAGTTATTTTCATCAATTTTAGTAATGATAATTGCTATGTTCGTTTAATATTTATTAATTTTTGTTAAATAAATTAATATTTTCCTTTTATTTGCTAAAAATACATTTTTAATAAAATTAAATAATTTGTATCGAAAATGTACTTAATTTCATGTTTTTTTGTCCACAAATATAATTTCAAATAGTATAGTTCTTAATTATAATTTATAAAAATTGAAAATATAATTTAAATTAAATTTGGGCTTAATTATAATTATTAAAAGTTTAAAAATTTAATTTAAAATTAGTAAAGGGCTAAACTGTAATTTAAGAAAGTTTAAAATGTAATTTGAAATATATTTGTGTGTGAAAATATAATTAATAAAAGTTTAATTTTCGCGCAGGGAAGATGAAGTCCACGCGCAAGATCACACTCGCCAAACGTGGACCGTCCGATCAAAGGATCAACGGCTCAGATGCGCGCGTGTCCATCAAGCCCGACCAAGGAGATTGGGGACCGAGATATTTCCTTCGCGCGGCTCGGCGTGTCAGTGGGGCCCACGTGTCGCGCAGGCCGGCGCCAGAGTGGGACCCACATGTCGGCTGCGCAGATTCCCCCGAGGCGATCGCTGACCGTTGGATCAGATCAACGGTCCAGATTGAAGCGCGTCCATCCAAGCTGTCGCGCACCGATCCACTCGTGTAAAAATCCTGTGTGGCACGGTCCATCCAAGCGGTGTGCACCCTCACTCTTCAAACGGTAAATGACCAGCCACGTGTCTCATAAATATTCCAGCGAATAAAATGATGACACGTGGCGTGTATTTGGTGAAATAAAAACACAGAACCAGCGCCCACTTCCAGCCATTGCGTCACGTTGTGCGCGCCCCAATCCCGTGCGACAAGGTCTGCGTGCGCCCATGCGCTTCAACGAATGAGATGCTGCCACGTGTCCCACTAATTGTGTCCGCGAATCAGAAAGCGACATGTGGCATGCACTTTGAATTCAAAAAAACGCAGAATCGGTGCCGTGTCCCACGCGTGAATTAATTAACATATTCGATACGAAAATTGATTCGCGTGATTTTGTTTTTCGATACAAAATTCATACGCGTTTTTATAAAAAAATAAAATAAAGAAATGTATTATTTTTGGATGTATTTTTTTGCTATAAATAGGAGATAGGTTTTAGTTGTAAAAGAGTTTTGGTTGGAGAAAAAGTTTTTTGGAGTGTAGAAATTTTGTGGTGTTAGGGGTTGGACGGTGGAACACGCAGAAGCCATTTTTTGGCTTTTGTTGTGTTCTACATGTGCCAAATATTCACGATCTGTAATGTTTTAATTTCTTTTCTTCTTCTTCTAATTTTTCTGCATATGTTGTAATTTTTATTTTAATTTTATGAAGTAATTTAATTTTTCTAGGGTTGCATTTGATTCAAATTTATGAAGCTTTGATTTTAATTATTTTTGATAGATTTATAAGACGTTTGATTTGTTCGTTTTATCTTGCGCTTAATGCTTTTTGATTATTTACGAATTTTATCAAAACGATTTGTGGCATAAAAATAAATTTGAGAAAGGCATTTTTGTGTATATTGCTCGTAGATAAAATGACATGTATGATGAAGGATAGGAATATACCCTAATTGTATGTGTGGCCTTTGAAAACTTAGAACGTAATGAATCTTGGTGAATTTAATTCTCATAGAGATATAGTGAATTAATTTAACGAGGTGTGTTTGTACGGAGCTCGGAAGAGATGTATGAATAAAAAAGAAGTTTTCGGTTGACAAATTAAATGTACTAAAAAATATAAATCAAGAGAAAATAATATGATTGGAGTGGAATAGTTTGGTGAAAAATTGCAATCCTAGAGTTCTTTTATTTTCTTATTACCTTTTTCTTAAATCAACGATTATTTTGGATAAAATTAGAGAGAAATAATTTTAGTACTCAACAAACTATAGTACAAATCTCCGTGGGATCGATCTTTACTTATAAATGTTATTACTTGCGACCGTGTATACTTGCACGAGTTCGTGTGTTGAAAAACATGCAACATGGCCCAAATCGAAGGCGCACGTCCCTTAAGGTAGCTCGATGTGGCGTTTGAAGAAACGTTGTTATGGTATAACAAAGTGTTGGTCTCGGAGGAGCAACTAAGGAAATAGAATATGGAGAATGCTCAAACTGATCTTGATAGAGTGTGTAAACAATTCGTCAGTTCCCCCATCTTGGAAGCAATCGAATTGAGTGAACCCTTCAAGAAGTTTTCTCCTAAATGTTTGGACTACAAAGGTACGAAGGACTTAGTTTCCCACGTACTCCTTTTCAAAATGATCATATCTCTACTAAACAAGTGAAAGATGTTACACCGATAATATTTAATGAGAAAGATGAAGTAATTTTCCCCCTTAAAGACCCTATGGTCATAACGTTGAGAGTTAATCCATGTGAATATTGTCGTATATTGGTTGACACGGGAAGTTTGATTGATCTTTTATTCTTAACCACCCTTCATGTAAGGTTTAATAGTGGTACCACATACACCTTGGGACAATAAAGTTGCCCATAATGTCAAAGTGAATTATTATGATGGTAAAATTTATGGTAGTCGATGCACCAACACATTACAACTTGATACTAGAAAGACTATGGATACACAAAATTAGGGTTGTTCCATCTACTTATCATCAGGTAATAAATGTTACAATGTATAAAGCAAGTCGACTTGAAAGAGAAATGAATAACTACTAAACATTGTTAAGGGAAATTGGAGATACTACTTGTTGGAACGATCAACGTTGATGAGGTAGAGCTGGTCAAATTCGATGATGGAGAAAGTTGGGCCCTTAAGATAAATTTGAGCTTGGATAGTGGGGGCAAAGAGGCCCTTATTGATTTCCTTCAAAGGAATTTAGATGTCTTTGCTTGTAAATTAGAGAACATTTCTGGGATTGACCCCGAGCTTATAACATATAGACTAAATGTTGAAACCAATTTTTAACATTGTAATTTCTAGTTTTTCAGCCCTTTTCTTAGTAATTTCAATCCTGTTTGAGAAACTTAGTCCAAGCATCTCATTACTATGGAATTCACAAATATCAATGTTGATGACCTTGTGAATAACTTTCTTGTGGACACGAGAAACATGGAACCACGTGAGCCTATGTTTGAATATGGTGACTCATACTCCTATACATGGGGTGGGATACAAACCACTAATGGAAATAAGGTTGATTGCAAACAAGATGTGATATCTATTATAGTTAGTCCTCTGCTTAGTAAGATGGGTCTTTATTTTGTGAGAGGTAATAGAGAGCACCCTACTCAACATGATCATGAGGTAACACTTTCTCCTATTCAAGACAAAGTAGGACCTGGTGTTATAAGATTACCCAATGAAAGCCCACCTCAGGTTGTTCCAAAAATATCCAAACGATGCACATGTAAAGCCTTAATAGCTCCTGAGAGTAAGGTACCTTATGTGCTATGTCATGATAAGAACCTTCCTTTACTTTTTGAGAATGGTATTTTTGGTAATAAAGTGGCTCAAGATGGCTTGTATCCTCGCTTTGACACTCTAAAGATTGAGAAGCCATCTCTCATTTAAAGAAACACGAAGGTTCAATTTGGCATATGATTAAGCATCGTTTGCTTGAAGTAATTATTTATCACAAGTCTTTTCTCTTTTTATGGATACTTTGTTTATTAATGTTTTCTTCTACAAGCAGTGTTTATTATGCACAACTTTGAGAGATATGCAAGACAATTATACAAGGTAGATTGCAGTGTCAAGAAAGACATCAAAGTTAAACATTCCATATATAAAGAGGCATTTTAAGAGCTCCAAATTCTTCAGAGTGAAGTTCGTCTCATTAACAAAGGGTACATCGCAATTCTTCATGAGAATCAAAGCTTAACTATTGAACGAGATGAGTTGTGCCAAGAAGTGGGCACCTTGAGACGTAAACTTGGTGAGGCGAGTGAGGAATAACTATTGTTATGCCAAGAGGTTGACCACTAGAAAAAGAGCTATTTCAAGATGCAAAAGTCTTTGAGTGTTTCCATGAGAAAGGAGCATTAATTGATGTATCTTTGTAATCACTTAATAAAATGAAAATTTTCCTGTTTATACATTATTATTTTTTGGGTTTATTTTCAAAGTATGCCATTGCGAAATTGAGATGCTTATTTAGGATAGGCCACATACCACTTATACCTGCATTCCAAGTGGGGGGACCCTTTAGCCTCCTCATTCACACTTGGGGTCATTGCCCCTTGTTTAGTTTTAAGAGGAAGTTCACATTTAGGAACTTAAGACTCTTATATAGGATGAGACATATGCCTCTTGTACCTATATCCCAAGTGAATAGGACCATATGGTCTTCTCCTCCATACTTAGGGTTATCAAACCTGGTTTATTTTTAAGATAAGGTTCACACTTATAAACTAAGACTCTTACTTAAGATGGGCTATATGCCTCTTATACTCACATCTTTGGTTGTGGGGACCATTTGGCCTTTTCTTCCATACTAGGGGTTATTTTGTTCGCAAGACAAGTGATAAGAATAAGTTAGAAAGTAAATTCTTTACTTACCCTTTTTGACCCAAAGAAGAGGTTTACATTTGTAAACTCAAGATCCTTTCTTATGATGGGTCATATACCTCTTATACCTGCATCCCTAGTAGGGGAGGGGACCATTAAAAACTAAAAGTTAAAATTTTTTTATTTTTTTAGAAAATAAAATAATTATATCATTTTTTTAACTAAATAAAAACATCACAATTATTTACAACATAGAAAGTTTTTAAAATTTTGATAAACAATTTAAAAATACTATTTATTGATTTTCTCTTTTTATATATAAATACCACCTTTGGTGAGGTTATAAATTCTTTATTAATTAAACAAATCAATTAACACCTATGGGTGGAGTCGATAATTAATTTGATTAATTAAATTAATTCCTTTTTTATAAGAGATTGAAAATGAACCATTTAAATGACACCTTTGGTGGGGTTAGACATTTTAAACTTTATTCAAGGCATCCAAATTGGACCTAAGAATTTAATTATCTGAGTACTAACCTTTAAGTTTTAAAACAATTACTGAAAATATGTTGTAAATACATTTTCGAATAATATCTCTTATAAAAACTTTTGAAATAGAGCTTTACTCTAACTATTGGGTGATTGTACCAACAAATAAAATAGCACTACTCTAAATCAGACTTGATAATTAAACCTTAAAATTTAATTTTCATATTTAAGTTTATAATGAAAAATAATATAGATTTCTCTCTAACATCCTTAATATAAAATCTTGAATAAAAACAAAATTAATTTATTATATATAAATGTTTTATTTAGTATTTCGCAAGCATAACAACGTAATTATTATATCATATTTACAATTAGTCATCCATATTAAATTTAATCACTGACAAATTAAATATAACATATAAGAATAAGACATAAAAATAAATGTAAATAATTCATTTTAAAATTATACCTCAAAAGCATCCTTCGGAACTTTGATGCTAGTTCTATTTATGGAAAACCTCCAAACGAATTTACATTTCCATTTATTGAATCAAAAATTAGAGATTTACAAAAGCATAATAACTAATTTTTCTCAAAAAGAAAAGAACTTTAAAATTAAATAAACTAAAAAAAATGAAGAAAGCTTTATAGAGAAAGAAAGAAAAATGTGTGATTTTTGGGATACTTTTTACAATGGGGGAGATGGTCCTTTTATAGGTGAGAAAAAGGATAAAAAAGTGGTTTTGGATGCATTTTAGGTTGGCATGCATGTGGGAGCTCTGGCATTCACGAATGGGTGAAATTTACTGTGGGACGGGAGCTAGTGCACGCGGGACTCGATAGATGCACACCGATAGGGGCAAGAATCTCGGCATGACATGCATGTGGGACTCGGCTGATGCAAACGACTTGGACTAACGGGTAGTCTGGACATGTATTGATAGAGATAGAGTTATGAATGAATATGAAATACCTGCGTTGGAAGTGCTAAATCCAAGTATTATAAGGCCAAACATTCAAGGTAATCAGTTTGAGTTAAAGCCAGTGATGTTTCAAATGCTACAAACAGTTGGACAATTCAGTGGATTACCAACAGAGGATCCTCATGTTCATCTCAGATTGTTTATTGATGTTGTAGATTCATTTAAGTTTAGTGGTGTGACCGAGGAGGCATTTAGGCTTATATCCTTACTCTTTATGAGCCCGTGCTCGAGCTTGATTTAAGGAATTACTAAGGAAGTGTCCTCATCATGGTATTTTTTCTTGGATTCAAATGGAAACTTTTTACAATGGTCTTAATGCTCAAACAAGAACCATTGTTGATGCATCTTCTAATAGAGCTTTGATAGCCAAATCTTACAATCAAGCATATGATTTACTTGAGAAAATGGCTAGCAATAATTATCAATGGCCAATGGACAGAATGATAGCCACAAGAAGAGTAGTCAAAATGCATAAGGTAAATGATATCATAGCACTTACAACTCAAGTGTCATCTTTGGTTAATCTTTTTAAGGCTCAAAACTCGCCAACAAGTATAAACCAAGTCCAAGATTCAAGAGTGTCATATATGTTTTATGGATGAGCTAATTTGTTTGATAATTTTTCAAATAATCTTGAAATTGTATGCTATGTGGGTAATGTGAATCAAAATAATAATCCATACTCAAACTCATATAACCTAGAATGGGGACAGCATCCAAATTTCTCTTGGAATAACAACAGTCAAGGTGGTAATCAATTCAATCATGAATCATTTCCACCACCTGGTTTTCAACAACCACATCAATCATAAGCCCAAGAGAAGAAGCCACTTACTGAGGACAATACAAATGCCTTAGTGAGGATGATGGAAGACTTCATCCAATCATGTAGTGCAAAAGTGTCAAGTCAAAAGGCTTTAATTCAAAATTTGGAGAACCAAATGGGACAACTTGCTTAGGCTATAAGTCAAAGGCCTCAAGATAATCTTCCAAGTGACATAATTGTAAACCCACGAAGATAAGGTAAGGACCAGTGCAATGTTATAGCCTTGAGGACTGGTAAAAGTTTAGAACATGAACATAAGACAAAAAGGATATGGAGAAATAGAAAATTAACAAGGATGAGGAGAAAATAATGGATATATAGAGCACTATAAAAGAAATAATTCACCCAAAGAAAAAAAAACGTTTACAAACCCATTATTCCTTTCCCTCAAGATTGTAAAAGAAAAAGTTAGATAGTTTTCAAAATTTCTTGATGTCTTCAAGAAGCTACACATAACATACCATTTGTAGAGGCACTTAAACAAATGTCATCTTATGCCAAATTCATGAAGGATATACTATCAAAGAAAAGAAGGCTTGGAGATCATGAAACAATAACCTTGACTGAAGGTTGTAGTGCCATCCTTGATAGAAAACTACCACAAAAATTGAAAGATCCAGGTAGTTTTGACATCCCTTACACTATTGTTCATATCTGTTTTGGTAAGGCACTATGTGATTTGGGTTCTAGAATTAACCTCATGCCATTACAAGTCTTTCAAAGATTAGGGGTTGGTAAAGCTAAACACACTTCAGTTACATTTCAAATGGAAGATAGGTCAATTAAAAGACCTCGGGGTGTGGTAAAAGATATGTTAGTAAAGGTATACAAATTTATCTTTCCGGTAGACTTCATTGTGCTAAACATGGATAAGGACTGTGACATTCCTATCATACTTGGTCGTCCATTCTAAGCAACTAGAAATGAGCACTTATTGATGTACAAAAAGGTGAACTTACAATGAGAGTGCAGAAAAGAACAAGTAATGTTTAATGTTTTTAAATAATCTAAACCCCCTGATATTGATAATGCTAATAAATGCTTAAGGATAAATGTTACTAATTGTGGGGACAGCATAAAAAGAATCTATTGAGTCGCCCACACTTAAGATTGTTACACATGATGCTATGAATAAGGACATAAACTCATAAGAAAACAACTCAACCTATTTTAACTTTGAAAGAACGGAATCAAAAGTTGATATTATTGACTGTGTGAACTTTTTGGAGGACGTGCTTCTCATGTGTGTATTAAAGACAATTATGGATTTTTTTTAGATAGGATCTAAGCTTAAACCATCAATTGAAAGGTCACCAAGTCTAGACTCCATAATTTTACTCTCCCATCCCCAATCAAGTATGAAAGTGAAAGAGTCCAATAAAGAGGGGAAAAATATGTTGAAAATACATAAATTGGATGAGTTATGGTGGAATACTTATAAGAATACCAAAAAGTTCAAAAATAAAACAAAAATATGGCATGAGAAGAGAATTGAGCACCGTGTTTGCAAACCAGAACATAAAGTATTATTGAATAAATCAAGACTCAAATTGTTTCTAGGCAAACTCAAAAGTAAATGGACATAAAAGGATTTGACATAAGACTTAATATGACTGTCTAATCAAGGACGTTAAATGTGACGCTGGTTGGGAGGCAACCCAACTTTATTTTACTTATGTTTTCATTGTTTTTATTTTGTAGGTGAATAAATGTGGAAAGCAAAGGCACAATAAGAATAAGCAAATCAGCAACAGATGTGGTGTGCCATGATTAAGCGAGTTTTCTTTTCTTTTACCTTTTCATATTTATATGTGCACATTGGAGACAATGTATAATTTAAGTTTGAGGGAAGGAACTTCATTCTCTACATTAGTATTTACTATGCATTTTAAATTCTTTAGGGATTTTTTTAATTCTTAGGATGTTTTTAATCATGATTTGGATAGAAATTAACAAATATATAGAAACTAAATGCATGCATGCTTGATATGAAAAATATGAACTCAATGATAAAAATTGGTTATCATGATTAGGATAAGGAATGTAAAATATTTGTTAAGATATTAATTATGTGATATGCTTGCTAGTTTTGATTGGATTGATTTAGATTTTTATGCATATATTTATGATTGATTTTGGTGTGCTTATTGAGAAAACATTTGTAGTGAGTTATGCGAGTTGATGATATCTACCAGTTTTTAGAATCTATTTGATCATCCCTTAAGGAAAAATTATGAATAGTATTTAGCAAGAGAAATGTTTTAGGGCTTATTTGGATCGATTGAGCCTTTCAAGATAACTATTGTTAATATTCGCAGTCATCCATTTGAACCAAACAAAGAACCTTTCCTATCTTTAAGCCATATTTCATGCCTAACCAATAAGTATTATTTTTATTGTTGCACCTTTAACTTGTAGAAAAGAAAAAAAATACAATCATGTGTTATGCTATAGGGTAAGGTGAAATGTAATGCACCCTATAAAAAAAAGAGAAAAGAAAGAAGAAAAACTCACAACACAATCATCCCTCTAAAAAAAAGAAAATAGAATTGAAAATAAGTTTAGGGGTGCTGTGAAGTTACAAACAAAGAAAAAAATGTGGAAAATAATATGAAAAGAATAACAAGAGATGGTACACTGAAATATCAAGTAAAAGCTCAATTGTAGTTAAAAAGTGCATGATGAATAAAAAAAAGAAAGCTAAGGTGTGGAAAGAGCCTAAATGTCTTCATTTATTAACCCCCACCTAAGACTTACATTACAACCATGTAAATTCTTTATTGATCTTTAGATAAGTGCATATTTTTATTAGTAGATTAGGATGTAAAAAATAGACTTATGAGACTTGTTCTAAGATTGAATTGATTAACATACTCGTATAGGTTAATTTTATGAGTGCATTGGATGATATCATGTGCAACACCTACACACGAATCAATTTGTTAAAAACTTTGCGTAACCTTGTATTGTTGAAACGTTGATTGATGAATATGTGAACCTTCTTGTCATAGGATTGCACGACTTTTTAGAGGGATAGTTTTTTCTAAATATGCATATATTAATATATATATATATATATATATTTATATTTTATGAATATACTACCCATGTTATTTTATTTTGTTATACTTGGCTTTACTTGAGGACAAGTAAAGAATTAAGTTGGGGGGTGTGATGACTACATGAAAGTAGAGTCATTAGTACACTTTTTTTACTTAATATTTACTTATTTTATATAATAAATAGTATTTTTGGGGATAAAAATATTAACATATAGTTTTTTTAGTGAAGAGGGGTGAAAATATAATTTTTGAATTTTTTTATGAATTTTTAATGCAGGACCAATTAGAAGCTACCACGTGGCCTGCCACGTAACTAGAGGAGCTGACTGGGCAAGCCACATAGACACCATGCAAGTAGGGATAACAAATGGTAAATCATCGTGTGTGAGGAGCGAAGCAGCATATGACACATGTCAGCACAACATTCAATCCGAGTTCAGAGCTTGATCAAACAACATTGACACATGTTGTTACGGGATTGCTCCTAGCGATCCACCAGTGCACCACGCCATCTGTATTCATAAATCATATTGCACTACATGGCACTGACTTAGCATGTATTAACTCTGACCGGTCTCATTTACCATGCATTATGTTCTAATTCGAGTAGTGAATTTTATGTGCCACATGTCACGCTGTGAATGGCTAGCATTGTTAATTTTGCTTGTTTTGATCTCAACCATTGATTTGAAGTTGATTTGATGGTCCAGATTGCATCTAAGCTATATTAAAGCCCATGATCACCCAATAATGAGCCACCACTAGCATAATTTTGATCAGTTTTTGGAGTTAAAAAGGGAGAAAAATATAGAACATTCAAAAGAAGATATAATTTTGGTGGAGATTCAAGAGAAAATTAATTCTAAAATTCAAGAGATTGAGTTTATTTCTTCTTCTACTCTTTTCTTTATCAATTTTTATGTTTTGCTTTATGAAAAATATGAGTTTTACAAACAAAATTATGTCTAGTTAATTTATTAATCTAGGGATCTTATGAACTCAATTTTTACCATGTGATGATCTAATATTTTATCCTAATTATAATTATAATTTAATTATATTATTTAATCTAATTTCTATGCTATTAATTGTTTGGCCAAAAATTTATCTATAAAGGCAATTAAGTAGATTTGAGAGAATTATTTAATTATTTGTCTTGATTAAATAATATGCATAGTTTCTAGGCAGCGATGTATGATTCTTATGTATGTGATCCATAATTGATGATCTAAATGAGTAGTATGCAATTTAATTGGCATGAGAGTGTGATTAAATTAATTACTATATGATGTGTAGTTTACTTGAGAGAGGAATACACGTTAAGTTATATTCAATTGATCGTGTAATTAATTGATAATTATATTGATGTAATTTTAGTTATTCACATGTTTAGAAAATTGAGAGATTAAGTATTCCTAGATATTTTCTCACATATCTTCTTAATTACCAAATCTAATTTAATCAATTATTGTTATTTACTTTTAGTTATTTTAATTTTGCTTCCTTAAAATATGAAAACATAAAAACAATTATTTTAT
Organism: Hippophae rhamnoides; assembly: GCA_033030585.1. Taxonomy (NCBI): domain Eukaryota; kingdom Viridiplantae; phylum Streptophyta; class Magnoliopsida; order Rosales; family Elaeagnaceae; genus Hippophae; species Hippophae rhamnoides. The sequence goes on from CM065430.1 coordinate 52,721,470, forward strand.
TTTTTTAGTTTTAAAAATTAGTTTTATAATAAAATAATCTCCATGGGAATGATCTTTTCTTATAATTATATTACTTGTTGTGATACGTATACTATCGTATTCATTGCACACACAATTTGTGTGGAAATCAATCAAACCGGATAATTAAACCTTAAAATCTAATTTTCAGATTTAAGTTTGTAATAAAAAATAATAAATTTCTCTCTAACATCCTTAATATAAAATATTGAATAAAAAAAATAATTTATTTTATAGAAATGTTTTACCTATTTAATATTTTGCAAACATAAAAATGTTATTATTATATCATATTTACAAATAGTCCATTATGTTATTGTTAAATTTAATCATTGACAAATTAAATATAACATATAAGAATAAAACATAAAAATAACTATAAAGAATTTATTTTAAAATTATACCTCAAAATAATCCTTAAAGAACTTTGATGATAGCTCTGTTTCTAGAAAACCTCAAAACGGATTTGCATTTTCGTTTATTGAACCTAAAACAAGAGATTTACAAAAGCATAATAACTAGCTATTCTCAAAAAAGAACTTTAAAACTAAAGAAACTAAGAAAGCTATATATAGAGAACGAGAAAAATGTGTGATTTTTATGATGATTTTTACAATGGAGAGAGCCCTTTTATAGGTGCAGAAAAAGCTAAAAAAATGAAAAACAAATGGACGTGTTTTGGACAGGTTGACACACGTGTGGGACCGTTCGTACGTGCAAGCGCGCATAGGACTTGGCAGATGCGCATAGACAAGGGTGTGGATCTCAATGTGACATGTGCACAGTTATGTGTGGGACTGAGTAGATGCGCGTGGCTTGGTGTGACGGGTAGGCTAGACATGCATGCGATTGGGAAATTTTGTCCTTTTTGACCCATTTTGTCTGATTTTTTCATTTTTTGACTTTTTCTTATTTTTTTTCTCAACATATTTGTAATGTATTGCCTTCAATATTTTTATTCGAGTCTTTGAATTATTTTTGAAATAAAATACCTGAAAAACAATTAAAATACTCGTGATTCCGAAAAGAGAATTTATATAAAAATATGATCAAATCATATAAATATAAATCTATTTAATTAATTAAAATACATTAAATCATGATAATTTTAGTATTTTTTTAAGCACTCATTATCATCCTGAAGAAGTGGTTGTGACGCTTGTAAGGTTGGGAGGAGCAGAAGTTATAAGGTCAATGAGGATGCTAGGACTTGGTAAGCATGATATGAGAATTACCCTATTTATTTTTATGCTTGCTACTACTGTTAGACTAGCAAGCGAATCAACATGTGTGTTTCCTGCCTAGGGTACTTATCTGATCTCAAATTTTTCAAAGGTTGATATTCTTTTTCCTTTTTTGGGTGTTTCTTCCAAGTATTTTCCAAATAAAAAATTTCATTTGTTTTCTATTCCAATGCTAGTCTTCTTACTTTCCATCATTTTCTGTCTTGTGAGGCCCCCTAATTGTGATATTGCAAATCATATAAGGGTCTTTCCATGTTATCTTGAATTTTCCAAAGGATGAGATATGTGATCTGATTGTTTAGGCTAGAATATTCTTCAAAGGATGAGATGTCAGGACCACTATCTTATCAACTCTGAAGCAATGTTGTAGATTTGTGAAGGCCATCCTTATGTTGAATTCCACTTTATCTGTAAATGGGTACCTTTGTTGCACTCTGGTTAAAAAGTGGCTCACATAGTATATTGATGCACAAAAATTTGATACATAAATTTTGTATATTTTTAAATAGCTTGCAAGTGCACAAATCACTTTATAAAAAGAAATAATTTTACTTCCAAGAACAGTCTAAAGATGAATTACGTGATTTTTTTAAATAATTCAAAAAATTCTTAAAAAATAAAAAATAAACCTAAATATTCTATCATAAAGTTTTGGTTTGAAAATATCTAAACTAATAACATAAATTTAATGATAGATTTGACAAACATCACCCAAATAATATTTAGCATTCGATGGAGAATTTATGTATATATTAGTAAGTTAATCATACTTTCTCAATATTAATTAAATTATTAAATATATAAATTGATATTATTGATTTTTTATTTTTTGTATAAAAATGTCCTTAGACGGGCCCAAATTCTTTATTAATAAAAACCAATTAATATCATTAGGCATGCCCTACCAATTGATTAATATTAAATTATAATTTATATATAAAGAAATAGAAAACCATCTAATCCACTGCTTAAGTCGGAGAACATTTTAGACTTTCATTTAAGGTGTCAAAAGTTGGATAAAAACTTGATGTACAAAACTTAAATTTTGTATATTTTTAAATAGCTAGCAAGTGCATGAATCACTTTGTAAAAAGTGACATCTATATTTCTAGTGTTGGTGTAAATAGGAATTACATGATTTTCAAATAATTTAACAAAATTCTTAAAAAACCACGCAATTTATTTTTAGGTCAACTTTGGAAGTATACTTGTTGCTTTTTATAAAGTGATTCGTACATTTACAAGCTATTTAAAAATATACAAAATTTGTGTACCAAGTTTGATGCGAACCCTTTAAGTGAACAACCTAGGAACCCACGAACTCAAAGGAATAGAAATGATTGATTTGCTAAGAACGTGTTGAAGATGATAAAATTAGAACCCCAAGGAAACAAAGTCCTTCAAACCCAAACCTTGAGATGCCACAAAAGATTATCACTCTCTTTGATAAATCAGATTCAAGTATTCAATCAAGAACACAAGAAGGTAAAGTAAGAAGCTTTCTAAAATTTTCTTTTCATTAATGATATTCGTTCTTGCCTACAAATTACATAGCTTTTCTTCTCTATAAGTAAGAAACCCTAAAAGAAAAAATCCTCGATGAAATAGGCCTAATGAGCCTATTTAGTTATTTATTGGGCATAATCTAACCTTAAAAATAAAAGATTAAAAGACTTAAAATAAGAAGCACACAATTGACTAAAATAAAAATTGCTAAACATAAAAGGCCCACAATTAATTAAACAAAAAATGCTTCCTAAAGTAACCTTTGCATCTAGTTTAATATTTCAAATCCATCCCTTGTGAAAGATCTTGAGAATATTTGTATGATCTTTAAAATCTTTAGAATATTTGTAAACATTAACTTGGTTAACACCTCAATCTCTATTAAAGTTTTTGTGCAACAAGTTTCTAACACCATTATCGTGGATGATATTAGCATTTAAAACTCTATTATTTTGCATCATCAAGTTTTTGGCACCATTATCATGGATGAATAGTATTTTTAAATTTTTATTATAAAAAATCTTTGAAAATTTTGTGTTATAAGTATTAATGATTTGTGTTTATCATCAAAAATATTATTTTCAAAATGTCTAAAAATTGATATCTCATTTATTAGTTGATTTTTAAAAAATATAAATAAAGATTCAAAGCATTAATGATATTTTAATGAGATTTGAAAAATTGAAAATCAAAAATTTAAAAATATTTAGGTTATTAATTAATTTTACATATTTTACATTAATGTTAAAAAAATCCTAAGAGATAAAAAAAATTGAAATTAATTTTTTTTTAAATTTCATAAAAATTATAAATTTCAAATTTGTTTGAAATAAAACTTAAAGATCTTTAGAAAAAAATAATAATAAATAAATAAAATTAGTTTTGGTTTATTTTATTTTAGTTATTAATTAACTTAATTTTTTAACATTTTTGTGTACTATATTTAATTTTTATTTTAACTTTATTTTTTACTTATTTACTAATAATGCAAATTTTTTTTATTTAATTTTATATTTCTAATTCTTTTTGTTAACAATATTTTATTTAGTATTATTATACTAACTTAATTATTTTATTATTTATTTTAACTTGTTTTAATTATTTATTTAACTTTATTATTATATAATAAATTATATTATTGTGTTGTTGTGTAATAACTGGTATTATTGTGTCATAAATTATTTTTATCTTAAATATTCTATTTATATTATCTATATTTTACTTTTTTCATTTTATTTATTTTATTTTTTAATTTCTTTTTAATTTTTTCTCTTACTTTTATTTGTTTTTATTATCTATTTTTTAGTATTTTTTATTTAATGAAAAACAATTCTAAGTTATAGTATGATATTTTTTTGCTAGTCGCACATATAGCCCTTGTAATACAATTAGGTTGAATGAAAGCATATATGTACATGGATCCTTGTTTAAATACGTTGAATTCTATTTTTGTTATACTAAATTTTTAAACTAAAAACCTCAAAGTTGGCGTTTCATATCAAACTTATACAATTTTTTTTCTTTCTCCTTAAACCCAATTTTCTCTAATCCCAAATACTATTTGGTTTGAAAAAAAATAGGACGACATGAAGAATTGAGCTCCAATCTTTTTTTGGACTCTAATTTTTATTTACTTTAATTTTATTTAATTTTATTTAATTTTTAATTTTTATTTGTGTTATTATAATTATTTTATTTTCTATTTATGTGAACCATGTTATTTAGAATTATTAAAAGTATAATTGTTTGTTGAGATATGTGAGAAGTACACCGTGTTCTATTAGTGTCGTGAAAATATCGAGATGACGAATGCACCTGACTTTCCACATCAATACTTGATCACATATAGTAAATGGGTAACTTTCTCTTCTTTATTCTTTATCTTTAATTTACATATGTTAAATTAATGACAATGTAGATTCTAGGTTAAGATTGAAGGAAAATCAATAGTTAAACTAAATACTATTACCTAAAAAATTCTAAAGTTGTGATAAATGACTATTATAAAAGAAAGATAGGAAATAATTTCCTTTGAAGTCATTGCATTTTCTTCATCTTTAAAAGAATATACTTGATATTTTTATTTGATAATTTTAATCGACTCATGAAAATAGTTTGTCATTAATACTATTACCTAAAAAATTCTAAAGTTGTGATAAATGACTATTATAAAAGAAAGATAGGAAATAATTTCCTTTGAAGTCATTGCATTTTCTTCATCTTTAAAGGAATATACTTGATATTTTATTTGATAATTTTAATCAACTCATGAAAGTAGTTTGTCATTTCTTTATAAATCAAATTATTTGATTCCTTTTATAAGATTCAATATTACGAACTACTTTGAGCTTTTTCTTCTTAAAACATATGCGAACCTATTAGTTTATTTCTTTACATAAACTCTATTTTCATATAACTTTGATTGAGTGCTTGAGCCGATATGATCAAAGTAATATTGAGAGTATGACTTATGAGGTTTAGATTTGAAGCGAATTTGGATTCCAAACACTAAAATTGGGAAAATTAATATTGATTCATTTTTTATGTGGACTATAAATTATGATTTTTAACTAATTTTTACAATAAACTATGAATGTTTTGGATATTATTTTAACTTGTGCTTTGGATTTTAATTATGAAATTAAAAGATATTAAAGCATGAGAAGTTTTGGATTTAATTTTTTTACTTTTTGTTTGTTATTCGTTATTTTTTTATTTTTTTATTTTTGTTACTTTCTGTTAAAATTTGCATTTGGTTTCATGTTTATGGATATCATTACTGAAAGCCCTCGTGAGACTTAAACTCATCCACTAGGAAAACCAAGGGGTTTAAAAGTTTGTTGCATATGCTAAATGCAACCATATCAATATATGAAAATGATTTAGGATAGTTTAATTTATTTAATTTTTGTTTTTAGTTTTTCACTTTCCTTGCTAGAGACTAGTAAGAAGCTGGTTGGGGATTATGATGAGTGTTAGAAAAGTACTAAAAATAACATGAATTATAATAACTTTAGTGTCAAAATAGATTTACATTTGGATACTTTTATTATTATTTTAGAAAGTCTAGTTTTAGAATCACAAGTATGTTTTGTTTTTTAAGTATTTCTGGTTTCAAAATTATTCAACTGATAAATACTTAAAGAATAACATATAGCCTTATATATGTTCCAACAAAAATGTAATAGGTGAAATACAAAAGAGGTTCTAAAAGCTCAGAAAAATGCGGGCCACAATGAAGGTTAATGTGCGTCATGACACAGGACAATAAGATCATGATTTAAACATGTATAAATCAACATATGGCACAGTGCGAAAAAAAATGCATGTCGTAGTGCCCGACCGTATAATCCAAATTTTTCTCTCTTTTGCAGCATTTTCTAAACCTATATAAATCTCCACAATTTTATTCCACACACCAAAGTTGAAGAACATTTCTTAGTTTTAAAATAAATTCTTGATGCAGACCATTTATGCAAACAACCTAGGAACCCCCGAATTCAAAGGAATAGAAACGATTGATTTCCTAAGAACGTGTTGAAGATGATCATATTAGAACCCTAAGGAAACAAAGTCCTTAAAACCCAAACCTTGAGATGCCACAAAGGATGATCACTCCCTTTGATAAGTCAAATTCAAGCATTCAATCAAGAACACAAGAAGGCAAAGCAAAAGCTTTATGAAATATACTTTTCATTAATTATTGCCTCCAAATTACATAACTATTCTTCTATATAAGCAAGAAACCCTAAAAGAAAAAAACCTAGATGAAATGGGCCTATTTAGTTATGGATTGGGCCTAATCCAACCTTAAAAAATAAAAGACTAAAAGACTTAAAATAAAAAGCCCACAATTCACTAAAATAAAAATTGCTAAACATAAAAAGCCCATAATTAATTAAAACAAAAATTACTTCCTAAAATAACCCTTACACCCAACTTGATCTTCCAAATATATCCCTAGTTATTGGACCACCAATTCCTTATAAAGGAGCTTGTGAATACTTAGAAACATCAACTTGATTAGCACTTAGGAACATTAACTTGATTAGCACCTCGAACTCCATTATTCCCTTCCTCATCGAAAAGATTCGTCCTTGAATCTTAGATCTATAAGTAGGTCAATTTGGTATAACGAATCCATGTGTGAAGTCTATTTGGTACTCAATTTCTCTCTAAGGAGGTAATCCACGGATAATTTCTTTAGAAAGTTGATCCTCAAAGTCCTGCAATAAAGATACAACAACACTAGGAAACGATGAGTTAAGATCGTTAATAGAAAGATAAACATCCTTATACATAAGTACAAGTACTTGTTGCCTTGCTATCATTGCATTCTTAATCTCTTGTTTTTTAACAAATGGACTAATTCTTTTATTTTTTTCTCTTTTGTGCTCACTTTTCTGTCCTTTTTGATTTTCCTCTTACTCACACTTTTGTTTTTCTCTCAACTTGCAATCTCTTGCTATCCTAATCTGATTCTTAGAAGCTTGCAAAAGTTTGAGAGGAGCTAATACAACTTTTTGGTTATTCATTTCAAAAGAGTACTGATTTTTATAACCATTATGCATCATCCTTCTATCAAACTACCACGATCGATCGTCCAAGAAAAATATGAACAACATACATTGGTGGCACATCACAAAGAACTTTATCCTCATACTTGCCAATTGAAAAAGGAACCCATACTTGTTTTTTGAAATTAACTTTTCCACAATCATTCATCTACTAACAAAATACTAGCAACATTATTGTAGCTCCCACTATCAATAATAACCGTGCATACCTTATCCTTTACATGGAATCTTGTGTGAAAAATAGTCTCACGTTGCTCCTGATCTCCTTTATTCTTAGGCTGTATACTTGATGCGTAATTTCATAAGTGTACGAATTGTTCAAGTAATAAAGTGTACAAAAGTACGGATATCGAACCCATAAGGAATGGCATTACTAAGTACCGAAATTGACTAATCCTAATTTTATTTGAAAACCGAATTTTTGATTTTGTTTAAAAAGTAAATTAACTTAAAACTAAACGCAAATAACAAAATTTAATATTGCTCACAAATGATTAAAAACACTAAGGCATTTGATTTCGCTAAATCAATTCAATCCGATTTCAAGTCATGTTATATGAAAATCAAAGTTAGAAGTGATGGTTGAAAAACCCAAATTTACCTAATACTCTCTCTCGAGTTATATTAGAATTACTTATCTATGAAAACCGACTATATTTCTATGAAGATTTAATCACAAACAAGCACATTACGATTTATGGAATTTCTAGAATAACCACATACATCATGCATTAGTTCTCACACTCGCATTCAACATACGGTATTTATCACAAGAAGCGTTCATTACAAATCTCCTCTCGGTCTCAATACAATGCAACAAATCATTTAAATCTTGATCAGAAATTTAAAAGCATTAAGTATGGAAATAAATATACAACTTGAAAACAATGAATTCATATAACGATAACACAAGAAATCAGATTTTCTTGATTCAACTACATCATAGCCTTAGCAAAAACGAATTAGTTCGTAACGAAAATAAGAACAAACATATTCTCAATTGAATCCATGAACAAACAATATGAATAAAATGCAGAAAATTAAAGCTAAGGAGAAGAGATGAAAAACTCTTGAAGATGAAGACTTGGTAGCAACAATGGTGATGATCCTTCAAGCTTCTCCAACCTTTCTCTCCAAAATTTCCTTTTCTCCTCCAAAAATAACTTAGATCTATTCTCTCTGCCTTCCCCCTCTTTTTCCATCATAATGTATATATAGATCTAGGGTTTGGGGGGCAATTTTGGAACAAAACAACATAAAAAATGTGTTTTCGGACGAAACTCGCCGGCGGCGACATTATTCTCGCCGCGGCGAGATTTCTGGAAAATTAAATTTTGGTTTTTCTGATTTTGGCCGGCGGCGAGAATTATTTGGCCGGCGGTGAGATGAGTTTACCAAAATTTGTGCTCTCGGGAAGATTTTCGCCGGCGACGAGATGAATATGGCCGGCGGCGAGATACTTTGGCCGGCGGCGAGAGTACTTTGGCCGGCAGCGAGATTCACTTGGCCAAAATCCGTGCTCCCTGCATGATTTTCAACATTTTCTCCGTAAGGTTTTCGTCGGCGGCGAAATTCCAAATTTTGAAATTTTGTTCTCTTTTTATTTTCATTCAATCCCAATCATTGTACTTTGTCCCTAACTTCTCCAAAATCATGATTTTACCTGAAATTGCACTTTAAACACGAAATACCCGTGAAATGACATTTGTGGATTAAATAATCAAATAAACACAATTTTCACACAAATATCAACATTTAAATCATAACAAAAATGCAATAATTTAGCTCTTATCAATACTCAGGGCTCTCCTTGTGACGAGTAATTCCCCATGCACGGGTTCTTCCAATTCTACATTAGAATAATCTTCCAATGGTGGCATTTCATCATCACTTGAACTAGCAGTTTTGATTTCTCCATCTGCCTGTACAACCATAGTTAATATGACTTAGTAGGATTTTTTGTTTCAGGTTTATGTCTAGGAGTAGTAACTGAATTGTTTGACTTTGCTTCACCTTTTGTTCTAAACACATCTTTGTTGTCCTTCCTGGTTGATTTCCACGGAGAATTAAAGGACAAACTAGATCTGAACCTTTTGGACTTGATTTGTTTCTCCACTTTAATGGATTTGTGTAGTATTTCTTCAATCTCTATGTAATGTTGCAATTCAACCACATCAATAATTTCCCTATTTAACTTGGTAATGAATCTAGCCATTGTTGCTTCTCTATCTTCCTCTATGTTTGCTCTAATTATGGCAACTTCCATCTCCTTATAATAATCTTCTACACTCATGGAACCTTGGACCAACCCTTGCAACTTTCTATATAGATCCCTATAGTAATGACTAGGTATAAACCTCTTACGCATCACCAATTTCATCTATTCCCATGACCAAATAGGTCTCTCACCATTTCTTCGCATATTAACCACTAATTGATCCCAACATATACCAGCATAATCTGTAAATTCTATGATTGTTAGCTTTATTTTCTTCTCCTTAGAGTAATTATGACAATCAAACATATGCTCAACCTTTCTTTCCCACTCCAAGTATAACTCATAATGATTCTTTCCTTGAAAGAGTGAAATTTTCATCTTTATACGGCTTATATTGCTATATTCTTTATAGTTAATCTTATTGTCCCATTTATAACTGGTTCTCTCTTTTACATTGGAATCAGCTTCTTCTTCCTCAAATTCATGTCTTCTATGTCTTCTTCTATGTGATTGAGAATCAGAAGAGGATTCTAAATCATCCAACCTTGCATTCATTCTCTTAAATTGGTCATGAACAAATTTGATGAAGAATTTCAAGTCAACCTCTTATGGTTCTCTTCCTTCTTTACTCATGTTGTCAACCTATAAAATAAAATGAGATAACCCACGCACTCCCCCACGTGTTTTCGATGAGATAAGATTATTATTACTCTCCTTTCTTTTTTTAACACTATTTTCACACTATCTCTTCTTTTAACACTCCTTCACATGTTTGCTTTCAAATAAGATTGTTATTACTCTCCTTTTTTAACACTATTTTGCTCTCTCTTTCTCTCTCTCTCTTACCACTTAAAGCTCATGCCAACCTCCTTTGTGTTCCTAACAAAATCAAAGAATCCAACTAATCTCTAGAAGTAAGCATTTTATTGGTGACAGTATCAAAATTTAGAATTCTAAAAACTTAATTGCAAAGTATGACAAAAACTTAATGGAAAACCTTTACAAACTTATGAGGACCAAATTAGGATAGCAGGAGAGTGCAAGATGTGGGAAAAACAAAAGTGTGAGCAAGAGGAAAATAAAAAAGAGAGTAAGTGAGGTAGAGAGCAAAAATGTAGAGGAAAGTAAGAAAAATGGAGAGAAAAGTCAGCATAATGGAGGGAAAAGTGAGAAAAAAGAGAAGAAAGTGAGCAACAAGGAGAGAAAAATAAAATAATGAGTGCATTTTTTAAAAAAACAAGTGATTAAGAGTGCAAGGATGGCAAGACAACAAGTACTTGTACATATGTACAAGGATGTTTATCTTTCTACTAATGGTCTTAATTTATCTTTGCCTGGTGTTGTTGTGTCTTTATTGCAGGACTTTAAGGACCTATATCTTGAAGACATTCCCCATGGATTACATCCTTTGTGAGGCATACAACATTAAATAAACTTTATACCTGAATCTATAATACCAAATCGACCTGCTTATAAAGTTAAGATTCGAGGATGAATCTTTTTAAAGAGAAGGGGAGTAATGGAGATTATGGTACTAATTAAGTTGATGTTCCTAACTGCTAATCAAATTGATGTTTTCAAATATTCTCAAGATCCTTTGCAAGAAATTGGTTGTCCAATGATTACGGATAGATTTGGAAGATCAAGTAGGGTGCAAGGATTAATTTAGAGAGCATTATTTATTATAGTTTTGTTTTTGTTAATTGTAAACATTTTATGTTTTATTTATCATAAGTCTTTTTAGTCTTTTATTTTTTAGGATGGATTAGGCCCAATCCATAACTAAATTGGCCCATTTAGCCCATTTTGTCTAGGGTTTTTTCTTTAGGATTTGAAGTGGCATTTTTCATAAGGTTTGTATAAAAGAAGGCAGCAACCTTGTCATTTACAATAATGAATATCATTAATGAAAAGTATATTTCAAAAATCTTTTAATTTTCCTTCTAGTGTTCTTAATTGAATGCATGAATTTGAATTATCAAAGGGGGTGATCATCCTTTGTGGCGTCTCAAGATTAGGATTTTAAGGACTTAGTCTCCTTAGGATTTTAATCTGATAATCTTCAACACATTCTTAGCAAATAAGTTGTTGCTATTCCCTTGAGTTTGTGGGTTCCCAAGGTTATTTGCCTAGAGGGTCCGCTACATAAACTAACTATTATCTAGCGAGATGACATTGACATAGACACTCATGTGGAGTTAGTAGTATAAGCAAATGTACATGCACCACTAATGCATGATAACCTACTTAGGATGCCACAACATCCAAAATGTTGTGTGAGATTTACTTATGTAGAATATTTTACTCTTGTTCAAATAATGTACTAGAGATAGCAGACCTTATTCCAGAATTAGCTCATGTTCTCACCACCCTTTTAGAGAAAAGAAAGAAAAGAAATAACCTTTCTTGGAAAATATCAAATTCTCCAAAATTACGTAGTATCTGCAATTACTATTAACCGAGTGCGTAGAAAGAGTTACACAACTTATTTAGCCTATGTCATTAATACTTGAGTATGTGAAATGAAGTTGGAAGATATTATATTTGTTCTTGAATTTCCATGTCTTTCCAGAGGATATTTTATGGTTACCACTTGATCATGAGGGTGAGTTCACCATCGACCAAATACCAGGCAAGACCCCACTATCTCAAGCTCCATACAGTATAGCCTGGAAAGAGTTAACAGAGTTGAAAACTCAATTACAAGAGTCGGTGGATAAAGATATCATTAGGTCTAATATATCACCTTGGGGTGTTCCATTTCTCATTGTTAAGAAAAAAGATGCCATTGATGAATAAAATCGGCATCGGGTTAGCAATAACGGTTTTGCAAATACTTTGGTTTTATATTTATAAAACTCTCACAAGTGCACAAATAATTTTATAGAAAATGACAAGTATACTACCAAGATCGATCTAAGGAAGGAATATATGTGATTTTAATTTATTATTCAAACTTTTAAAAATAGAATTAAATCCTAAACATCCTGTCATGATATTTTGATTTTCTTTGTGTTTCCTAATCTAATAACATAAAACAATTAACATATACTAATTAAGTTAATTATACTTGCTCATATTGTTTAGGTTAATTAAGATATAAATTTATATTTATTGATTATTTATTTTTATATAAATACCACCTTTGGTGGAGTTATATATTATTTGTTAATTAAAAAAATCAATTAACACCTATGGGTGGGGTGGATAATTAATTTTGTTAATTAAATTAATTCCTTTTTTCTAAGAGATTGAAAATGAACCATTTAAATGCCACCTTTGGTGGAGTTAAACATTTTAAACTTTATTCAAGGTGTTCAAATTAAACCTAAGAATTTAATTATCCGAGTACTAACTTTTATGTTTTAAAACCATCAATGAAAATATGTTGTTAATATATGTTTGAATAATAATTCTTACAAAATGTTTTGAAATAGAGTTTCACCCTAACTACCGGGAGATTGTACCAACAAATAAAATGACACTTCTCTAAATTAGATTGGATTATTAAATCTTAAAATCTAATTTTCAAATTTAAGTTTGTAATGAAAAATAATATATTTCTCTCTAACTTCGTTAATATAAAATCTTAAGTAAAAACAAGATCAATTTATTTTATGAAAATGTTTTACCTATTTAATATTTCACAAGCATAACAACGTTTATATTATATCGTATTTACAAAAATTCATCCATGTTAAATTTATTCAAAGACAAATTAAATATAACATATAGGAATAAAACATAAAAATAAATGTAAAAAATTTATTTTAAAATTATACCTCAAAAGAGTCCTTATAGAACTTTTATGCTAATTTCGTTTATGTAAAACCTTCAAATGGATTTGCATTTTCGTATATTGAATAAAAAACTAGATATTTAAAAAAGTATAGCTAGTTCTTCTCAAAAAGAGAAGAACTTTAAAACTAAAAACAATTAAGAAAACTTTTTAGAGAGAGAAAGATAGAGATAGAGGGATTTTGAGGGATCCTAAGGAGATTATTTTTACAATGAGGGAGAGGGTTGTTTTATACGTGAGGAAAAGCCTAAAAAGGTGAAAACAATATCTTGAAAATGGTCTTGGATACGTTTGGGTAGGTTGACACGCATGTGGGGACACTGGCGCGCGTGGCTAAGCTCAGATAGGCAAGATCTACCATAGGATAAGTGATAGCATGTGCGGGACTCAACATAGCGCACGTGGGACATGCTGGACATGCGCATGACTACATGTGGGATGGGCTCTGTGGATTGGGGCATTTTTGACCTTTTTGACCATTTGGACCCATTTTGTTCAATTTTTCCATTTTTTGAATTTTTCTCATTTTCTCCTTTTCTCAACATATTTATGATGTATTGCCTCTAGTATTTTTCTTCTAGTCTTTAAATTATTTTTGAATGAAATTAACTGAAAAATAATAAAAATACCCGTGATTGTGAAAAGAAAAATTTATATAAAAATATGATATAATCATAAAGATATAAATCTATTTAATCAATTAAAATATATTAAATCATAGTTATTTAAGTTCTTTTTAAACACTTATTAGGCACCATGAGATTGTGTATTGATTTTAGACAACTTAACAAGGTGATTGTATGTAACAAGTATCATTTACCTAGTATCAATGATTTGTTTGATCAATTACAAGTGTAAAATTATTTTCTAAAATTGATCTAAAGCTAGGATATGACCAATTATGCATCAAGGAATTTAATGGGCCAAAGGATAGATTTAGAAGTCAATATGGGCATTTTGGGTTTCTTGTCATGCTATTTGGACTTACCAATGATCCAGCAACATTCTTGGATTTAATGAATCGTGTGTTCCAAGCTTTCTTGGATAAATTTGTTATAGTTTTTATTTATGAAATTTTGGTGTACTCTGTTAATGCGATGGAAAATGAAGAAAACTTTGGAACTGTCTTAGAGATTTTAAGACAAAAGCTATTATATGCAAAATTTAGTAAGTGGTAATTTTGGCTTGACTATGTGGTCTTTATTGGACATGTTATTTTGAGTGAAGGCATATATGTTAGTCTACAAAAAGTTAAAGCAGTGATAAATTGGGAAAGACCTAAAAATGTAATAGAAATACAGAGTTTTCTTGGGTTAGCTAGATACTATTGTTATTTTGTTATAGATTTTTCTAAATTTGCTTTACCTTTGACCAATCTTTATAGGAAAAATGCCAATTTGATTCGTCAAGTGAATACGAGGAAAGCTTCCAAGATCATAAGAGATGGTTGGCTTCTACACCTATGCTTACACTTGCTTCCAGTGGTTGAGGATTTGTGGTATACAATAATGCTTTTCATCAAGGTTTAGGTTGTGTATCAATGCAAGATGGTAAAGTAATTACTTATGCTTTTAGGAAACTCAAGAAACATGAATTGAATTATCCAACCCATGATTTGGAATTAGTAGTATTGATTTATGTCTTAAAAATATGGAGGCATTATGTATATGGTGAAAAATATCAAATATTCAGAGACCACAAGAGTGTAAAGTACTTATTAACTCAAAGGGAGCTTAATATGAGACAAAGAAGATGGTTGAAATTAATCAAAGACTATGATTGTGTTATTGAATATTACCTAGGAAAGGTGAATGTTGTAGTAGATGCTCTTAGTAGGAAATCAACAAGCTCATTAACAAGTCTACAACCAGTCCATCATTCACTACTTTTAGAGTTAAGAAAATTGAATGTGGACCTATCAATAAATCATTCAGGAATTCTACTTGTAAGCTTTAGAGTGAGACCTGTTTGATTGATAGAATTTGTGAAGCTCAACCACAAGACTCCTTTTAGATGAAATCGAAGTGTGAAATAGAAAGTGGACACTAAAATAATTTTTCAAATTGAGATGATGGAACTTTGACTTTCAATAATATGTTTTGTGTACCAAATGATGAAAGTCTTAAAAATGAGATATTAGATGAAGCACATAGTTATACTTATGCTATGCATCTAGGTAGTAATTAGATATATCGAACTCTAAAGGAACATTATTGGTGGCATGGAATGAAATGAGAAATTGCAAAGTTTGTAATAAGGTATTTAATTTTCCACCAAATCAAATTTGAGCACCAGAAACCAATTGGACCTCTTTAGCCACTTCCTATTTCCGAATGGAAATAGAAACACATAGCATTGTATTTTCTGTAGAGTCTTCCTCATAACCAACATGGTCATGATGGGATATGGGATCGTTTAACTAAATCTAAACAATTTTTCCTTGTTAAACAAACATTTCCATTGGTTAAACTTGCCAAACTTTATGTGGAGAAAATTATGAGATTACATGGAACTCTAGTATCAATTGTTTTCGATGGGGATGCAAGATTTACTTCTCAATTGTGATCTAAATTGTAAAATGATATGGGAAAAAAGTTATGCTTTTGTATTTCCTTTCATCCTCAAACTGATGAGCCATAGGAACGAACAATTTAAACCTTGAACAAATATTGTCGACTTGTTTTTTACAATTTAAGGGTAATTGGGATGGTCACTTACCATTAATGGAGCTTTCCTGCAACAATAGTTACTATTCAAGCATTGAGATGGCTCCATATCAAGCATTATATGGTAGGAAACATAGAACACATTTATGTTGGGATGGAAAGAAGGATTTTACGCCCAAAGTATCTACAAATGATCATTGATAAAATTCACATAGTCAAAGTAAAATTGAAGATAAAACAAGATCGACAAAAGATCTATGTAGATGATAGTATTAAGGAATGTGAATATAAAGTTGGTGATCAAGTATTCTTAAAGTTATCACCATGAAAGGGTGTAGTTCCATTTGGGAGACGTGGCAAGCTAAGCCCTCATTACATTGGTCCTAATGAGATTACAAAGAAAATTGGCCCTATGGCATATTGTTAAGCTTTAGTAACTAAACTCCCTAGGATTTATGATGATTGAACCCCAACCAATGCAAGTAAAATAAAATTTGACCTATGAAGAAAAACTAGTGAAAATACTTGATCGTAGACAACAAGTGTTGTGGAACAAAATAATTCCATTGGTGAAGATTGTGACATTCCTATCATACTTAGTCGTTCATTCTTAGTAACTAGAAGGGCACTCATTGATGTATAAAAAGGTAAAATTAAAATGAGAGTGCAAGATGAAAAAAATAATGTTTAAAGTTTTTAAAGAATTTGAACCCCCTAACATTAATAGTGCTAATGAGTGCTTAAGGATAAATGTTATTGAACATGGGGAAAACTTAAAAAAATATGTTGAGTCACCCCTAATTAAGACTGTTACATATGATGCTATGAAAAAAGACATAAAATCACCAAAAAACCACACAAACTATTTTAACTTTGACAGTATGGAATCAAAGATTGATATTGTGGACTATGTGAACTTTTTGTAGGATATGCCTCTCACGTGTATATCAAAGGCAATTATGAAAAAGTTTGAGATAAGATCTAAGTTCAAACCATCAATTGAATGGCCAACTAGTTTTGGACCTCACACTTTTACCCTTCCATCCCCAATCAAGTATGAAAGTGAAAAAGTCCAATAGAGAGGTGAAAATATGCTGGCAATACATAAATTGAATCTATTACGGTGGAGTATAAGAATGCCAAAAAGTTCAAAAATAAAATAAAAATATGGCATGAGAAGAGAATTGAGCACCGTGTTTGTGAACCAAAACATAAAGTATTATTGAACAAATCAAGAATCAAATTATTTCTAGACAAACTCAAAAGTAAATGGATATAAAAGGATGTGCCTTAAGACTTGATATAATCGTCTAGTCAAGGACGTTAAATGTGACACTAGTTGGGAGGCAACCAACATTATTTTACTTGTATTTTCATTGTTTTTGTTTTGTAGGTGAATAAATGTGGAGAGCAATGTCACAACAAGAATGAGCATTTCAATAATAGATATGGTGTGCCATGATTAAGGGAGTTTTCTTTTCTTTTACTTTTTCATATTTATATGTACACATTGGGGACAATAAGTAATTTAAGTTTGAGGGAGGGAACTTCATTCTATACATTAGTATTTTGAATTCATTTTAAGTTTTTAGGGAATTGTTTTAGCTCTTAGGATGTTTTTAATCATGATTTGGGTAGAAATTGATAAGTATATGGAAACTAAATGCATGTATGCTTGATATGAAACATATGAACTCAATGATAAAATTGATTGTCATGACTAGGATAAGGAATGTAACATTTTTGTTAAGATATTTACATTAATCATGTGATATGCTTGCTAGTTTTGATTGGATTAATTCAAATTCTTATTCACATGTTCATGATTGGTTTTGGTGTTCTTATTGAGAGAAAATTTGTAATGAGTTATGCGAGTTAATGAGATCTACCAAGTTTTAGTATCTAGTTGATCATCCTTTGAGGAAAAATCCTAAATAGTATTTAGCAAGATAAATGATTTAGGCCTTATTTGGATCATTTGAGTCTTTCAAGCTAACCATTGTTAATATCTTTAGACACCCATTTGAGCTTAACAAAGAAACTTTCATATCTTAAAGCCACATTTAATGCCTAACTAATAAGTATTACCTTCACCCTTGCACCTTTAGCTTGTATGAAAAGAAAAAAAATGCAATCATGTGTTATGCTATAATGTAAGGTCAAATGTAATGCACCCTAAAAAAGAAAAGAAAAAGAAGAAGCAAAACTCACAACACAATTATCCCTCTAAAGAAAGAGAAAATAGAATTGAAAATAAGTTTTTCTGAAGTTAAAAAAAAAGAGAAAAGATATGTGGAATAAAATAATATGAAAAGAATGACAAAAGAGAATGCATTGAAATATCAAGTTAAAACTCAATTGCAGTTAAAAATGTATGATGAACAAAAAGAAAGCTAAGGTGTGGAAAGAGATTAAATGTCTTCATTTATCGAACCCTCACCTAAACCTTACATTATAACCATGTAAAGTCCTTATTGATCTTGAGCTAAGTACATATTTATATTAGTAGAGAGGTACGTGAAAAATAAACTTATGAGACTTGTTGTAAGATTGAATTGATTAGCATACTCATATAGGTTGATTTCATGAGTGCATTGGATGATATCATATGCAACATACACACACTAATCAATTTTTCAAAAACCTTGCATATCCTTGTATTGATGGAACATTGATTGATGAATATGTGAACCACTTTATCGTAGGATTGTATGACTTTTGAGAGGGATAGTTTTCATGAAATATGCATATACTAATAGAAGTATATTTATGAATATACTACCCATGTTATTTTATTTAGTTATACTTGGCTTTACTTGAGGACAAGCATAGAGTTAAGTTTGGGGTTGTGATGACTCTATGAAAGTAGAGTTATTAGCGTACTTTTTACTTAATATTTACTTTTTTTATTTAATAAATAGTATTTTTGGGGTCAAATATATTAAAATATAAACTTTTTAGTGAAAAGGGATGAAAATATAATTTTTAGAATATTTTGAGATTTATATAAAATTTTATGGATTTTTTATGAATTTTTAACGTTTGACCAATCACGAGCTACCACATGGCTTGTCATGCAATCAAATAAGCTGACTGGGTAAGCCACATGGATGCCATTCAAAGTAAAGACAACGAATCCTGTTACACCACATGTAAGGAAGATGAAGCACGTGTCACGTGTCAACACGGCGTTCAATCTAAGCTCGAAGATTGGTCAACTCATACTGCCATGTGTTGCCATGCGATTTCACCCCATGTTCCACCTGTGTGCCATGCCAACCATTATCGGGAATCACATAGTGCCACATGGTGCTGGCTTAGTGAGTGTTGACTATAACCGGTCTCCCCTACCACACGTTGTGCTCTAATATGCTTAGTGAATTACTTATGCCACGTGTCACGCTGTGATTGGTTGGACTTGTCAATTTTGCTTGTTTTGATCTCAACCCTTGATATATAGTTGATTTAATGGTCCATATCACATTTTAGATACATTTAAGTCCCTAATCACCCAATAAACCCTAAGGGGCCATCATTAGCATAGTTGTGATCAATTTGGAGCTAAAAAGAGAGAAGAAATACAAAAAAAATCAAGAGAGGACACAATTTTGGTGGAGATTCAAAGGAAGATTAACACTACAATTCAAGATATTGATTGTATTTCTTCTTCTACTCTTTTCTTTAGCAATTTTTATGTCTTTCTTTATTAAAATTTTGAGCTTTATGAACACAATTATGTGTAGTTAATTTATTAATCTAGGGATCTTATTAACCTAATTTTCACCATTTGATGATCTAATATTTTACCCCAATTATAATTATAATTTAATTATATTACTTAATATGATTTTTATGTTATTAATTGTTTGGCCAACAATTTATCTATAGAGATAATTAAATAGATTTGAGAGAATTATTTCATTATTTGTTTTGATTAAATAATATGAATAGTTTCTAGGCAAAGATGAATAATTTTTACGTATGTGATCCATAATTAATGAACTTAATGAGTAGTATTCAATTTAATTGGCATGAAAGTGTGATTAAATTAATTACTTTACAGTGTATAGTTACTTGAGAGAGGAATGCATACTAGGTTAGATTTATTTGATCATGTAATTAATTGATAATTATATTAGAGGATTTTAGCGATTTGCATAATTAGAAAATTGGGGGATTGAGTATTCCTAGATATTTTCTCATATATCTTTTTTATTACCAAATTTGATTTAATTTATTATTACTATTTACTTTTAGTTATTTTAATTTTGCTTTCTTAAAATATAAAAACACATAAAAAAATTATTTTTATTTTTTTAGTTTTAAAAATTAGTTTCTAATAAAATAATTTTCATGGGAACCATATTTTCTTATCATTATATTACTTGTTGCGATACATGTACTTACATATTCCTTGCACACACAATTTGTGTGGTGATCAATTATAAATCTAGAATTTTTACGATTTTACCCTCAATGTGTAGAAGATTATATTTATGAGTTTAATTTTATGATGTATATATATTATCATAAACTAAAAAGGGTTAAATTAATTTCTTTAATTCTTGAACAAAGTTATCAAAATGCCCCAAATTCTTAAAAAGATTCAAGTTACAGAATAAGGGTATTTTAGACTTTTACTTAATTAGTTATTTTAGCATGAGGTCTTACATTCTTATTCTTAAGAGGGCACATATCATTGTGACTATTTAAAATAAAATGACAAGTTAATTGGTGCCCATATGTCTTACTCACCTTCTCTTACTTATCTTGTTTGTGCAAGCTTTTCTAAGAAGCTTGGTATGAAATTAGCTAAAAATAAATAAGAAAAAAATAGAAAAAGTAGGGGAAAATGGGAAGAAATAAAAAGTGAAAAAAGATAGAAATTCTAAGATAAATCATAGCTAGGTCATTGTTTTTACATCAACTTCAAATGGAAATTGAGAAAACTTTAGGAATAATTAGATTTTGTTTCATATATCCTTAGAAAAGTATAAATGTCTATTATATGATAAATTTTATAATTTTATATTTTGAGTTTTCTATGTAAAATTATACACGCTTAACGAAAGATAGTTTAATGAAAGTCAAGTTGGAAGAACCTTTAGTATTTTTGCTATTTGAAATAGTTATACAGTTTGGAATTGATTAAATTATATCTCTTTTTAAAGCTTTACATGTCTAGTTTTATATAAATTTTTTGGTTTGTATTTTTGAATTTTTACAAAGTTATGCTGGTTAACCTAGGATATGTCAAGTAATATTAGTGTTGGAAAATTGCTTGGCACCCAATTGGATTTTTTTTATTTGAAATAGTTTCAATGATTGAAATTGAGTTTACTAGACAAATTTATAGAAAATTAACTAAAGGTTTGTTATGTTGAAATTATGCTAAAAAGTATGCTTTCAAAGTAATTGCTATTGCATATATTGAAAGGTTTTTCCTTATGATATTTGAGTGCATGATATCGTATTTTAAAGATTGAAATTTCTAGATTTTGTATATTTTTTAGAAACAAATTTAGACATTTCTACCAAAACTTATAATTGAAATTACAAGGATAGGTTCAGGAGTACCTTAAAACTATTTAAAATGCAAAAATCAACTATTAGAAACCCTATTTTGGAAATGTTCAAGTGCCTTTTGATTTGAATTAAATAAGCAAGCTTTGGCATTATTCATGTTCTAACACAAGTATGATTATTTAGGAAGAGTTGGGCAAGCATACAAAATAGCGCACGTAGAGAACCAGTGATGATTTAGGATTGTGACTGGATATCTAATATCTTTTATAAAGCATTGATAGTATTGTTTTAAAGCACATTCATGTTTAAGTAAATCAAATCTTTACAAGTTCCATGTTTATGAAAAGTGCATTCATTTTCACTAGTATTGAAACAAACATTTACGTATCAATTTCAATGCACTTCAAAACATATACACCATGAGAATATATTTTATTTTAATTATTAAAATCAGTTTGGTACATGCAAGATAATTTACAAGAAAATTAAGATTAAATAAATTTTATTATGTATGCAAGTTTTTATACAAACTTGCAAGTTCAGTAAATATTTTATAGTTGTTAGATTACTTCCCCTCATGTTTTCATGATAGTATGTTCTACCTGGCATTGAGATATGCAATGACTTAGTAAAACATCATGACCAATATATTTGGTCCAGATTCAACTCACTATGATGTTACAAGTTCAATATGATGACAAGTTTAGTTAAGTTAGTATGCACAGGACTCATATATTAGTAGAGCAACCTGATCCATTGTAATGGCTATATCAAGCAAGTTGCCCATATGTGTAGTTGAGAGCTAACACTAGTGCTAAATGTCTCCTCCATGTGTGACCAGATACCTAAGTTCTCTTGGCAATAAAAAAGACATTTCTCATTGTCATATATTTTACTAGTATACTGATCATGGATAGATAATTTTTATTATAATGTTATTTCTTTTTAAGTCATGAGCATGTCTTTTATAGTTTTCAAAAATTCCAAATTATAGTTATTTTATGAAAGTTAGATTATGTATTTATGAGTATATTATTTTATCATGAAGGCTACATGGAAGTTATTTTTATCAGCATGTATTTCAAGATAATTCATAAGCATTTCATACGTAGTTTACATGAAAATTATGTTATTTTATAAAACTTATCCCCTCACTAAGCTATTTATTCACATGTGATATAAATGTGTACAATCTTGATGAGCTTTATCCTTTCTAACTTGCAATACAACTTAGCATCAAGAGCACACCGATGCTTACACAATTAATCAACTTTGCAATAGTTCACTTTGGTAGCTTAGTATAAACATTCTTGAAAAGACATAATCTTAACCATCACAAAACTCAACATCTTCACTTTCAAGTAGCTTCGTTGGACGGGATTTCATTACAATAATAAATGAATTTTGGGAGGTTTTAAAATATTAAAAACCACTAAATTGCCTTTAAATAGGTACTTTTGGGATGGTTATTTGTTGTGATTTACAAAACATTTTTAGGAATGATCATTAATCATCCTAGAAAGGTTATTTTTTGTACGAGTACCTAAAAAGGTTACTAAATCCTATGTGGAAAACACGTAATTTTTTCAAGCCTATTTAGGATGGTTAAGAACCATTCCTACAACCTTTCCCGAACACTTATACATGATCCTCTAACAATGTTATTGTTGCTCACCTAACCTTAACCTTTCTAACAGGTGTAGTTCTCACTAACAAGTGCATATAGAGGTTGATGTCTGCTAGTCCCTAGTATATAGGTCTTACTCACCTTTGATGCCTACATGATGCAAACCTGAGTACACAGACCTGGTACGTTATAAAGGTAATACAATTTGAGAACCATAAGAGACCTGGCCTAAGATCTGACAAAGAAGTTGAAATCAATTCCTAGAAATTAATATTCAAATTTAGAGCACTTACCTTAAATCAATGGATATTACTCACCAATGATTCAAGATGAAGAAAATGACTCAAGGTTTATAAATCCCTTAATAAGTTGGTATGGAGAGGAACATGGAGCATTCAAGCTCTTGAATTTGATTTGAAAAAAAATGTATTAATGATGAACTAAAAAGAGATAGCTAGTGCTACAAATGTATTTATAGGATACAAATAAAACCTTAAAAGAAAAGAAATCTCTACCATTGGATTGTAATGAATGATCAGGAAAATACATAATAAATACATAGGCCATAGTGGCAACAAATCCATGCACGACGTCGGAGCCACTACCCAAAAGTTAAAACTTAGCCAAAGAAACCATGTTGAGATGGCAAGAAATCTGTGCTATTACGCTTGTGCTCCTGCTTATATTCTGCCTAAAATGTTAGATTTTTTTTATCTCTTTGATTGGAACCCTCCTTATGCTCCATTTATGCCACTCCTTGATCATGATTCAACTCTTGAATAAGCCCATTTAAGGTTTCCTTGAGTTACTTTGTCTTTGATCTTGTGATTGGTCTACTCAAGATTCGTAAATGTCTGTTATTCTCATCATTCCCCTTCTCTTCAAAAGGATTCGACCTCAAATCATCACCTACATAGTCACAAGGAGAAAGATTAGAAATATTAAAAGAAGTGCTGACATTATACTCTTCTGAAAGATCTAGTTTGTTGGCATTGTTATTAATCCATTCATGCACTTGGAATGGTCCATCCCTTCCAGGTTGCAACTTGGGATCTTTGTTTTTAGGGAACTGATCTTTTCTTATATGTACCCAAACTTAACCACCATGTTCAAAAATGACTCTTCTCCATCCTTTGACCATCAGTTTGGGGGTGACACATAGTAGAACATATAAATTTAGTTCCTAATTTATCCCACAAAGTCTTCCAAAAATAATGAAGGAATTTAACATTCTAACTAGACATAATACTCTTGAGAAATCCATGAAGCCTAAAAATTTCCTTGAAGAAAAACTCTACTATATTAGTTGCATTATCAGTTTTGTGACATGCTATGAATGTGCCATTTTAGAAAACCTATCTACAACCAAAAATGGTCCTTTTATGACTTAGGAAGGCCTAAAATGAAATCCATAGAAATATCTACTTAAGGTGCACTAGGTACGGATAAGTATGTATATATTTCTCAGGGTAGGATGTTGGACTTGGACGTGGCTTGCTTATAAGTAATGCATCTAGATCATAATCTTTCTACACCCACCTCATTTTTTCCAATAAAAATGTTCATGTAGAGTCTCCAAAGTCTTCTTAACACTAATATGTCCCATTATACCTCCCTTTTGGACCTTCTTAACTAAAAGTTCACACATGGAATAGTTGGGTATACACAATTATTTTCTTTAAGTAAGTACCCATCTAACTTGTAAAACTTTCCAAAAGTAGTTTTATCATATGCATTGTAAATAGGAGAGAAATCATCATCATTGGCATACATTTCCTTAATATAGTTAAATCCTAGAAATCTAGCATTTAATGTGGAGAGTAAAGCATACCTCATAGATAAAGCATCATTTATGATATTTTTCTTGTCTCTCTTATCTAAAATAATATAAGGGGACATATCAATGCACTCCATCCATCTAGCATGTTTTCTATCCAACATATCTTGGCTTCTCAAATGTTTTAAGGACTCATGGTTCATGTGAATGATGAATTCTTTTGTCCAAAGGTAGTTTTGCCATGGCTTAAGTGTCCTTACTAAGGCATAGGGCTCTATGTCATATCTTAGGTAGTTAAGGGCCTCTCTATTGAGCTTTTCACTAAAATAAGAAATAAAAAGATGTCTCTTCATTAAAACAGCTTATGTATATATACATGAAACATCACACTCAACCTCAAATATTTTATTAAAATTAGGTAAAGCTAAAATAGATGCAACACATAGTCTATCTTTTATCATGTTAAAGGTTTGTTCTTGATCCTCACCCCACTTAAACCCAATAGTATTTTTAATAACTTCAGTTAATGGTGCAACTAGTGTACTAAAATCCTTGACAAACCTACGATAAAAAATAGCCAAACCATGAAAAATTCTTACCTCAATAATAGACTTAGGTGTGGGCCATTCCTTAATAGCCTTCACATTTTCTTCATTCACATCTAACATTTAGGGCTAACAACAAAAAGAAATGAAAAATAATTTGTCCATACAAAAACAACACTTCTTTAGGTTAGCATACAACTTTTCCTTTCTTAATATCTCAAGCACAAAACGCAAATGTGAAACATATTCTACAAAAAATTTACTATGAATAAGAATATCATTAAAATAAATAACCATATATTTTCCAATTAATGCATGTAAGACATGATTCATAAGTCTCATAAAATTACTAGGTGTTTTGGTTAATTCAAATGGCATGACTAATCATTCATATAAACCATGTTTAGTCTTAAATGCAATTCTTCATTCATCATCCCTTTTCATCCTAATTTGATGGTATCCATTTGTCAGATCAATTTTAATAAATATGCACGAACAATGAAATTCATTTAACATGTCATTTAACATAGAAAAATCACACTATCAAGCCAAAATTTTCATTTACTAAATTTTGCATATAACTACTTTTGTCTTAAAATTTATAAGATAGTTTGGAGGTGTTCTTCATGTGCCCTCTCATTACAAGAGTAAACCAAAATGTCATCAATAAAAACTATAAAAAATTTATCCAAGAAAGGTTGAAATACTTTATCCATTAAATCCATGTATGCTGTTGGAGCATTGGTAAGTCCAAATGGCTTGGCAAGAAACTCATAATGCCCATAACGAGTTCTAAATGTTTCCTTTGGTACATCAGAATCCTTGATGTAGAGTTGGTGATATCTTAACCTTAGATGAATTTTAAAAAATACCTTTGCACCATTCAATTGATCAAAAAAATCATCGATACAGAGTAAAGGGTACTTGTTATGTATAGTGACCTTATTAAGTTCCCTAAAATAAATAACAATCTTATTGTGCCATCCTTTTTCTTTATAATAAGAATGGGAGCACCCTAAAGTGATACACTGGCTCTAATGAAGCATTTATCCACTAACTCTTGTATAGTGCTTGCGATATTGGGGTTGTGCGTGGTAGCATGTTAATGGAAAACTCCACTTCACGATTAGGTGGTAATCCCAAAAGATCCTCTTGAAAGACATTTGGAAATTCTTGAACTATAGGAATATCTTCCAACTTCATTTCACTTACTAAGTATTAATAATATGAGCTAAATAAGCTGTGCAACTCTTTCTAAGCATTCTCTTAGCAGTAATAGAAGATACAAAGCAATTTGGGAGAAATTGGTATTCTCCAACAAAGATTATTTCTGGTTGATTAGGACTTCTAAACGATGCTTCTTTTCTAAAACAATCAATAGAAGCATGATATGTAGCTAACTAATCCATCGCTAATATGGCATTGAAATCATGAATATCTAGAGGAATTAAGCTAGTTTTCAAGTCATGGTCACCAACCTTTACACACTACCTCTAAAGACATTTCTTGCTAGTAATGAATCACCAACTAGAATGTCTATCTTCATGGGATTTCTAATGGCTCTAACATTAAAAGAGTTTGTGGAACCTAGATCAATCAAAGCATGAACATCATGATTAAAAATAGATAATGTAGCAATTACATCATCGAGCGATGTTTGTGCCTCTTGTTGTGTTAATGAAAACACTCATCCACATATCTTAGAGTGACCAGACTGGTCTTGCTATTGACTTGCATTGGTGTTGCTAGGTTAAGCTTGACTAGTGGATGCATCTAACCCACTTTGTTATACACCTTGATTGATAGCAGGTATACTTTTTAATGAGAAGACACTATCCCTTGTACCTGATTTGTTGGACTGACTAAGAGATAGATAGTTTTTCTTTGTGTGTCCAAACTAATGACAATGATAGCATTCACCACTACTCATTCTATAGGACTCTCCATATCTTTTACCACATGTTGTGCCTTGAGGAAAAGTAAACATTCTTTGTTGTTCACTTTGATATCTTTATCTATAAAAGGCTTTGATTCCTAACTTTGATTGCTACATTTCGATTGCACTATAGCTTGGTTGAAACTAGTGCCTTGATTAGTACATCCTAGGGTTTGAAATTACTTTTGCTACCTCATATCCTTTCTTGACCTAGAGCTTGTTTCTTTGATGGTTTATTATATAAGGCACCTATTAACCAACTCTTACATATATTTATTTGTCTTTGTATATCCCAATAACATCATCCTTCACAAATACTATGCTCGACTAGTAATGCAGCTTGAATCAATGCCTAATATTGAGTGTGCTCAGATGAGGAGAGTGGGTTATAATTACTTTCTAAAGGGCTTGTAAAAATTGGTAACATTTATCTCATTCAATTTCCACAAATCGAGGAGCATAATGAGAAAACTCAGTAAATCTTTGCTCAAATTCAGCAATACCCATTGGTCCCTGAACAAGTCTTTGAAATTCAGCTTGTTTTATGTCTCGGTAAACACTTGGAAAATACAAATCATCATACAAAAAGGAGAAAATCACGCCCGGAGTAGCCCATCCCGCACGCGCCAGCGCCCAGCCGCGCCGAGCTGCGCGCGCGGGTACTGTTCATCCGCGCAGAGCTGCGCGCGCGGCTACTGTTCATCCGCGCAAAGCTGCGCGCGGCTACTGTTCATCCGCGCACAACTGCGCGCGCGGCTACTGTTCATCCGCGCGCGCCCAGCTGCCTCCGCGCGCGCCCACGCCCGTTTCGCCCCATTTTTCACGTGCAGCCGCCCCCATGACGTCATGCTGACGTCATTGATGACCTCAGCATTTCCATTACGCGTTTTTGCATTTTTTAACATTTGTTTACTCATTTTTTCTCTCCATCCTCACCTATAAATACCCCCCTTCCCTTCACTTCAAAACACACCTCAAAACACACTTCTCTCTTCTTTCTTTCTCTCATTTCTTAGTTTTTTAGTTTTTCTTAGTTTTTCTTAGTTTTTAGTTAATTTTTCTTAGTTTTAGAGTTCTTCCCTTTTTGGGAAGAACTAGTTATGTTTTTGTAATAATTTAGCTTTTTGATTCAATAAATGGGAGTGCAAATTCCGCTTGGAGGTTTTCTAGCTACGGGAATAGCATCGAAGTACTGTAAGGATTTTATTTTCTTTGCAGTTATTTTTTATGCTTTATTCTTACATGTTATATTTAATTTGTTTGTGATTAAATTTAACTGTGCTAGTTGTTTGTAAAAATGATATAATAATAACGTTGTTATGCTTGCGAAATATTAAATAGGTAAAAATCTCTAAAATGAATTGATTTTATTTTTATTCAAGATTTTATATTAAGAATGTTAGAGAGAAATATATTATTTTTCATTACAAACTTAAATCTGAAAATTAGATTTTAAGGTTTAGTTATCCTATTCGATTTAGAGTAGTGCTCTTTTATTTGTTGGTACAATCGCCCGGTAGTTAGAGTGAAGCTCTATTTCAAAAGTTTTTATAAGAATTATTATCTGAAAATGTATTGACAACATGTTTTTAGTAGTGGTTTTAAAACTTGAAAGTTAGTACTCGGATAATAAATTCTTAGGTTTAATTTGGACACCTTGAATAAAGTTTAAACTGTCTAACCCCACCAAAGGTGGCATTTAAATGGTTCATTTTCAATCTCTTAGAAAAAGGAATTAATTTAATTAACCAAATTAGTTATCAACCCCACCCATAGGTGTTAATTGATTTGTTTAGTTAACAAAGAATATCTAACCCCACCGAAGGTGGTATTCATACAAAAAAGAGAGAATCAATAAATATCAATTCATATCTTTAATAACCTAAATAATATGAGCAAGCATAATTAACTTAGTTATTATATCCATAAATACTCCACTATTATAAATGATAAAATTTGCATAAATATTTATTGAATCTATGTTTATTTTTATGTTAGTAGATTAAAAACACAAAACCCCAAAATATCGTGACAGGATGTTTAGGATTTAATTTCATTTTTAAAAGTTTGAATAATAAATTAAAAACCACATACATTCCTTCCTTAGATCGACCTTGGGAGTATACTTATCATTTTCTACGAAATGATTCGTGGACTTGCGAGAGTTTTATAAATATAAAACCAAAGTATTGGCAGGATCGGCGATGCCGGTTTTCGCTCATCAATGATCAAATTAGAACCCTAAGGAAAGAAAGTCCTTCAAACCTTAACCTTGAGACGCCATGAAGGTTGATCACTCCCTTTGATAAGTTGAACTCAATAATTCAATCAATAACATAAGATGGCAAAGCAAAAAGTTTTTTGAAAAAATCTTGAAAAATGATCAAAAAGTTTCTCCCAAAAATTACATGGCTATTACTTTTTATAAGCAACAAACCCTAAACAAAATGTGCCTATTTAGTTGTGGATTAGGCCTCATCAATCCTTCAAAATAAAAGGCTAAAAGAATTATGTTAAATAAAACATAAAAGGCCTATAATTAACTAAAATGAAAATTGCTTCCTAATTTAATCCTTGCATCCAACTTGATATTCCAAATCTATCCCTTGCATAAGAAGATAATAGAACATCCTTAGTGAAGCTTTGGAATCATCAAATTTAGTTTTAGATTCTTCTAGCATAGCCTCTTTGTATTGCACTTCCATGATCAAGCCTTGCAAAGCTTCTTTCATTCTCTTTTCCCTGATCATTGGACTGCCAATTCCTTGCAAAGGATCTTGAGAATATTTGGGAACATCAACTTTCTCATCACCTTGATCTCTATTATTTCCCTCCTCTTTGAAAAGATTCATCCTCGAATCACCTACATCAAAAAAAGATAAATTAGCAACATTAAAAGTTACACAAACATTACTGTAGTCACTTGGCAAATCTAACTTGTAGGCATTATCATTGATCCGTTCCAAGACTTGATAAGGTCCATACCTTGAGGCTACAATTTTGATTTTTGTTGTGTGGGAACCTCTCATTACGCATGTGCACCCAAACCCAATCTCTAGGTGGTAAAACCACCTTCAAACGCCCTTTATTGGCTATTTAGCATATTGCTCATTCTTTCTTTCAATGTTGACCTAAACTATGGCATGTAAATCCTTCACAAAATCTGCCTTTTCTTACCATTAAGATTAGCATGTTCATTAGTAGGCAATGGTAAAATATCCACAGGTGTTAAAAGATTAAAGCCATAAACAATTTCTAAAGGAGAAAATGAAGAAGTAGAATGAACACTCTTATTATATGCAAACTCAATATGTGGAAAACTTCTCCCACTGCCTTAAATTCTTTTGAACGATAGCATGCAACAAAGTAGTGAGGGTCCTATTAACTACTTCAGTTTGACCATCCATTTAAAGATGTGTAATAGTAGAAAATAATAGTTTAGTTCCTAATTTATTCCATAAAGTAGGCAAAAAATGACTTAAGAACTTAACATCTCTATCACTAACAATTATCTTAGCAAACCCATGCAAACATACCACTTCTTTAAAGAACAAATTAGCAATATGTGTTGCATCATTGGTTTTAGAACATGCAATAAAATAAGCCATTTTACTAAACCTATCAACAACAACAAATATTCTATCCTTACCACTTTAGTCTTTGGTAACAAAATCCATAGATATATCAAATCAAGGTTGATTAGGCACATGTAAAGGGGTAAACAAGCCATGCAGTTTAACTTAAGATTTTGCTTGCTGACATGTAATGCACTTATCACAAACAGATTGCACATCATGCCTTATATTAGTCCAATAAAAATACTCATATAAAATATCTAATGTCTTTAGATCACCAAAGTGACCCATCAAACCTCCTTCATGACTTTCCTTGACAAGAAATTCATGAACAGAACAAATAGGGACATATAATTTATCTTTCTTAAATATAAATCCTTCATGCCTATAAAAATCACCAAACACACAATTATCACATGCATTCTATACTTGGCTAAAATCAGAATAATTGGCATAAAAATCCTTAAGAAATTCTAAACCAAGTAATTTAGTTTGCATTGAAATATGTAATACGTACCTCCTAGACAATGCATCAGCCACAATGTTTTCCTTTCCATGCATGTATTTGATTACATAAGGAAATATTTTTATGAACTCCAACCACTTAGCATGTCTTTTATTAAACTTACCTTGGGTCTACAAGAACTTCAAACTCTTATGATCAAAATAAATGATGAATTCCCTCAACCTTAAGTAATGCTACCATGTTTGAAGAATTCTCAATAATACATAAAGCTCATTGTCATAAGTAGGATAATTCAACACTGCCCCACATAATGTTTTGCTAAAATAAGCAATTGGTTTGGAATCTTACATAAAAATAGCCCCTGTGCCAATCCCATATGCATCACATTCTATCTCAAAATCTTTATCAAAGTTAGGAAAACACAATAAAGGTGCATTAGTTAGCTTATATTTTAAATTTTTTAAAGCTTGATCATACACATCATCTCACTTAAAAACAACATTCTTTTTAATAAGTTCATTCAAAGGTTGACCTAAAACCTTTAACAAACTTTCAATAAAAATTCACTAAACCATGAAAAATTCTTACCTCATTCGCATTCTTATGTGTAGGAAAAACCCTTATTACCTTTACTTTTCTTCATCATTTTTAATACCTTGCGAACTAACAAAAAATCCAAGAAACACGACAGATTCCATGCAAAATGTGAACTTCTTAAGATTAGCATACAATTTGTTCTCTCTCAACACACTAAAAATGGCATGAAAGTGTCCCACATGTTCATCCAATTTTTTTCTATAAGCTAAAATATTATGAGAGTAAGCTACTACAAATTTTCCCATGAAAGCAAACAAGACATGGTTCATTAACCTCATGAATGTACTAGGTGCATTAGTTAAACCGAAAGGTATTACTAACCACTTATACAATCCATAATTAGTCTTAAATGCAGTTTTCCATTCCACTCCCTTTTTCATTTGAATTTGATAATATTCATTCCTTCAATCAATTTTAGAAAACAAATGAGAACCATGCAATTCATCAAGCATATATATCATTTAATATGGGGATATGATGTCTATACTTTACCTTTATCTTTTTAATAGCTTGGTAATCCATTCACATGCACCATGTTCCATCTTTCTTTGGGACTAAGAGGATAAGAACCAAACATGGGCTGAGACTCTCCTTTACAAATCCCATTTTTAGCAACTCATTCATATGCCTTTATATTACCTTTGTTTCCTTGGGATTAGCTCTATAAGCAGATCAATTTGGTATTATGGATCTGGATGTGAAGCCTATTTGATGCTCAATTCCTCTCAAAAAGGTAATCCATGGGGAATCTCTTGATGATATAGGTCCTCAAAGTCCTGCAACGAGGACATAACAACACTAGGTAGAGATGATTTAAGATCATTAGTAGTAGAAAGATAAACATCCTTGTACATAAGTACAAGTAATTGTTGCCTTTCCATCATTACACTCTTAATCTTATGTTTTTCATCAATTACACTCATTCTTTTATTTTTCTCTCATGTTTGTTCACTTTTCTCTCCATTTTTCCTCTCGACTTCACTTGCTCTTTTTTTATTTTTCTCTTGCTCATACTTTTGTTTCTCCCTCATCTTGCACTCTCTTGCTATCCTAATCTTACAAAGGTTTAAGAGGGCTAATACAACTTTTTGGTTGTTCATTACAATATAATAACTATTTTTATATCCATCATGTAACATCCTCCTATAAAACTGCCATGGTTGGCCAAGCAATAGATGACCATCATACATCGGTGCCACATCACAAAGAACCTCATCCTCATACTTACCAATCGAAAAAGGAACCCAAACTTATTTTTTGACCTTCATTTCTCCACAATCATTCAACCATTGTAGTTTGTAAGTTATGTCACTTCAAATTCAACTTCTCTATAAAAAAAGTACTAGCAACATTACTATAGCTCCCATTATCAATAATCAATGTACATACCTTATTCTTCAAGTGGAATCTTATGTGAAAAATATTCTCACGTTGCTCCTCCTCTCCTTCATCCTTTGGCTATATACTCAGGGCTTTCCTTATGACAAGTAAATCTCCATGCATAAGTTCTTCTACTTCAACAACAAAACAATCCTCCAATGATGGAATTTCATTATCACTTGAACTAGCACTTTTGAATTCTCCATTTACCCGTACAACTATAACCTTTTTGTTATCACTCGTGTTTCACATTATTTTGGTTTTTTCTCTATGGTGATTTCTCTTACCTTTTACCACTCAAAGCCCTAACAAGCCCATTTTATGTTCTTAACAATCAAGAATTCAATTAATTTCAAGAAGCAACTGATTTGTTGGTAATAATCTCAAAAATCAAAATTTTAAAAACTTAATTGAGGCAAATGGTGACAAAAAGAAAGTCCAACATTACTAAAATATTGATCTTTGATCTTAGAAATTTACACTCAACCTTTTTAAAAATTGAGGCTATAGGGTTTTGGTCTCGATTTAATAAAAACCAAGGTTATAGTGTATACATATAGCCTCAGTTTTTATCAGTAACCGTGACCATAAGTTAAACTACAAAAATTACTTAAATATAAACAAACTTATATAATCACGATTACTAAATGATTATGATCTAATTAAAATAATGGAGTTACATGTTTTTTAAAAATTGAAATCAAATAATATATTTTACGTGTTATTCATTTAAAAAACCAAAATAATTTACAATTTTTTCATTTATCTATTAATTTAACTTCATGTATTTTCTCTCTTTTACAACACACATCAAATTTCTCTCAATTTGTTTCTTTTTCCCTCTTTTTTTCTTTTTTCTTTTTTTCTTTTTTCTTTCTCTCTTTTTTCTTTTTCCCTCTCTCTCTCTCTTTTTCTTCTCTCCCCTATGGATATTTTTTTAGGGTTTTTCGCTAGGATATATAAATAGATTGCATTTAGAATTCATCCTCTATGTTGCTCTGCATGTGTCGTCGTCCTTGTCTCTGCGTTTCGCCATCCACTACTTCTTTCTGCTTTACTTGGTTAGTTGTCGTTCACTTCTACCTTTGAGTTTTCAATTCGTGTTAAAAGTCGTGGTTGAGTTAACAAGGTTAGTTCTCGTTCACTTCTACTTTTAAGTTTTCACTACTACTTTTAAGTTTTCACTACTAGTGACTCTTTAAAGCATTTCTAACTAAAAGTGGTTGAAATAAATGGGCATGTTGATGTGATTTGTAAGTAGAATAAGATGGCTTGTGATAATTGGTGCATTCTGCTGCGTAGGTAGAGCCTTCTCTGTTGTGGTCCGTTGGAAAACTTTTTTTAACTCACATTATAATGAATTAATATAATGATTGTACAATTTTTGTGTTTAATTGAGCTAGTTGTATTCTGTTTTCTGTGAGTTTTGCGGTTCTTGCGCTGCTTCATTTCTTCATTTTTCATTTTTCATTTTTCATTTTTTCCTTCCTAAATTCGTATTTAATTGTGAATAGTGATATAATAGTGATGACTGATAAAGATTTATTTTCGATCTATTTGGAAATTTTTTGAGACTTTACTACGTTTTTCTCTATTGTGTTTCTGAACATTATCAGCAGTAACATAATATATTATATTATTTGTATTATGAAGCTTTGAATTATCGTAAGTTGTGTGCTCTAATAGAGTAATGATGAATTGCAGAGATCAGAGGGTGGCTTGTTCATCGATATGACTACCTTTCTTGCTTTTGGAAAGGATTGCGTTGGTTGGAACTATGAAAAGACCAGAAATCCAGTTTATTTGCATATTAAGCAGGGCGTTCAAAAAAACCAACTCTATTAGCTATAGGTATTCTCTTCATGAGCTTATGCTTGATTTAAGTTTCTGTTTTGGAGTTTATTTGATGCAGTTAAACTTGCTTTGTTTATGGTTATATATACAAGCTAATCTTATATTTGATTAAGACTACGTAGCCAATCACGTCATGTGTATGATATTGTTGTAACAACTACACGAGGAAGTATGCATTTGCTTATTACATTTGTAGTTGTAAAAGTAGCAAATATTGATTATAATTATTTTTGGTTGAAGTTGATGTTGATCAGTGACAACTAAATGAAGTACTAGCGTGTTTTTTGCATTCTCATTAGGAGATTGCTGTAGAATCTTTTGATCTTCAAAGGATTTCTTCTCTTGATTCTTATGTCCTTCCCTAGTGTGTTGAGGATGTTTCATCCATCATTTTTGTTTGTGCCTCCATGCCATATAGATAGTTTCTTTACTCCGGGATTGCTCATAAGTTTCTGTTTTCTTTAAACAAAATTCAAAAGCTTTTATGTGTTTGGACAATAAGATATAATGTGACTCTTGCTGCTTAATGGATCATTCTGTTTGTTTTGTAAATTTGTATTTGTTAATTGTTTTCTCTATGTGATGGACAATTATATTATAAATTAATATGATGTTAATCCAGGCTTTGATGGTGGATTTGACAACAATGAACCTGAGTACGAACATACCCATATATTTTCTTTCTAATTGTAATGTGTTCTTGGTGACTTGGTGTCATACTGTAGATGCGGTTGGAAGTTGATGCTGTTTTAAGGGCTGAGGGTGCTGAGAGCAAAGAGCTAGTTGCGGCCTGGGTAGCAGATAAAAAGCAAACTAGTGCTTTTGCTGTGAATTTGCAGCTGATCGACAGTGGTGTTATTGTTCCTCCATCTTGATGGAAATGTGCCAAATGTGACAAAACAGACAATCTTTGGCTAAATCTAACTGATCGAATGATCCTTTGTGGGCGGAAAAATTGGGATGAAAGTGTAACGGAGATTGAGGTGCTAACTAAGTTGATGTTTACAAATATTATAAAGATTATCAAGATCGTATAAATATTCTCAAGATTTTACACAAGTTATAGATTTAGAATATTAAATTTGATGCAAGGATTAATTTAGGAAGCAATTTTTTTGTTTTAGTTAATTATAGGCCTTTTATATTTAACAATTTTTGTTTTAGTTAATTGTGGGTTTTTTTATGCCTTATTTATCATAAGTTTTTTAGCCTTTTATTTTTGAGGATGAATTAGGCCCAATCTACAACTAAATAAGCCTATTTCGTCTAGGGTTTTTCTTTAGGGTTTGAAGTGGCTTTCATAAGGGTTGTATAAAAAACCCAGGAGCCTTGTTATTTAGAGGAACAAATATCATTAATGAAAAGTATATTTCAGAATACTTTTGCTTTACCTTCTTGTGTTCTTGATTGAATGCTTAAATTCGACTTATCAAAGGGAATGATCATCCTTTGTGGCGTCTCAAGATTGGGGTTTTAAGGATTATATTTCCTTAGGGCTCTAATTTGATCATCTTCAATACGTTTTTAGCAAATCAATCATTCTTATTCCTTTGAGTTCGTGGGTTTTTAGGGTTGTTCACCTAGAAGGTCCGCATCATTTGGTATCAAAGCCTTGGTTGCTAAAAATAGGTTATATATCTTTATCTATCTTTATCCATCTTTCTTTAAAGTCCTCTTTGGTTAAGAGTCTTTCTTTAGAGTCCTCTTTAGACTTTCTTTCTATCTTCAATTAAGTTTTTTAAAATTTTGATTTTCAAGATTTTCAAGATCTTGAAAAGATTCTTTTTGGGTCTTTAGAATCCTATTTGGACTTTCTTTTTGTCATCATTTGCCATTAAGTTTTTAGAATTCTGAATTTTGAGATTGTCACCAATAGAACAGTTATTTCTTGAGTTAAGGACATAAAAAAAGGCTCGCTTGAGCTTTAAGTGGAAAAGGCAAGAGATATAAAAAAAAAGGCCAAAATAGTAAAAAAAAAAAAAAGAGGTCGAAATAGTGAAAAAAGAGAAGTTGAAATAGTGAAAAAGAGAGGCTAAAATAGTGATAAAAAGAAGGCCACTGAAATAGTGATAAAAAATAGTGATAACAATCTGATTCGTGAGCAAACACATGAACGAGTATGTGAGTTATCTCATTTTATTCTACAAGTTGAAAACATGAGTAAGAAAGGAAGAGAACCACAAAAGGTGGACTTAAAAGTCCTTTTCAAAACTTTTAACGACCAATATAAGATGCTGAATGCAAGGTTGGATGATTTAGAATCCTCTTCCGGTTCTAAACTACATAGAAGAAGACATAGAAGACATATGTTAGACAAAGTAGGAACTGATTCCAATGTGGAAGAGATAGCAAGTTATAAATGGGACAAAAAAGGATATGGTTGTACAAACAAATGGAGAAATAAAAAATTCCAGTTCTAATGTTGAAGTGGAAGAACTTGTGCATAGAGATTCACATGTCACAAGAAGAGTCATGAATATACCGCCTAAGGACGAAGGAGATGACAAGCACCATGTTCATATTTTCCACATAAGATGCCACGGGAAGGATAAGGTATGCACATTAATTATTGATAGTGGGAGCTGCACTAATGTTGCTAGTACCTTGTTGGTATAAAATTAAATTTGAAATGGCAGAAGCATCCCAAACCGTACAAGCTACTATGGTTGAATGATTGTGGAGAAGTGGAGGTTAACAAACAAGTTTGGGAACTTTTTTTAATTGGAAACTATGAAGGTGAGGTGATTTTTGATGTGGCACTAATGTATGCTATTCATATATTGCTCGGCTGACCATGGTAGTTT
Organism: Hippophae rhamnoides; assembly: GCA_033030585.1. Taxonomy (NCBI): domain Eukaryota; kingdom Viridiplantae; phylum Streptophyta; class Magnoliopsida; order Rosales; family Elaeagnaceae; genus Hippophae; species Hippophae rhamnoides. The sequence goes on from CM065430.1 coordinate 52,759,585, forward strand.
GATAGGAAGGTGTCACATGTAGTTACAAAAATCATTATTCTTTTGAAATGAACAACTAAAAAGTTGTATTAGCCTATCTTAAACCTTTTCCAACTCATGAAGACCAAATTAGGATAGCATGAGAGTGCAAATTGAGAGCAAAAAAAGTGAGCAAGAGGAAAATAAAAGGAGAGCAAGTGAGGTCGAGTGGAAAAAGGAAGAGAAAAGTGAGCGAAAATGAGAGAATAGTATGTAAAAGAGAGAGAAAAGTGAACAAAAGAGAGAAATAAATTAAGTAAATAGGAGAAAAAAGTAAGCAAAATTGGGGGAAAGTAAGCAAATAGGAGAGAAAAGTGAGCAAACAAGAGGAAAAAAAGAGAGTGTAATTGCTGAAAAAAATGAGATTAAAAGTGTAATGATGGAAAAGCAACAAGTACTTGTACTTATGTACAAGGATGTTTATCTTTCTACCAACGATCTTAATTTTTCTTTGTCTAGTGTTGTTATGTCTTTATTGCATGACTTTGAAGACCTATCTCCTGAAGAGATTCCCCATGGATTACATCATTTGCGAGGCATGCAACATCAAATAAACTTCATACCTGAATTTGTAATTCCAAATTGACCTACTTATAAAGCTAAGATTCGAGGAAAAATCTTTTCAAAGAGGAGGGGAATAATGGAGATTGAGGTGTTAACCAAGTTAATATTTACAAATATTCTAAAGAATCTCAAGATCCTACACTAGTGATAAATTTGGAATATAAAATTAGAAGCAAGGATTAATTTAGGAAGCAATTTTTTTGTTTTAGTTAATTATGGGCCTTTTATGTTTAGCAATTTTTGTTTTAATGAATTGTAATATTTTTTATGCCTTGTCATTTAGATAAACGAATATCATTATTGGAAAGTATATTTCATAAAAAAATTTCTTTACCTTCTTATGTTCTTGATTGAATGCTTGAATTCGACTTATCAAAGGGAGTGATCATCCTTTGTGGCATCTCAAGATTGGGGTTTTAAGGAGTTTGTTTCCATTGGGTTCTAATCTGATCATCTCCAACACATTCTTAGCAAATCAATCGTTTCTATTCCTTTAAGTTCATGGTTTCCTAGGGTTGTTCAACTAGAAGGTCCGCATCAAAGTGGTGGCAACAACCATGCTTTTGAACATTATAAGGACACTAGATATCCTCTAGCCATGAAGCTAAGGACCATAAATGCTAACCTGGAGGGTGCAGGTAATGTTGCCTTCGGTAGTTGTCTACTTGAATAGTATATGATTCTAGGAGGCTCTTTTAATTGATAGTAATTGTACTACGAATAAATATGAACCATTGGTATCAATGGAACACAAGAATTGTTAATTGAGAAACTTTTGCTTCTACTATCATTGGTAACTTGCTAAAGCTGGTGGACATAGAAAAAGAATTTTATACATGTTTGTCTATCCAAAAGATTTTTTTCTGACAAAGTTAATACAAATTCCTTTGTTTTCAACTTTTTGCTCTTATTGTATTTCTATTTTTGATGAATAATTTTTTTATATATAACTTAATATTCATTAGTTGTTAATATGCAATAATTATTTTATAAATGCATTTTCATAGAAAATGTCTTAGACATTGTTCTTTCTTTCTTGGGAAGCACTTGGTGGCTTGACATGTCTTAGCCAAACATTCCTTGCACATTCAATCTTATGTTATCTTCTAGTTTTTTAATCTTATTTTTTCAAGGCTTTGTTTTTATCAATTGGTAATGATGAGTGACATGTTATGGCAGCTCAGATGTTTTCTATTACCCCAAGGATGAAATGGTTTTGGGCCCATTTCTAGCGTAATATCTCATATATTTTGGCATTAATTTTTCATCACTGCAGAAGGTTTGTTGTATCTATGAATTGTCATTATGATTTGCATTTTATTAATTCAATTGTAGTATTTGTATCTAATATAAACAAGATATATGCAAGTTATTAATAAGGTTTAACTAATTTTAATGGGTTTGGATTTATTTATTTGTATCAGCTATAAGCATGAACTCTGCTTTTTACTTCAAAAGTTTCTCAATAGTTTTCCAAATAAAAAGGTTTCTAATACGAGCAGTATGGGCTCGGGCTACTCGTGGGTGCACAACCGAGCAGATGTGGTGCACGTGGGCACATGATGTGGGCGTAAGGCGTAGTGGAAGTAGGCTAGACATATGATCAGGGGACCATTGATTTCGATTAAAGATGTAGAGTTAATTAGCCTTAATTACCATGTATTTCATGTTCGTGTAGGACTACATATAATAAAAGATATATCAAAATTATACAAAATTTAGCTCTCTCTCTTCTTCTTCCTCTCAGAAACTATCTATATCAGTGGTATCAAAGTTGCTTCCAACTATGGATACCCGAGGAAAGTCTTATGTTGGGTTTCGATCAAGTAGGTTCCATAATGCAAGACGTGCTCATTAAGTTGTAGGCATTACATCCAGCTCGTGACCTATCTGAGGTCAATCCCTTTGCTAAAGATGAAACCATGCGTCCACACCCTCACACTTCCCAATCAAACCTCAAGAACTTTCACCTCCACCTGAAACTATCGCTCCCTAAATGTGCTGGTGAGGATCCCACCGATTGGATTTACAAAGTAGAGAAATACTTTGAATTCACCAATACTACTTCTGATCAACAAGTGCAATTGGCTTCCTTCCATCTTGAAGGCATTATGTTGCAATGGCACCAGTGGCTCAAAATATTTGGTGGACCGCTCACTTGTGTATATGTGTTGGCTTCTCATGTATAAAAGACAGTGTCTATTTTATTTCACTCAAGGTTCTGTCATCATCTATGTAAAGTCACTTACTATAGATTAGTAATACACACACACATAGTTAGAATCACTTTGTATGCAATCATGGTTACACACATCACGGTCTAAGGGGAGTGTTGGTTTTCGACAAGTGAGCATGCAAGGGAGCCCATGTTATCACTTATGCTTTTGGTTGGTTTTAAGTGCTGGTATTTATGAAAAGTACTTGGTAATTTTTGAAATGAAAAAAATGTGAATGTTTAGTACGTCACCACCCTTGCCACCACCCTTGACATTTCATTTTTCTATTTCGGAATCATTAATACATTAAGTGTTATTTGGTATTACTAATTCATGAATGTGTGAGCAAAACCATGCAAATGACTTATGAGTACTGGAGATGGTGTTTGCTAGTTAGTATAAAATAGCATTCTATATTTGTGAGTACTTTAGATTATTTTGTTGATGTTGTGAGAACTTCTTTATGAGAGTGAGCTAAGTTAAATTTTTTGATTTCTCATATCTCTTGTTGTTTGCAATAAAAGATAGGGTGTTTAAGTTCGAGGGTGGTCCTCAAGAGTGTGATTTGTGACACTTCGGTCTATTGTTCTGTCAAATTGATCACACCACATTTGAAGGTGCGAGCTTTGGAGGAGGGCCTAGTTCGTGAGTTGAATTAGGTCATTTTAGAAGCAACAATAGACAGTTAAGATGGTTGTCAAAACTGATAGAGGTAATATTGGTTTTATTCATTTTAGAATTGTAACTGTTATACTAATTAGTGGATTATTTGTTGCTTAGTGGTTACTTTAAGCAACCCAAGGGTGTTACCACATAGATAAAGTCTCTATGTAGGTTTACCTCATTGTATCTAGTGTTATGAATGCTCTAATTTATGGTTAGTACAATCAGAGTTTAAATGGTGTTTGTTTCTACATACTAAAGCTTAAAGTCTTATTAGAAAGATTTTATCTCGGTTGTTTTCTTTTTTGTGTTGAGTCCTTAGGGAATCTGTATCCCTTTAACCTTTGTATCGAGCTTGGACTCCTTCTTTGTAGTTATGCATGATTAGATTATGTGTTAGTATTATCTACCTTTTTTATACATTGGAGTTTAATGTGAGTCTTTAAGGAGTCTGTATCTCTTTACCCTAGAGGTGTACCAAGAGTTGGACTCTTTATCAGGGTTTTCAATGTATGTTGATTGCATGTTATGAAAGTACAATCATCATTTACCAAATATGTTCCAACATATCTTGAAGTGATTGGAAATCCTTTTAGCTTTTTTGTTTTATATGCTTGTATCACAAGTTGTGAATTATTTGTCATGTATGCATGTTGTTAGTCTGGATAGGAGCTTGTGAGGTACACTGTCACTAGTGTGTTATTTATAGATTATTATTTATGTGTCTACTAATTGTTTTTGTTGTGTATTGAATTGATCATGTTGTTTTGTACTTCTTTTTAAGTTAATTGTTTAACTCACATTGGGAAGCCTACTCAGCCAAATTGATATAGAGCTCTTGAAAAGATTCCATAGGTTGTCATTTTCACCCCTCATATATGAATCTTCATGGTTTTAAAATAATTCAACAAAATTCCTAAAAATAAAAAATAAAAATAAATATTTTTTCACAAAGTTTGGGTTCGAAAAGGGTTTAAACTAATAACATAAAATAATATAAAGGATAGATTAGGTTATCACTAATAAGTGATAGTAATAGGGGATTTTTCAAATAGCATATTGCTATCGAAGTTATCTGTATGAATATAGTTGAGGTATTGATTTTAATTATTATATTTATAGATTTAATTTTATGTATTGATCTAGATGTTATATTTAACGTATTGGCCAATTATTAAATTGATCATGCCTGATTGATTGTGATATTGGATTTTATTATGTTGATATACTTGTGTAAATTATTTATGTGAATATTTTTAACAATTATTAAACAGAGATTATTTTCTATTCAAGTATTTTACAAAGTTTATTATCGAAAAATATATTAACGATATTTTTTTCATAGATTTAAAACATTAAAATTTGGTTTTAAAAACATGAATTAGATATAATTTAGAATTATATTCTATTTCAAAGTTTTATAAGATTTATTATTGGAAAATATGTTTAGAAAATATTTTTCATAATAAATTTAAAAATGAAAGTTAGATTTTGGATACATCAATCTAAAAACTAATTTGGACAGTTTGAATTGAAGTTTAAATTGTTTGCCTGACCAAAAGTGATGAGTTAAATGGTTTGAATTTCTTAAAAAATAAGCATAATTTAATTAAAATTGAACTGTCGTCTCAACGAAGGTAGCAAGTTTAATTGAATTAATAAATAACGACGACCCATTAAAAGTATTATTTTTACATATAAAAAATTCATTATTATGGGTTTATATTTCATTAATCTAATTAATTTTACCAAACATAATCAATTGGCTAAATATCTCATTAATTCTCCAGTGATTAATGGATTGCATGTTTGCCTGTAATTTTTTTCAAAACAATATACCTTTTATCTTTTATTTTATGTTATTAGCATAGATATTTCAAAACCAAAATCTTGTAACAGAATGTTAGATTTATTTTTCATTTTTAAGAATTTTGTTGAATTGTTTAAAAACCACTTAGTTCATCTTTAGATCGACTTTGTAAGTATACTTATTATTTCTTACAAAGTGATTCATGCATTTGCAAGCTACTTATCAAATACAAAATTTTTACATCAAGTTTTGGGTGACGTTATAGAGAGAAATAACAATTTTAAATTTTTATTATCAAAAATCTTAAAACGTTTTTATATTGTAAATATTCATGATTTTATTTTTATTATTAAAAAAAACTAACCAAAAAAGAGAGAAAGAAAATTTTAATTTTATATATTTACATTTAATTTTATTTATTTTACTTATTTAGTTTATTTATTGGTTTAGAGATAGTTATTTTAATTTTAATTTTTTTGCAAAATTATCATGTTTTTAGTTGATTTTTAGCAAATGAATGAGTTTTTGCACGGTTGAATTAGTATCATAAAGATGTCATGGAGTAATATGATAATTAGTTTTTGTTGTCATAGTTTGTGTTTCATGCTTGAATGTTGTAATTGAGATAAATTCAAAATTAGTGTTTAGGAATCAAATAGTGGAGACTACTTGGTGTGAATATTTTACGCCTTAATCTTTCTATTCTTAATTACTAAATTGGTTTTGCATTGAATGTTGTGATTTTTAACATCTAATGAAGTGCCATGTATTTATTTTTATTGCTTAGATTGAATTATTTGAGTAAAATTGAAAGTATTTGCCTATTTCATTCATGCATGACTTTCAAATCATACAAATACTATAACCCAAAATCCCTAAAGTTGTGAGAAATGGCTATTACAAAAACAAAAGATAGGAAATAAATCCCTTGAAGTCATTGAATTTTCATTCATCTCTAAAGACATACTTAATGTTTTTATTTTATTAACCTTTTATTTTTTAATATATAATTTATATTCTTTTAATATGTGATGAGTGCTTGAAAAACACTAAATATTACGTGATTTATATGTATTTTTCTGTCAAAGTAGATTGTATTTGCATAATTTTATTATTATTATAGCAATCTATATTTTTAACATCACGGGTATATTTTGTTATTTTTTAAGTATTTTTGGCTTCAAAATGGTAAAGCTTGAAGAATTATACCTAAAAGCATTATATTGCAACCAAGAAGAATAAAAAAAAAACATATGTAAGTGATACATATGTTCCAACCAAATGCAAGGGAGTGAAATAAAAAGAAAGTTGAAGACATGCAAAACAATGCATGCTACGATGGTGCTTAATATGTGTTGCAGTGAAGGAATTTTGGATTGTAAATGAAATGCATACCAAATTGTCATAGGCCGTAGGGATGAAAAAAGCGTTACATGATACCTAACCATATGATCCACTTTTCTCTTCTTTTTTTCTCATCACCTTCTCTGTAGATCATTCCACAACAATTGTTTCATTTGTTGCTTTAATTTTCTAGTTTTATTTAGTTTCTCTCAAGTTTTCGAGCGTGATAAGTTTTATTTTATGTATAGTTTATAAATAATTTAGATTAAGCTATCACAAGTAAGTGGTAGTAATAAGAAGATTTTCTAGATACAAGAGCACTGTAGAAGTTATTTGTGAGAATACAGTTGAGATATTAATTTTAATTGTATTCTATTTAGAGATTTAATTTTATGTACTGATCTAGATGTTATATTTAATATATTTATCATTTATTAAATTGAGCATGTCTAGCTAAATGCAATAATGGGATTTTAGTTATGTTGATATGCTTGTGTAAATTATTTAGATGAATATTTTTAACAACTGTTAAACACGGATTATTTTCTATTTAAGAATTTTACAAAGTTTATTATCGAAAAATATATTGACAATATATTTTTCATAATAGATTTAAAATATAAAAATTGGGTTTTAGAAACATGAATCTAGATAATTTAAAATTATTTCCATTTCAAAGTTTTTATAAGATTTATCATTGAAAAATATATTAACAGATATTTTTCGTAATAGATTAATAGATGAAAGTTGGTTTTTAGATACATTAATCTAAAAAATAATTTAGACAAGCTTGAATTGAAGTTTAAATTATAGACCCTACCGAAAGTGACATGTTAAATGGTTTGTTAATTTCTTAGAAAATAATCATAATTTAATTAAAATTAATTTGTCTACCCGATCGATGATATCGAATTATATATATTTAATTAATAAAGAATAGCGGCCCAATCGAATGTGTTATTTATACATATAAGAAAGAATCAATACTCTAGATTTATATTTCTTTAACTTAATTAATTTTACTAAACATAATCAATCGGTTAAATATCTCATTAATTCTCCATTGATTTATTAAATGTATATCTCCATGTCATTTGTGTGAACTAATTTATCTTCTATCTTATTATAATTTTATGTTATTAGTTTAAACCCTTTTCAAACCAAAACAATTTTGACAAAATATTTAGCTTCATTTTTTTTCCAAGAATTTTGTTAAATTATTTAAAAATCACATAGTTCCTCTTTACGTCGACCTTGAAAGTGTACTCATCGTTTCTTACAAAGTGATTCGTGCATTTGCGAGCTATTTATCATATTCAAAATTTATACATCAAGTTTTTGGCACTATTGTAGGAGAGGAATGACATTCTTAAATTTTTATTATCAAAAATCTTAAAAACAAAAAATAAACCTAAATATACTCTGCCACAATTGTTTTGTTTTGAAAATGGATTAAAGTAATAACATAAAATTATAAAAGATAGAAGATAGATTAGTTGACACAATAGTTGGCAGATATGCATTTAATAAATTAATGAAGAAATAAGAGGATACTTAGCTAGTTTATTATCATTGATAAAATTAATTAATTTTATGAAGTGTAAATCTAGATTTTTGATATTTTCATATATATATTGAAAGTTTATAAATTACAAACTTAATTAATCTAGAAGGGGTGAATATGTTATTTTTAATTTTTATCAATTTATAATTTAATAACATAAACAAATCGGTGAGACATGTAATCGCGTGTAAGAATAAAGTGCGGAAATAAAATAATAACACACGATATTTTTAGGTGGAAACAACCTAGGCCACAACCATAACCTAAGAGGAAAAACACCAGTCCACTAGACCACCAAACTTTCCAGTATGAAAAACAAATGTTCAAGTACAAAGTCAGTCTTATGCTACCTTCTCTAGGATACTACACTAATGTACCTCACTTATAGGCTCCTACTCTGTTTTCATAGTTTTCAATATTAGCGTGAATAGTTTTCAAACCAACGTTCGAATAAGCTCTCCGCTAATCAGATACGTTCACGAATCAACTACAAAAAGGGTTAGCTCAAAAACACAAGTGCTCGTGTGCATTCTAGAACGGATTTAATAATGAATAATCCTAACTTGATGATTCAAAACATATGTCACTTAAATCAAATCAATTAGAAAATCCTAGAGCAAAAAGATTAAGCACAAGTTCAATAAAAATAGCTTCTTTAAAAATCAATAATCGAATCAAATAATTATGATATGAAAAACACAATTATTTGATCTAACAATTCAAGAACAAAAATAAAGAAGAAGCTATATGAACATATGATCAAAATATCATAAACTAATTATTTTTATTAATCAATCAAATATAACCACAAATATTTGATAGATTAACTAAATAAAGAAGCCTAAAGAATTATGATATTATATTTTCAAAACAAGAGAGAGAAAGTAAGAAGAAGAGAATAATGTTCTTGTGTGGTTGATTGAAACAATGAGCAATGGGTTTTATTTATAGAAAAAATTAAAAGCCTTAATTCTATATAATTGATAAATATTTTTTCTATAATAAATAGGATTAGTAATACTCACTAATTAAGAACACTCCTATATAATTGATAAACATATTTTCTATTACAAATAGGATTAGTAATACCCACTAATTAAGAACACTCTTATTTAAAGAAGAGTTCTTTTAAAGTAGACTCATTAATCACGAAGACTCATATTTTAAAAAGAGTTCTTTCAAAGTATATTTTACGCTATCTTTTAGGCTAAGATTTAAGCTATATCTTATTTGATATTTTAGCATATATCTTATTCTATATTTTAGCAGCAAAAATAATTTCAGATTTATGAATTTGTGCTATTAAATACACGAATGTAATCTCATGTGCTATAGTTATAACAAATATAACTAAAGTATGACTATTTGAAATTCTAACGTTTCTTCGACTTTTCTTGATAGACTTAATATTGAGCTTAAAAATAAGTTTAAATGTAAATATTTTGTCCACGAAAATAACCAACACTTATAATCCACATGTATAAATAACATCTTTGATCAAGCCGTTATTCTTTATTAATTAAATTTAACTTGCAATCTTTGATCGGGCCGACAAATTAAAGTTCTGTTGAAGCTTGTCCAAATTAGTTTTTAGGTTAATGTATCTAAAATTCAAATTTTGAGTTTTAAATCCATTATGAAAAATATGTTGTTAATATATTTTTTAAAAATAAACTTTGTAAAAATCTGATACCCATAGTAGATCGATCCAATTCAAATTAAAGAGCAATTTGACCGAGCCTTATTCCATATCTTATATAGTAAATAAATGATGCATATATACATTAAACTTCTTTATCTACTCTATTAATTTGCATTTTTAATTGCTATACAATGATGTCTTGTTTACATTGTAGTGCACATAGGTTTTGCTTGTTTATGAACTACGTAAGAATCTCTATGTATTGTTAGATTTATTGAAAAATGTAAAACTTATTTAGGATGTGAGGGCGGCATTTAACATGTAAGTAATTTTACTTATTCGTATAATAGTTTTACTTTCATAATTATTCATTCAATTTATTTATCTTTTATTTGTGATGAAATTTTAGGACTAGTCAATTTTAGAGCATAAAAACAATTGTTTCATCGTCAACTATAATTTGGAAACAACCATCAGTTACTATATAGTTATTTAATATGTTATCTACTTACATAGATTTAGATTATAATTTTTAATTACTAACATAATTTATATATAATATGTACCCAAACAAGATAATGAAATTATATGTGGATTTATGTGATGTTATTCACGGAAGAAATTGCAAAAAAAAACATTATTTTACTCCTTAAGTTTTACTTATCTTATTTCACAAGTTAATTTTAATTAAATTGAGTTATAATTAATTATTTCATTATTGTTTTAAATAGTATATTAAGAAATGAAACTATAAATATTCTCCATGTATTTTTTTTACAGGTGAATAGTAAGGATTATGAATATGATACTATTATGCGCACATGCTCATGCTTTTTTTTAAACTTATAAATTTAAGTGGGTTTTAAAAAAAAGCACCCAAATTTTTCTGACCTAACAAAATTACATGAGTTTTATTAAATAACCCATGCAAAATTTACGTGGGTTTTTCCTATAATCCATGCAAATTTGGCCTGGGTTTTTCTTTTTGCTGGGATGACTTTTGATTGGGTTTTAAAAAACCATGCAAATTCCATATAGTGTATTGATATAAGGTAGATCTATGTTCATAATATTCATTATGAAAATAGAAACTTACTTGAACATTGTTCCAAAGTTTACACTTTTTTGATGGTGGCACCTTTCTCCAATCCATGTATGAGATAGGTATGGTAGTCTTCACCAACTTTCTAGTAGCTGATTTGCATTCTTGACTTGCAGCATTTATAGGATTTTCCAAATGATCAAAATCAATATAATATAAGGTCCAGCCTCTTGATCGATATGTCTTTCGGGTACCTTAAACAAGTTTTTCATTGTAGCTTTATCACAAGAATCGTCATTCGGGATATTATCATCTTCTTTTCTCTTCAATTACCTCATTCTCACGATCATTTTCATACTTGAGCCTCATATTATAAAAAAAAAATTATTACTACGTCAAATTAATTTATACATATATATGCACAATATTTATTAAAAATTAAAAAGTAGATATATATATATATATATATATATATATATTATAACATTTAAACTAAAGAAATAAAATTTAGCATATTGTATCTAATACAACCAACATCAAATTTGACCTTTGTTTGAAATTAAAATTAATATCCTCTCAAGAAATCTTGTATTGATATCAGAGCCAAAGATTAATTGGTTGTAATATAATTGAACATAAATATGTTATCATTGCTCTTGTTTAATTTCCCTTTTTATAACCTTGCTCATATAAGAAGGTTTTTACAGGGAAAGGTTTTGGTTTTAGGCACAATCCATTAAGTGATAGAAGGTCTTAGATACCATCATAACATTATGGACAACGAAAAACAATCTAATATAGAATGTATTAGATCATGGATTGAAAAAAAAATTTAATTTAAGCATGTATTGCATATAAAAATATCAGCATTGTTTGTGAAAGTATAAATTCTATAATAGATATGTTAAGAAGCTATTTAAAAAGACTTGAAGAATATCAATTAGTTAATCAAATTTGCCTAATAAAGAAACTAGATGTTCTAGAATATAACATGAGAAATTTTGAAAACCAATTAACTCATATTAGAAAAATTGAAAATGTTGATCCTCTATTATAAACTAAACATAAGATCAAATATTTATTAGAAAAATAGATGATAATATCAAATACCAACACTGTATGAATAGTGTTAAAAGTAATATACTTCTAAGATTATTTTATGAAATTAAAGATATTAAAACTTTTCAATCTCATAAATATAATAAAATATAATATAATAATATTGTTGAAATTTTGATTATTGGAATCCTCTTTATAAAAATCCAATATTAAGAATAGAAGAAAGAAAATGATTACTAAAACAAAAGCAATAAATGTATCTTGAATAATAATCATTATTATCATATTTTAATTATGAAATAAACTTAATTATTATCCTCTAATGATGAATCTACATCTGAATCCAAGTTAGAATCTCACACTCAATATATAACCAATGTGGTGAGTGACCAAGAAACTGAGTCTGAACTTGAAAATCTTCAAACACCTATAAAAAGAGAAAACTAGAAGAACCATCACTACTAAAAACATAAATATGGTGTTAGACCTATGACCTCGATTTTTTTAAAAACCAAGGCCATAGGGTTTTAGTCACATTCTAATAAAAACCGAGCCTATAGGGTATGTCTATGGCCTCGATTTTTATCAATAATCATGGCTATAAGTTATATCAATTTTTTTCTCTCTTTTTTTTCTTTTTTCTTTTTTCTTTTTTCTTTTTTTTCCTTCTCCCTCTTTTTTTATTTTTTTTCCTTTTTCTCCCCTTTATTTTCTTTTATCTATGTCCCAGTTGCTTTATTCATTTTCATATCTGAAATTTATCTTTCCTTCTCGATCTCGCATCCTCTTCCCCTCTCGATCTCGTATCCTCGTCCCCTCTCTTCTTCCTCTTCCCAGCTCAATGGTTTGTTGGTCGCTATTCGATGGTTCGGTGGTTTCTAGTTCGTTGGTTCATTGGTCGTTGGTCGCTAGTCGCTAGTGCTGGTGCTGGTGCTGGTGTTAGTGCTAGTGCGTTGGTGCCTTGGTGCTCTGGTACACTACCATGGTGCCTAATGCCTAGTGCACTGCCATGGTGACTGGTGCCTGGTGCCTGGTGCTGATGCTGATACAAGTATTAACTGGTAGAGAATTTTTTATCTACATCGCACGAAGAAAGAGTGCTTTTTATTTGGCTATCAAGTAAGAAGTTGAGCTTTAAATTATCACCAAACTATGATAGTTTTCTTGACAATTTTCCTATTCCAAACTGTGACATTTTCTTGTTGAAATTGTTATGGTTTTCATGCTGAAGCTGGAATAAAATTTTGGCCAAAATTGTGACAATTTTCGAGTAAAAATTTGGTATAAATGCTGTTTTTTTTGCTTGGAACTGAAATTGTTTCTGATAAAAAAAACTATGATAAATTTGGTTAAAAATAGTGATTGTTTTTGGGATTAAAGATGAGAAAATTTTCTGATCCAAATATGTCATATTTTTCTATTCAAAACTATGTTAATTGTTTGCTAAAAGACTGACAGTTTTAGCTAAAATCTGTGATGGTTTTCTTATTTGGAATTGAGTTCATTTTCTGGTTCAAATCTCTTATATTTTATGATTAACAAACTATGCTTATTTTTGTGCTGAATTTTAGGTGTAACCTATCATAATTTGTAGGCATATCCAATTACCTAATTGCTACTTGGTGTTGGTGCGCTGCACTGGTGATTGCCCATGGCACCTGGTGCCTGGTGTTGATGCTGATATAGGTATTAACTGGTGGAGAATTTTTTATCTACATCACACGAAGAAAGAGTGCTTTCTATTTGGCTATCAAGGTAAGAATTTAAGCTCTAAATTACTTCCAAACTGTGATAGTTTTCTTGAACATTTTCTGGCTGAAACTGTGATACTTTATTGCTAAAACTATTATGATTTTCATGCTTAAACTGTTATGATTTTCATGCTAAAGTTGGGATAAAATTTTGGCCAATATTGTGATGATTTTCGAGTAAAAATATGATATAAATGATGGTTATTTTTTGGGTTTGGAACTAAAATTGTTTATGCTAAAAAAACCTATGATAAATTTGGATAAAAATAATGATTCTTTTTGGGATTAAAGATGAGAAAATTTTCTAATCCAAATATGTCATATTTTCCTATTCAAAACTATGCTATTTTTTGGCTAAAAAGATTGACAGTTTTGGCTAAAATCTGTGATGGTTTTCTTGTTTGGAATTTAGTTCATTTTCTGGTTCAAATCTATTATATTTTATGATTGACAAACTATAATCATTTTTGTGCTAAATTTTAGGTGTAACCTATCATAATTTGCAGGCATATCCAATTACATAATTACCACTTGGTGTTGGTGTGCTCTTGTTATTCTTTGGTACTAGTCTTCTGATGGTCTTTAGTCTTTGGTCTTGTTGTCTTTGAAATCTTGGTGTCTTTGGTTTGGTGTTGAAGGCTAACTGCTGCGTTGGTCTTTGGTGCGTTACTTGGCTGCGTTGGTCTTGAAATCTTGGTGCTGGTGTGCTACGCTGGTAACCTTTATGCCACATGATTTGGATGCTGGAAAACTCTCGAATGCTATCGTAAATGATGCATGTAAGGGAACTAGAAGGAAGAAGATATATGTCAGACTTCTTTTGAGCATTTCCTATAGGGAAACCATAGAGGTTGCAATGGAAACTGTGTATGAAACTGGATTGTTTGAGGACGTTTAATGTGTTTCTATAATTACAATTCAGTTGATTATTATTCTTGCTTAATATTACAGGTGATTCAAGTAGGAGAGAAATATTTCAGTTGGCAAAAGATGCAATCGAGTATACATTTGCAGAAGATGGAGTCAAGAAAAACTTGAGAGAGATTTTTCAATCAGCTGAAAAGCAGGAATTATCATTATAATTGTTTTTGTAGCATATTTATGCTTCTAATTAGTAGTAAAAATTCAGTTTGTAATAGTAAGTTTTTATTATGTTTTAGTGTATAATAAACTCTCGAATGTAATTATACTTTTAATTTTAATATAATATTATTTTAAATATTGTTTTTAATATATTTATTTTAATTCATATTGATTTTTAATATTGTTATTATTAATTGTATTTTTTTAATTTATGTATACCCTATGGCCTCAGTTATTAGAAAACCGAGGCCATAGGGGGTACCTATGGCCTCGGTTAGCATATAACCAAGGTCATCGTTACACCCTATGGTCTTTCTCACTTAGGCCTCAGTTCTTATAACCGTGGCCATAGACCTACGATTATGGTTAAAAACTGAGGTTATATGTACCTTTTGTAGTAGTGTATATTAAACAAATTTCAAACAAAGAAGAATATGAAGAATACTTAAAAAGAATTTAAGAAGAAGACTTTATGAATACTTAAGATTCCCCTACATAAGAACAATTACACAAAGGTTAATTTCTCTTTTGACTAAAATCAGTAATCAATTATATGAGGGATGGAAATGCTGATGAGTGCTTAAAAGGTACTAAAATTACCATAATTTAATGTAATTTAATTGATTAAAAATATTAAAAATTTTTATATGATTTTATCATATTTTTATATAAATTTATCTTTTCAAAATCATGGGTATTTTATTGTTTTTCAATTATTTTTGCTTCAAAAATAATTTAAAGACTCAAAGAATAATATTGGAGGTAATACATCTCAAATATGTTGAGAAAAAAAGTCAAAAAATGGAAAAATGAAAAAATAGACAAAACTACCCAACTGTAAGTCGCTACTCTGCATGCAGCTGCGCTCATCACGATAGAAGAACGTGTGTAGTAGCGCCCATTTCACATCAAAATTTTGCAAGTAGCCGTGTGCATTATGCCGAATTTCTACGCACATCAACGCCTGAGTTAACACCCAATCATGTAGTGAATCTCGCACCCGTCAACACACTTTTGGCCATGAATCCCACCCAGTCACGCACGTTAGCGCGATAAACAAATGCTAGCCTATCCAATACGCATATATCATCATTTTTTTAAGATATTTTTCTATTTTTTTTAGCCTTTTTCTCACCTATAAAAAGTCCCTCTCCCCCATTGTAAAAAACACACCTTAAGAAACAATTTTCTCAACTCTTTCTCTCTCTAGAAAGTTTTCTTTTATGTTTTTAGTTTTAAAGTCCTTCTCTTTTTGAGAAGAACTACATATGTTTTTATAAATTTTTAGTTTTTGATTCAATAAACGAAAATGCAAACATGTATAATAGAATTAACATCAAAGTGTTGTAAAGATTCTTTTAAGGTATAATTTTAATGGATTTTTTATAGTTATTTTTTATATTTTTTTTTACATGTTATATTTAATTTGTCTATGATTAAATTTAACATGACTGGCTATTTGTAAACATGATATAAAAATAACTTTGTTATGCTTGCGAAATATTAAATAGGTAAAACATTTCTATAAATATAAATTGATTTTTTTATTCAAGAATTTAAATTAAGGATGTTAGAGAAAAATATATTATTTTTCATTACAAACTTAAATTTGAAAATTAGATTTTTTTGTACAATTTGAAAATTTGAGTAGTACTTTTTTATTTATTGGTACAATTGCCTAGTAGTTGGAGTAAAACTCTATTTCAAAATATTTTATAAGAACTATTATTTGAAAATGTATTGAGAACATATTTTCAATAATAGTTTTAAAACTTAAAAGTTAGTACTGAGATAATTAAATTATTAGGTTTAATTTGAACACCTTCAAGAAAGTTTAAAATGTTTAACTCCACCAAATGTGGTATTCAAATTGTTCATTTTCAATCTCTTAGAAAAAATGAATTAATTTAATTGACCAAATTAATTATCGACCTCATCCATAGTTGTTAATTGATTTATTTATTTAACAAAGAATATTTGACCCCGACAAATGTATTCATATAAAAAAGAGAAAATTAATAAATATCAATTTATATATTTAATAACATAAATAATATGAACAAACATAATTAACTTAATTATTGTATCCATAAATACTCCACTTTTATAAATGATAAAAAAATTGCATAATTATTTATTGAATTCATATCTATGTTTATTTTTTATGCTATTATATTAAGAAACAAACAAACCAAATATCTTGATAGGATGTTTATGATTTAATTTTATTTTAAAGATTTTGAATAATAAATTAAAAACCATATATATTCCTTTCTTAGATTTACCTTAGAAACATACTTATCATTTTCTATAAAATTATTTATGCACTTGCAAGAGTTTTACAAATATATAACCAAAGTATTTGCAAGATCGGTGTTTTCAATTTCCTTTATCAAGTTTTTGGTGTCGTTGCCTCCGAAGGAATAACGTTTTTAAATTATTTATCAAAATTTTGAAAACATTTTGTGTTGTAAATAATTTTAATTATTTTTTTATTTTTGATTAAAAAAATTCAACTTTATTTTAATTAATTATTTTCCTTTAAAAATATAAATAAAAAAATAAAATAAAAATTTTAAAACATAAAAATAAAAAAATAAAAAAATTTAAGAATTTTTTTTAAAACTTTATTTTATTTAATTATTTTCTTTTCAAAAAAAAATTAAAACAAAATTAAAAAACTTAAAAACAAATTATGAAAACTTTTTTTTTAACTTTTAACTTTTAATTTTCATTTATTTTTAATTTTTTTTATTTTAATTTTTTAATTTTTAATTTTTAATTTTCTTTTAATTTTTAGAATTACTTTTTAATTTATTTTTTTTATAAAATAATTTTTTTAATTTTTAATTTACTTTTTACTTTCTTTTCTAATTTCTAATTTTTAATTCTCTTTTAATTTTTAATTTTATTTTAATTTTTAATTTATTTCATTTAGTAAATATTTTTAATTTTTTAGTTTTAATTTATTTTTTACTTTTTTTATTTTCTATTAATTTTCAATTTTAACTTTTAATTAAAAAACTTAATTAAATTAGATTTAACTTAATTTAATTTTGTTAACTTAATTAACTTAGATTTTAATAACATGAAAAGTAAAGATGTAAGATAGTTTTGTGTAGGAGACTAGTTATTAAAAGTCTTTGTCTTACTAGTTTTTACTAGGAACGTTGCTTTATCTAGGAGAATGATTTTTAAGGAGACTTTTCTCCACCATTCTTTCCTGGGAGCACTCTTAGTTAATACTAATTATGTTACTGAACTTAGAGCTTATAATAAAATAAAATAAAAGATAAAAAAATTCAAAAGTTATCTCCAAAATTTCAAAGTTTTTAATAACAATCTGTGACAAAAGGAGGTAGTTTATTTGTTAGATCTAGGTACAACTTTGCTTTGATGCCTTAATTATTTTACTTGCACCTAGAAGTGGGCTATCTAACACCTAAAATCATATCCCTAGTTTTAAGTAAATAAAATTTTGAAAATCCATAAGGCATGACTTAAAATGTATAGGTAGACAAACTTGTCGTACCTTTAGGTTATTTTTTTATTTCTTTTAATTATTTAATTTGTTTTGTTTATTTTAGTTAAATTGCTTGTGAATAATTTTAGAATAGTTAAAAATAAAAATATTTTTTGAGATGTTAGAAGTTCACAGCGATTTGTCTCTGTGAACTTTAATGATGAACATGATGGATGCACCTACATTTCTCCATCACTACTTACACATTCTCAAGAAATAAGTAACTTTTCTTCTCTTTTCTCTTTATCTTTAATTTACAATTATTACATTTAGGACAATGTAAGCTCTAAGTTAGGGGTGGTGAAAAACTATCATGCTTAATTTCAAAATTTTTAACAATTTCAAAAAAATATTATGTTCACATTTTCATTTTTTTGTGTTTGATTTTATTTTCTTTGTGTGGTTTAGTAATTTTTAAAATTTTAGGATTAGTTTTAAAAAATTTCTCACAAAATTTTATCATTTCTTTAAAATAAATTAAGTAAATAATTAAGTCTTTTGCATTTTTAGATTAATTTTTGAAAACATATCATGGAGTATATGTAATTAGTTAGATTTTGTCATGACTAGTATTTCTTGATAAGATGTTGAAATTATATTAAGCCCAAAATCGGTTTTTAGGAATCAAATAGTGGAGACTATCCTTGTGAGATATAATTTGAGCCTAATTTCCTTTATTCTGATTTTTTTTACTCCAAACACATTTCTTATTTCTTCAAATTTTTAGATGATCTTTATAGGTATTAGCATTAAATGTGTGAATCTTTTTTCTCATCTTAATAGAGTGTTGTATATATATATTTTTTTCATTTGCTTAGATTAAATGATTTAAGTATAAATTGATAGTATATGCCTTTGTCGCATTCATGCATGCTTTCTACAAAAAACAATACATATATAGGGTTACCTAAACCAAAATCAAACAGAAAAGCCACAAAATTAATCATTCACTAAAATCCTACAAAAATGTACAATATGTACATGGGTTCACTCTCTAATATATATATATATATATATATATATTGAAAAATCTCTTAAAAAAATATAGACGTAAAGAATATATAGTATAATCTACATACTATAACCCACATAGCCTACAGTAGTTGTGAGTAAAGGATAATTACAAAAGAAAGTTATAGGAAGTAAATCACTAGAAGTCATTACATTTATTTTTGCTTAATGAGTTTGATTGATGCATGGATATACTTTTTATATATGATATCTTTATAATTTATACATTTGATTCCTTTCATGAGATCAACATTAAAATAACACTTTGAGCCTTTCTTCTTTATACATATGCGAACATATTAGTTCATTTCAATACATCAACTATTTCGCATATAAATTAGTATAAGTGTTTGAACCCATAGGATTCAGTGTTTTTGAGATTATTGACTTGTGAGGAATATAGTCAAAACGAATTCGAATTCTTGACACCTAATTTGGGTGAAATTAAATTGATATATTTTTGATATGAAATATGAAAATGATTTTCAACTAATTATTATAATTAAACCATGACTGTTTAAGAAGATGAAAATAACTTATGCTTTAGATTTTAATTATGATCTTAAAGGAGATTAAAAAAGTATGACACATTTTTGTGTGCTCTTTCATTTTGTTTTCTTTTATTTTATTCTTAAGTTAATTTTTGATTTTATTATTTTGTTGTAATTTTAGTTTTTGAGTTGTTATTTTTTTTATTCGTTTATTTTTGTTATTTCTTTTAAATTTTACATTTAGTTCAATGTTTGTGGGTATCATTACTGAAAACTCTCACGAGACTTAAACTCATCCACTAGGGCAACCTAAGGGTTTAAAGTTTTGTTGCATACACTAAATGCAACCGTGTTAATCCATGGAAGTGATTTTGGATAGTTTAATTTTTAGTTTTTATCACTTCTCTTGCTAAGGGACTAGCAAGAAGTTGGTTGGAGGTTGTGATAAGTTCTTAAAAAACACTAAAATTATCATGATTTAATGTACTTTATAAAAAGATTTATATTTTTATATGATTTTATCATACTTTTATATAAATTTGTTTTTTCGGAATCACATGTATTTTTATTATTTTTCAGGTATTTCCCTTCAAAAATAATTTAAAGACTCGAAGAATAATACTGGAAGCAATACATCACTAATATGTTGAGAAACAAATGAGAAAAAATCAAAAAAATGACAACTGCTCAACCATACGCCACAACTATGCGCTCAACCGTGCGTATCACACCAAAATAATGGGCGCTATTGTTATGAAAAAGAGAGAATCAATAAATATCTTTAATAACCTAAATAATATAAGCCAGTACAATTAACTTAATTATTATATTTATAAATGATAAAAAATTTGCATAATTGTTTATTGAATCCATATCTATGTTTATTTTTTATGTTATTATATTAGGAAACAAACAAACCAAAATATCATGACATAATGTTTAAGATTTAATTTTGTTTTTAAAATTTTGAATAATAAATTAAAAACCACGTATATTCCTTTCTTAGATTGACCTTGGGAGTATACTTATCATTTTCTATAAAATGATTCATACTAGCAAGAGTTTTACAAATATAAAACCAAAGTATTTGCAAGATCGGTGTTGCCAATCTTGTTCATTAAATTCCAACCCATGGAATTTTTCATGGGCTCTATATCAATCCAACCAAGCCAGCCTCACAAACGTGAATTAAGCAAATTACACAATCGAACAACAAACTCCTTGTATACTCACACCAAACTTGTATACAGATAAAATAAAGATTATAATAACCCATAATCTGATCATGCATGACTATAAAGAAGTAGTCTAAGATTTGATGTACAATCAGATTAAGGAGATAATCACTCTTTAAGCAATCAACCCAAACTCACAAAAAAATAGATATAAACACCTAATAGATAATCATAGTTGTAGTACAAACAAACATAAATAGGTATTATAATAAAACAAGAGATAAAGAATTCAGTAAACAAAAAGCAGGTTATAAATATTAAATCTTTCTAATAAGAATTTAAACTTCAGTATATAGAGACATACACCATTTAAACTTTGATTGTACCAGCCACACATTCGAGCATGCATAACATCGTATATAATAAGGTAAACCCACATAGAACCCCTACCTATGTGGTAACAAACTCAGGTTTCTTATGACAATCACTCGACAACAAACAAATCCACTATGTAATAAAATAGTTACAACTCTAACATAAATAAAAACCCCAGAACCTCTATCAATCGGGACCTCTGTCTGAACTACCTATTGCTGCCCTGGCTTGCTGCCTCCGTAACAACCTGGTTCAACATATAAACCTGGCTCTTCTCCAAAGCCAACACCACCCAAAGTGATGTCATCAATAACTAAAGACTAGTAATGTGTAAAGTAAATAAGAAAATATTGCACAAAGGCAACCACAAGTCAACACATAGGTCACAGCCATATAAAATCCTCGCATAAAAAGAGTTGTAATAGGGCAACCAACAACCAACACAAGGCATAACACATAAAACCCACTTGCAAATGTTGCCTTAAGTACTCACCATTCAAAAGAATGGTTTTGCTTACACAGTCATGAATCGCTATCATCAAATAATACTTGAGGTATTAGTGATCCAAAAATAGAGAAACAAGATGTCAAGTTAACAAAACTCTTCTACATTTTTCTTAATACCAAAACAAGAGAAAGTGGATATTTATAGAACTCAATCGGCCACCTTACCATGGACCTTGCCAAAGTTGGTGGCAAATGTAGTGATAAATTTCTAAACAATCACATTTTTTTCATTCCCAAAATTGTTGAGTAAGTTTCATAAATACCCACACATGAAATGAAACAAAAACATGATTGCAAATCTCAGTTCGCATGCATGCTTCTTTACTGAAAACCATAACAATTAACCTAGCATGCATACTATGAAAACCATCCCTATGGTGTGTGTAAATATGCTCATGTACAAAGTGTACCTAACTATGTATGTGTATGCATTACTAATCCGTAATAACCAACCTTACACAAAGAAAGACATAACACTGAGTAAAAATAAATAGACATTATGTTTTATATAGGGAAGCTAACACACAGATATAGAGTACAATAAGACTTACATTCTCCCGCTTTGGCTTTTGGTGTCAAAACATTGCATAACTAAATGAATACTCACATCTATCATGCGATGATTATGAGGATGATCCAAATATGTTTATTCCAAGGAACAAATCATCGACATATACCTAAACTAAAAAAAACACCTGAATCAAGTGTATCAAGCTTATGCGCTCCATCTATCTTTAGGTAACAACTCATCCACTCTGTTACTCTGAAAATGAGGATCTTATCACTACTACAAACATCACATATAATGCTCAAAGCCTTCAATCTACACCTGTAACCTGCACATACAAAACAAGCACATGCCTCATAAATGTATCATGCAAAAATAACATATGGTTTATAAGATACTATCATTTTACCCCTTCATAGGTACACATGGATGGTCCAAGCATAATCAACATTTAGTACAAACCAACATAATTAACATGCAACACAAGTATGCAGACTCCCCCTGAACATATGCAACACTCCCCCTAAGTGTATGCATATTAGATAACCATGATGCATTGCAAAGTACACTCACCATCCCATGCAGCAACTAGCATGTTAGCAAATAAATACAATGCACAGAAATACATAAGTTGTGGACAATTCTCTCCCTTTTTGACATGGAAACTCAAAGCAAGCACACATAGAGTAACCAACATACCACACCTCTATATAAAGGAAAGAAGTCAAACAAAAATGCAATAATCCTAACACTTATACACCATAGCAGAGAATATTAGAGTAAACACAATAAGAAGCAACACATACAGTCATTTGAAAAAGACAAAGAATAACACCAAGACAATAGCAAGGTAAAAGCATGCAACAAACAAAAAACTAAATGTATAGACAAACCAAGAGAAGTGTAGATAGAAAAGAACTTCCAAATGCAATACATTGCATGGAGCTCCATATTTATATGTGCAGTGGGAGGGCATAAGGGGCTTTACAATGTGCATAAAATACATCAGTAGGATGGGTGGTCAAACATCAATCACACACAAATGTTTCATCATTCTATAAGAAGACGTTGACTAGAAGCCTAACTATCTTCCAAGTTGGAAATTCCTAGTGGCTCAACTATCTTCCCCAAAACAAAATCACCACACAAATATGTTAGCAAATCCCTAAGAAAATGTTAACTAGAAGTCCAACTATTTTCCAAGTTGACACATTCCTAGTGATTCAACTATGATCCCCCAACAACCCTTCGGTGTATTCAATCTTGCACCCCCACCTCATAATATGCATACACATACAAAAGGCATCCCAATCTATGAAAGAAAACATGTATTGTGCATTCTAACAACAAATACAAGCTATCAACCATATATGAGAATTAAGCAATAGTTCACTACAATATGGAAGCAAGTAAGCATGTAGGAAGACATATGAAAGAAGAGATTGCATACAATGTATGAAACATGTCATATTAATAGCCCTATTTCTGCATGGTTTAGAAAAAGTGAAGTTAAGAAGAAGGAAGCATCATAAGAACACATCAACATAACAATAACTCACAAATAGGACAAAACCAAGGATACTAAACAAACATTGGAATCCCCCTGACAATAAATAATAGACACACATCTCTCTCCCTAAATGTATGCATGCCAGGAAATAAACATGTTATGCATCCTACACTTTCAATACTCTCCCAAAGTAAAAGCATAAACACATAGTAGAAAACAAGTAATACAGAAAAGGGAATCAAACTTAGCATGTTCAAAGAACTAGGGGTCTTTAGATTAACCAATATACTCAATGTAAATATCCACATGGCCATCAATCCATGATGCATTCATGTAAGGGTATGAATAAATGTTTTGATAATATGCATTGTGTGTGATATTCTAAAATTGTTTAAGCTATATGTCATCAAGATATACTTATGTGAACAAAGAAATTAGAAATATAAACTCAAATAGAATCAAACTTTATAAGTCCACATTTAGTCTCTATCTCTACTAAGTACTTGCTAACTCAGAAGAAAACATTATAGGCTTTTCAAAGGTTGTAATGATAGCCTTAGGTAAGGGTAGGAGAGAAATGATATTTTTAGGCTCAAACACATATTTGACAAACCAACCACAAACCTATAGGTCTAGGTCCACAAAACAATATACCCATAAACATGGGTCCTTTTCTCTTCACTTCTCAAAATTGATTCACAAATAGTGATGTTGTGAAAATAGTACATAAAATTTAGTAATTTATGCACATCTTCTTTTTCATATTTATCATCATTTCATTTTCCTTTTCTTTTCTTTCCCCCTTTTTTTCTTAAATTTTTTTTGTCCACACTTCATTTTCTTTATTCTTTTCTCCATCTCCTTTTTTTTATATTATAACCTAAGAAGATAAAGAAAATGTTCCTATAACATACAAGTTCAAAAAAGAGTATACAAGGTAAGTGGTATAATCATTTGGGCTCAAATTATAAGCAGATGCAAAGAAAAGAAG
Source organism: Hippophae rhamnoides (assembly GCA_033030585.1). Lineage (NCBI taxonomy): Eukaryota > Viridiplantae > Streptophyta > Magnoliopsida > Rosales > Elaeagnaceae > Hippophae > Hippophae rhamnoides. Next base: position 52,784,432 of record CM065430.1, read on the forward strand.
AATAACATAAAGGCTCAAAGAGGGGTATAGAAGGACAAGTAATCATTGGTGGCTTGAAAGGTTCAAATGATCCCAAGAAGGCCTAGATCCTCTCTTTATCTAAGTAGCATCATGTATTTTTCCGCAAGAGAAACCAAAGTGGATTCTAAAGCTTGTTAGATACATACAAAAAATTAAAGCATGAAATCCATAAAACTTCTCAAAATTAACATCCATACAAATTCATAGAGTTATGGCATGTGCATAAGAAAAAGTTCATTTAAGATCAAATCCAAGAATTTAGCCATACATATGCTCAAGGAATACAAATATCAAAACAACCACATTTTAATCCAAATTAAATGCATGACAACTGTAAAACCTTGATTGTCCCCATTAAATTCATTTTACATGTAGTAAGTAAGCTTAACAGAAAAATGTGAAAAACTATCCTAGGAAGAGAGAGAAAGAGAAAAGAGGAATGCCAAACGATCAAAGACAAATATTTTTTTATTTTTTTAAAGCAGTAATGGAAGATAAACATAGTTTAAATAAACAAACAAGTAACACAATAACAAATAAGTGAGATGACAAAGATGGCCTCAAAGGAAATCATAGGCCAAAAGACAAGGATATATGTCATAAGAGATCATCAACATAAACTATATAATATTGCCTCTAGAGATAGAAAAGGCAACAAAATGGACATAGTTACCTTAAAAGATATCATTGGTAAGACTTACATTATTGCTAGTCAAGCGAAGGAAAGAAACTAATTAACTAGTGAACAACACAAGTAACACCCCAATAGAGAAAAGAAGCAAGGGATGCTATAAAAACATCTAAGCATGTGAGAAAGGCTTAGGTTCCAACACAAAAACAAGAGACATGTAATTCAATCCAAGTCATAGCAATGCAAGTAAGTCAAGAGTACTAAAGACAAATAAATAATCGATATGACATACAGATGCATATGAAAAACCCAAAAAAGCATAATACAAAGAAACACTCATGTACTTAAGATATTAACACACCATAGTTTTCTCCAAAAGGACATTTAAAACACAAGAAAATGAAGAGATGGAAAAGGAAGAGGAATAATCAACATGAAACAAACAGTGAACCAAAACTCAATATGCTAGGTACAATAAAGAAGAAATTAGTAGAATACATTAGATGCATTATATTTGACATGGCATGTGAATGATGACTATAGAAAGAAAATCCTAATACTCTGATACTACATGATGAGAACATGTAACATGATACTCATGCAAACAACCATAGAAGAAAAGGCATGTGGTAAGTAAGGCAAACACATATAAAGAGCATGTCCAAGAAACTAGTAAGGGAGAAAACTAGTAAAGGATCAAACAGTTAGACATAGGAACAAGTAAAGCAATTAACATACCATGTACGACAAAGAAGGATAGAGAGAGAAAGAAATATGCATGAACAAGAAAATAGGGAACATGCATACAATAAAATTTCATGGAGATAAACATCCTTATAGAATAATAATAGCTCACACCACTGGTGACATAGGGTATAAATATACAAGGTGTATGCATATGTAGATAAATTTTTAGGATTGAGCACCCAGACATTAAGCCTAAACAAGGGTGACTTGTTCTGATACCAATTGAAGATTCCCATAAGTAGGAACTTACACAAAGGTCAATTGTTCTTTCAACTCAAATAAATAATCATCATCTAAATAAGGGGTGGAGATGGAACCCATGGAATCTTTTTACGAGCTTTATATTAATTCAATCAAACCAGCCTCACAAACATGAATTAAGTAAATTATACAGTGAAAGTACAAAACAACATGCTTAATTTAACATACTATTAAAATAATTAGTAGATATGAAAACAACAACCTGTAGTAAATACACTAGTGATGGTATGCCTCATAGGCTCCTATCCAGACTAGAAACATTCATACATGTAAATAAACACACAACATGCGATACAAGCATACATATCGAAAAGTTAAAAGGATTTCCAATGACTTCAATACCTCATATGTGGGAACATATGAGGTAAATGATGATTGCAATCTCATAGAATGAAAACAAACATATATAGCAAAACATAATAAAGAGTCTGACACGTAGTACACTTCTAGGGTAAGAAGATACAGATTCCTTAGAGACTCACACCAAACTTATATGCAGATAAAAGATATAATATAATAACACCCAATCTAATTTTATATGAGTACAAAGAAGAAGTCTAAGACTTGATACACAATTAGGTTAATAAGATGCTAACTCGTTAAAGACTTAACCTAAAATTGCAAACAATAAAGATACAAACACCTAACATATAATCACAACTACAATATAAATAAACATAAACATGCAATATAATAAAGTAGTAGATCTAGAATTCAATAAACAAAAAGAAGATGATAAATATTAAAAGCTTTCTAATTAGAGTTTAAACTTTAGTATGCAGAAATATACACCACTTAAACTTTGATTGTACCAACCAGATATTCAAGCATGCATAACACCGGATATAATGAGGTAAACCCATATAGAACTTGGCAGGAAACAAATTCATTATGCAATAAAACAGTTACAACCTTGACAAAAATAAAACCCCATATTACCTCTATTAGTTGGAAACTCTGTTCAAATTGCCTATTGTTTCCCTCATTTGTAGCCTATATAACAACCTGGTTTGGCACACGAATCTGGCTCTCCTCCAAAGCCAACACCACCTAAATTGGTGTCATTAGAAACTAAATACCATTAATGTGTAAAGTGAATAAGAAAATGTTGCATAAAGGAAACCACCTACAAACATATAGCTCACAACCACATAGGCTCTACATATAAGAAAACATTGCACGAAGGCAACTAATAATCGACACATGACACAACACATAAAACCCACTCACAAAAACCATCTTAAGTATTCACAAGCACTATTTTGATCACACAATCAAAACTCAATAATACCAAACAACACTCGAGGTATTAGTCATCCAAAAATAGAAAAATGAGATGCTAATTTGATAAAGCTCTACTACATTTTTTTGCATAACAAAATAAGATAAAAGGGTATTTATAGAACTCGACTGGCCACCTCACCATAGACCTTACCAACCACCTTGCCAAAGGCCGTGGTGAGGATCTAAAAAAATCACATTTTTTTATTCCAAAAATTATCAAGTAATTTCCATAAATACCTATATTCGAAATGAAATAAAAACACGAGTGACAATGTCACCTCCCATGCACACTCATTCGTTAAAAATCACAACACTCAATTTAGCATGCATACTATAAAAATCACCTATGTGGTGTGTGTAAACATGCTTGTATGGAAAGTGTGCCAAATAATGTATATGTGTGCATTACTGACCTATAGTAACCAACCTTACACATAAGAAGATAGAACACTATGTAAAAATAAACGCGCACTATATTTTGTACACATAAAGTCAACACATAGATACAGAGTACAACTGGACTTACAAACACAAATGAAAATTCATCTAGTGGAATAAAATAAGAATGAATTCCTTCTTCTACTAGAAGAGGTGACTTGGGCAAACAACCAATAACTCAACATGGTACTTATCTAAACCTTTTTAATGTACCTTTTAAAGATCAAGAAAAAAACTATAGAAGAATGGGCACAATATACATCCTTTATTCTACTTATAGAAATACTTGGACAAAAGAAAAAAATTTAGATTATATATGTTGCAAAAACCTTACAAGATGATGCTTTACAACGGTTAAAACAATAGGAAAAAACCCAATGTGGAGAACAAAAATTATATCCATTAGGAAATTTTCTTTAATATGATATATTAAGAGAATTTACTAAAATAACTAAAGAAAGATTGATAGGAGAAGTAGGAGAACCAACATTTCAAGAAGATCCTAATTTTTCTTTATCAAACTAAAACTATGTAATAACTATCAATTTGAAGATTATGTAAAATTATTTAAAAAATACTATTTTCTTGTAGAAACTTCCTATGATATACACTTGTTAGATCAACTTTTTCATAAATTATCAATTCCTTCAGATAAACTAGCTATTCAAGAATATCCAAAATGGTTAAAAAAAAAGCTAAACAAATGAGCTAAAGCAAAAAAGATATTTAAAAACCAAATTTGTAGTTCAAAATATGGTCAACAATGTTGTGATAAAATGTTAAAAGAAAATTGGAAAATAAGACGTCCTATGCCAGGAAATAGAAAATCACATAAGAAAACTTTGAGTCACCTTGAAAGAAGATAATAAACTTTTTCAAAAAGAAAAAAAATATATTAGAAAACGAAAACCTAAATGAAAAATTACATCATAGAAAAAAATACATATGTTATATCTGTAAGCATAAGTGAATTATACCCTTGAATGTCCTAAAAAGGGAAAAATAGAGAATGAAAATGATCAAAACTTTAGAAACAAAGGAATTAGAAATTTTATATGGAAAAATAAATCTTTGATATAAAAAATAATATATAAAGTAGAAAGTAAAGAAGAATTATTTGAAAAAAACTAAAAATAGGAAAAAGTACAAAGAAAATGATCAAAACTTTAAAAGCAAATGAAGTATAAATTTTATATGGAAACAAATCTATGATATAAAAGAAATAATATATGAAGTAGAAAGTGAAGAAGAATTATTTGAAAAAAAACTAAAAAAAGGAAAAAGGAAAAAGTACAAAGAAAATGATCAAAATTTAAAAACAAATGAATTAGAAATTTTATATGGAAAAGAAATCTTTGATACAAAATAAATAATATATAAAGTAAAAAGTGAAGAATTATTTACAGAAATGATATTTATAATACAAGAACAATCAAATTTTATTAAAAAAATAAGTAAAACTCTTATTGAAGAATTACAAAATATAAAATTAAAAGATGGGATGGGAGAAGAATTAACTTATATTTAAAAACAAGTTCAAGAAATAGAACAATTCAAACAAAAGGCCAAAAAGAAAACATACATAAAATATCAAAATTTAAATTTTTCTCATCAAGAGTTTTTGAATAACTTGTTTGAAATTCTAATGCAAAATGTACAAAATATGGCACAACTGAAATACAATTGTTTGACCAAAAAAAGATGGAAAAAAATATCCATAAATTAAATATGTTCATATTGGTCCAATATCGATCTCAACCACACATATATGTTTAAACAAAGAATAGATACTCCTTTACTTTTAATAATTTTTTTGACAATTTAGTCTTTTAACTATTAGGGTAGATTCATTTAACCAAGTAGTTTTAGGTTGGGTAACTAAATGACAATTTTACAAAACTTGTCAGATTTTTTCATTAATGAACTTGTGTCACATGTGCTTGTGTTATGCTTGTTAATAATCAAAAAGTATCCTTAAAAATAACACATGTGATATGCACATGTTTATTTAATGAAAAAATCCTGTTTTTTTTAGTAAATTATTCTTCAATGACTCAAATTTAAAATTATTGGACTAAATGGATTCATTTTAATAATTATAGTACTAAAGTGTCAATTGTTTAAAATAAAAGGACTTATTAGATCAAAACCTCTTGTTACTATATAATAGGTTTGGGTCATTAAAAGATAATTTTATAAACAATGTTAATTTTTTTCATTAAATGAACATGTACACATCACATGGGCTTGTGCTGTGCTCACTAATAATCAAAGGGTACCCCTAAAAAGTAACAAATATGACATGCATATTTTTATTGAATAAAAAAATCTGATATTTTTTTAAAAATTGTTTTTAATGACCCAAACTTAAAATTATTTGACAATGATTTACTCTAATAATTATAGGACTAAAGTATCAACTGTTTAAAGCTATAGGACTTAATTGACCAAAACCCCTTGTTACCATATAAAACTCGTAGAAGTGATATGGAAGTTCATCTCAAAGTGCCTTAGGACATACACTATGCCAAAAATGACTTTTAGAGTCGGTTATTAACCAACTTTAAAGGGGATGACTTAAAAATGTAAAATTGGTTCAACATATGAACTGACTTTACACGTAAAGTTGGTTCACGCGTTGAATCGACTTTAAATTTTTAATTTCCTTTTTAACAAAATTTACCCATTTTTTATTATAGTCAAATTAAAACTTATATTCGATAACTACATAATAGCATAGAAAACTGATAACTGTATTTTATATAGTGATTTGCGTCTATTTTATTAATTATAATTACTCGTTTTTACATTTTTAGTTAATTTTTAATTAATTAAATTAATATTTAGTATTAGTTTTTAATAAAAATATTTTTAAGTAAATTAATAAATTTAAATAAAAAAGGGACTTAATTGCAATTATAAAAAGCTTAAAATTTAATTTGAAATTAAAAATGGCTAAAATTGCAAATATCAAAAGATTAGAAATTAATTTGAATTAAAATTGTGGGTCAAAATGCAATTAATGAAAGTTGAATTTTCTACGTAGGAGAAGGAGTTACTCGCGACATTCAGGATGCCCAACACACACCGTTCGATCATCCAATCAACGGTCAAGATTGGGCGCGAAGATTTTGTGCGACGCGTTCCATCTGTTCTCCATGCGCCCGTTCTTTCCACTGAATGAAAGGCTGCCACGTCTTTTATATCTTGAAGCTAATTAAATGATGACACGTGGCATGTGTTTAAAGAAAAAAAAATCAGAAAAATGCAGAACGGTCTTCACGCGTGTTATTTCTTTTAAGTTGTCCCATGTATTTTTGTCCCCGCATTTTGATAAAAAAATAATATTAATTTTATAGGGGGATATATTTGGACGTGAGAAGAAAAAGGGGGGAGTTTTGAGTTTTTCAGTTTTGAGTTCTCGTTTTTTCATTTTTCACTTCAATTTTCAGTTTCTCTCTGCTTGTTCTCTACAACACGCATAACCTTTATTCTATATTTTGATGTTGTATTTTCTTAGGAAATAGAGAGAAAGAAGACAACGAAGAAGAAGGAAATGGAAGAATTTATTTTTCATTGAGGAATCGTGAAAGAGTTTTTCCTAATCATTTTCTTTTAAATTTTATCTCTAAAATGTGTGATTATTGTTGTGTTGTAATTTTAATTTCTGTTATGAACTAATTTATTTGTTCTAGGGTTGTAGTGTAGCTTGAATTATGAAACTTGAATTAATTATTTTCGAATGATTTATGAAACGGTTTTAAGTTGTTTATTTTATCTGTGCTTAATGCTTTTAATAATTGGAAGATTAATTAATTGATCTATGACACTTAAATAAACTTGGAAAAGGCATTTTTGTGTATTGCTCGTGATAAAATAACGTATATGTATAAGGGATAGGAATATACTTTTATTGTATGTGTAACTATTTGAGAACTTAGAACTTATAAATAACTGCTGAATTTAATTCTCATAGGAATATAGTGAATTATTTTAACGAGATGTGTCTCAGATGGAGCTCGGAAGAGATATATGGATAAATTTAGGAGTTCTTGATTAACAACTTAAAATACGAGAACATAAATCAAGAGAAAATATAATGATTCAAGTGTATTAATTTGGTGAAACTGTAATCCTAGAATTTTCTTACAAACTGTTATAAAAACTAGTTAATCAAACTGTATCAAATTATCGATTGTTTGGATAAAATTAGGTTGAAATAATTTTAGTTATTAACGAACACTAGTAACAAATCTCCGTAGGAACTATATTTTACTTATCATATTATTAGTTTTGACCGTGTATAATTGCACGTTTTATGTTCTCTTAAAAGAGACAACAAAAACCCAAAATCTATGTAACAAATAGTTTAAATAATACAAATCATTGAAAAATTAAAAATTAATTAATTACTTGAGAATTAAATTTATTACAAAAAATAATTTATATTCAATACATATATATTTAACTTAAATTACAAATATAATGACGTCGTCTCTTTTGTCATGGATTTTGTGATATTCCTACTTTATTTTAAGCAGAGGAAACTTGGTTGGCTTAGTAGCAAATAAACAGCTTGTCCATATAATAATTCATTCCCCTAAATACATTAGCATATAAACATCCATCAAAGAAGCAGTCCAAACTTAGAGACATAAGAATGGAGAAATTAAAGCATTATAAAAATTACCATGTGGTGTTGTCCTATGTTATTCAAGATCATCAGATTCTTCTCCTGATGTTATAATTTGAACAAAGTGTTCTATCTATTCTTCTCATAAATCATTAAAATTTTACATATCATAACCCCACTTGTTCTAACCAAAGAACTATATGTAATTAAATTCAAAATAAGAATGTAATATCATGAATTCACAAAAAATAACTTAAATATGTTAAAAATTTGTAAAAGATATTACCACATCGACACTGAAGTGATATAATTATAACCTTATCCTTTCAAAATCATATTAGTACTGTATTAATCTTTTGTTTATAAATATGAAGGTATCTAGAATCAAGCTGGTATTTTTAATGCTATAATGAACTCTAAATATGAAGTCAAGTGTAACTCTGATTTGTTACTTGGAGCAGCTGTTTGGTGCCCAACCAACCCATGTAATATGTTATTCAAGATCATCAGAATCTTCTCCCGATTCTTCTTGTGATGAAATAATTTGAACCATATGTTTTGCCCATTCCTCTCGTAAATCATCAAATATTTGCGAGTCATAGCCCGACTTGTTCCAACCAAAGAACTACATGTATTTAAATTCAAAATAGGAATGGAATTTCATGAATTCACAAAAAAATAACTCATATATGTTAAAAAGGTATATTGGTAAACAAGTATACATTATTTTACATATTCGAACATCTTTATTATTCAATAGTAAAATTAATTAAATTATTAATATTTTCTTGTACATACTATAACTTTTTCCCATATAAGATTATGAGATTTTTTAAGGGCAATGCTTGTACTCTTGTTCCACAGCTTCCAGGCCCTATCAAAGTTTATAACGGTTAGTTTTTTATTAAATATTACACAGAATAATAGAAGAAAAATAGCTAGCTGTAACTCTTACATTTTAACAACTGCTTTTGTATCTTTACTTAATTCTATGGAAGTGGAGTCACAGTACCAAACATGATTGTCATATATCAAGGATTACCAAAATCTAATGATCTTGGCCTTGTTCAAACCTTAGTGGCCAAGGGATTATTAACTTTTGATTTTTGTTAAGTGTTAATGCTCTATCACATAATTGTTTAGCTTTGATGTTAACATCCTTCTCTTGATATTGATTGATAAATGAAGAATCATAGAACATCACTAAATGTGATGAGTGATTAGCTTGAAGTCAATAATAACATGCCCTATATAAAAGAAATATAGATATAAATAATTAGCTAATATAAATATAATTATATATGTTTTACATAAATGAAATTTATTTAACGATTGAGGACTCACCTTGTCCACACTTGAATTATATTTAAATCAATCATTTGATATTCAAATAGCTGCAATATGCACTCGATCGATATATAGGTTTGGCTAATGGCTAATGCCCTTTCAACAATAGTCATCAAAATGCCAAGATTTCTACTGAAATTTATAGCATAATCATAATTATACTTTTTCCATGACTTCTTCTTGAATGACTTAGTGTGCGATGATTGGCCATTAGACATAGATTTACCATAAGAAACTTACTTTGTATCTCTTAAATGTGTTGTACTTAGTAATTCTGGTATAATTGACTAAAGAATAAGTATTATATATATTGGTAACAATAAAAGAACAATAATATAATAGTAGTAAAAAATGTTGTTTTAAGTAAAACAAATAGTATCATGTCAAAATTAATTACAACTTGACTCGATGGCCAAGCCACATATTGTCCAGCTACTTATTGGACTGTGGTTGCATCAGAATGCATAGGTAGTGGACAATCCACTACTACAAAAGGGGGCATTAAAGTCGGTTTTTAATCGACTTTAAATGAAATGACTTAAAATTTAAAGTTGGTTCAACGCGTGAACCGACTTTACGTTTAAAGTCAATTCACGGGGTGAACCGACTTTTTTTTAAATTTACTCATTTTCTATTATACTCAAATAAAACATGTATTCGAGCAGGAAAAAAAACCAAAATCAGTTTAGCAAATAGTTCAAATAATACAAATATTTGAAAAATAAAATATTAATTAATAGTAGAAAAATTACCATGGTTTTGTTCTATTTTATTCAAGATCATCATATTCTTTTCCTGATGTTATAATACAAACCTACATATATAATACAAAAATTTATACACATAAATAATAACACATAATAACAAAAACAAATATGAATAATAAGTGCATAAAATTAATAGAAATACTTACAAAAGTAAATGAAGTGACAAAATGAAGGAAAGGAAGAAAAAATGGTGTTTTGTAAGTGAGAAATAGGTATAAATTTTTTGAGTATTTTGCTCAAAAAATAGGGGATCTAAAAGATTAATTTGAGAGGAAGAAAATCCACTAACCAGCGCTAGAAATGGTAGTCATAAGTGGCCGGAAAATGAGAAAGAGTGGAGGAGAAGTGTAGGAGGTTTTGGGTTTTGGAGAGTTATGCAACGCGTGGAATAGTTTCTGTTTGGGGAAGAAAGAAGAGAAAAGAATTTATCCACATGTGTAGCGTCGGTTCCACGTGTCAACTGACGCTATGTTATATGCATAGTGTCGGTTCCAGGTGTCAACCGACGCTATGTTACGTGGATAGCGTCGATTCCAAGTGTCAACCGACGCTATGTTACGTGGATAGCATCGGTTCAAGGTGTCAACCGATGCTATACTATATGGATAGCGTCAATTCCAGGTGTCAACCGATGCTACACTACGTGGATAGCGTCAGTTCATCACGTCAACCGACGCTACACATGGACGTAGCGTCGGTTGACACCTAGAACTGACACTACGTCCATGCATAGTATCGGTTCGGCACGTCAACTGATACTACATCCTACGTGGATAGCGTTGGTTCTACACTGAATCAACTTTAAATTCATTATAAGTCAATTTGTTTCAAAAATCGACTTTACAAATCGACTTAAATACCCATGTTTGTAGTAGTGGTCATGGAGCAATGATTGATCAATTACTATTCACCAATGATTTGAAAAATATTGATTATGAATCATCCAATTATTGCTCAATTGTTGTACCATTCCAATAGCAACAAAGTCCCTTGATGAAGTATTTTTCAATAAACATTTCATAGTCTATAAAAAATTTAAGCATTACAAATAATAAATAAAGTATATAATTAAAAATAAAAATAAAATAATATCTACATAAACTTTAAATCTTATCACAAATGATTCATTAAATAGAGGAGGACTCCCATGTGGGGTAGCTATTGGAAGTACATTCTCATCAAAATGTTCATCGTGATATGATGGATGGTAAGAATGCACAGATTTCATTGGAGAAATGAACCACTACCGTATTGCATATGCATTCCTGGCATAAAGGGAGGACCAATAAGATGACTATATCTCATACAGGATATAAGCTGGGCATCATGAGATTGCATGGGTGACATGCATGGCATGGATGGTTGCATGCCTGGCCAATATGGCATGCCCTAATTGTAGTATGTTTCCATGTTTGACATGTGTTGTGATTGATATTCTTTTAAAGTGGAAATCTCACTTAACATTGAGGCCTTAAATGAGCTGAGTTCTTCTTCAATTTTACAGTACTTCTCCTTACTGACCATCTGAGGCTTTTGTTTTGGAATGTTAAAATACTCCATATAACCATTATATTGGCTTCCTCCCCTAACATGACCAGGATGCTCGCATCCAAATGCATGGTATATAGAATCTCCCCTGGCTGTTCAATTATTTCACCCCTAGCTATTTGTTCTTGAACAACTCTCTACAAATAATAAAGCAAACAAACATATCATACATTATTACATTAATTAGCAAAAATCATATGGACTTTGTATTAAGTTGAATTACTAACCAACTTATTTAGTTATTCTTCTCCTCGCTTAGTCATTGGTCTTGACTTCTTCGTAAGGGGGGGTCTTGTTTCTATGTATAATTTAGATGGGGTAACGAATCTACCCAATTCAGCTTCCTACATAAATTAAATGAATTTATTAACTAGGAAATCAACTTAAATTTAAGGAAAATAAATACAAAAATATTTATAAATAAACAAAAATTAATAATATCATTCTATAACTAACTTCAGGATTTGAAGACCTCCCAGTATGGTTAGGAAGAACATTATGAATTTGTATATTCTGATGTTCTTCCCTAATAATTTGAAATTCATCTAAACGTCTATAATCCACGAAATCTTTCCAAACTTGAGGTGTAATCCAGTGGTGTTCTTCAAGGATTTTGTATAGTTGTGCTTTATTAAGTGGTTCCAATTATGGAAACACATAATTTCTTGCCAATCTAGAAGTTTTGTATTCCTTCCATGCCTTATTTGCAATCTTATAACACTTGCTCATCCAAGTGTCAGGGACTTTATAACGATTCTGTAAAAACACACTACAAAATATGAGATATAATACAAAAAGATATAATATATGTAATCAGTTATAAAATAAAAGAGACTTACACAAATGGCTTTCCATATTTTCAACTTTTCAGCTTTGTTAACCTTACTCCAATCATTTATATTGATTGGTATACTTGACTTCACTAGTTACCAATAAAAGATTTCAATTGTTGGTCATTCTTCCCTAATGGATTACCAATAGGATCAAATAGAACAGGTACTCTATCATCTGGGTTATGTGGAGTATCAGGTATATTCGCTCAACCCCTTCTTTTAAAATGCCCCAATGGATTATTTGGATCTACAATCTCTGGTACCCTAGGATCCATGAAATATCTACAAACAATGATGAAATAAAAATTAATTGATAATTTTAATTCCAAACATATAAACATGCAAGAGTTAATAGTGACAATATAGAACATACATTATATTTAATTAGGTTGTTGATTGTAGATATATATTCCTTCACAATCACTTCGAGTCCATGATGAAGAATCATTGTCATCAACTAGATCATCACATACATTAGGTAATTTGTTTGCGAAATTCCTAATATTGGATAATGTATCAAGCATGTCATCATCTCCTAAAGCGTCATAATGGTAGAACTCTTTTTTATGGAGGCGCTAACACAATAGACCATCTTGTATCAATTTGATCACTCACGTAAAATACTTGTTTTGCATGAAGTGCTACCATGAAAGGATAAACAATGTGACTTATCTTGGATAAATTTACAAGGATAAATCCAAAATCGTCTATTTTATATCCAATATTGATAACATCTTTGACCCAATCACACAAGAATACTTTTTCATGGAAGTCCTCATAATCGAGTTCTCAAATTTCTTGAATTATACCATAATATGTTATATCAGAAAGTACAGGATAACCATCTTTTGAACTAGAAAATTGCATAGTTTGTGCAACCATCTTCACACCACTATTCTGATTTACTCAGACTTTGTCCCTTGCTTGAGTCATAAACCTCGATTCATTAATTGTGAAACTAGAATATGATTTGACATCAAATTTTGGACCATGTGTAAGCCATTCTAAACTTTCTGTTATTTTATGATTGGGTTTGTTGAGGTTAACTCGAATCTATGCATACAAAAACATGAAATATGTTTAAAACAATGCATAGAAGTACTAATGAATAATTGTATGTGACACTTAAATGGTTGCGAAACCAATTAATAAGCTCTCGCTTATGTTCATCATACAACCATTTTTTGCCTCCCGTTTTTTTTATAACGAGGATCAAGATTTAGTAAGTTTATATGCATTATGTAATGTTATTAAAGATATATCAATTAGATATCATTAATAGTTAAATAGAAAATAATTTTATTTTAAATGAAAAGGTTGAACATGTCATCACTTACTCTATGTACGGTTGTGCCTCCTTATTATTTACCAAAATGGTTTGGTGTGCTTTTTCCCATCGACTGCGATCAATAAACAATTTATTAGTTCTACCAAGTATAGGGTTACCTACTTGGATAATGTGACGTTCTAAGAACAACTTGTGTGTAAGATTCTCAATTTCAGTGCAACCACTAAAGTATTCAGAACAAAACTCAATGGCCTCTTCAGCAATGTAACGTTCCACCATGCATCCATCTTAAGTAAGTAGGACCACGCAATTGAACCTCTAGAACTAAATGAACACATAAGTGAATCATTATATCGAAGAAAGATGGAGGAAAATATTTTTCAATTAGACACAAATTCTCTACAACATCTTTCTATAAAAAATTTAACTTTCCAATTGATATAGATTTCTTACATATTGTATCGAAGAATGAACAAAGACAAGTTATTGATAATCAAACATGTTTTGGAAGAATGGATCTAATAGCAACTGGTAATAACTATTGCATTAAGATATGACAGTCATGTGATTTCAATCCATAAAATTTTTTATCGGTGATAGACACAAAATTTATTAAGTTGGATGAGTAACCATTAAGAACTTTCACACCTACCAAACATTTACAAAACACATCATTCTTTTTTGTTAACATTGTATATGATGCTGGTGGCAAGTGTGTTCGATTCTTATCATTTTCTACCCTTGGTGCCAATTCAGGTCGTATGCCTAGTTTCTTTAAATCCAGTTTTGCTTTAATTCCATTCTTCGTTTTTCCAGGTATATTAAGTAATGTACCAATCAAGCTCTCACATACATTTTTCTCAATGTGCATGACATCTAAGATGTGATGAATGTATAGGCCTTTCCAATAAGGTAATTCCTAAAATATTGATTTTTTATTCCAACAACCATGATCTATTGATTCAGTAACATTTTCATTTTCACCCCTTTTATTAGTTGACCTTTTTCGTTTCCCTCCATTAGTGAGTATTCTTTTTTTCATATTTCCATATCATTTAAATGTCATACCATTCAATTGCCTTAATATCTCAACACCTCACAAAGGTCGAGGTGTAGGATCATGATCTTTTTCACCATTGAATAGTTTCTTTTGGTATCTAAACTTGTGTCCAGATGGAAAAAATATTCTATGTCTTCTATAAGACATCTTTCATCTATGAATAAGATAAGTTGCAGAAGTGTCATCAATACATATAGGGCATCCCATATAACCTTTAGTTGCATGTCCTGATAAGTTCTTATAGGCAGGAAAGTCATTAATTGTCCATAAAATAACCCATCTCAAGTTAAAGTGTTTGTAAACATTTACATCATCATTCCACAATGGCTTTAAATCATCTATCAAAGGCTACAAATATACATAAACATCAACATCGGGTTGTTTCAATCCTGCGATCAATAATGTTAACATCATGAATTTTCTTTTCATACATAACTAGGAAGGAAGGTTGTATGTTACCATAATTACTAGCCAATAGTTATATCTACTACTAATGGAACTATGTGGATTAATTCCATCAGCAGCAATGGCAAGACGAAGATTGCATGGATCAAATGCAAATTGAGGGGATAAATTATCTACTACTTTTCAATTTGGAGAATCACAAGGATGACGTAGCACCCCATCATCAGATCGATTATCTGAATGCCAAGTCAACATCTTTGATGTCTCTTTACTTTTGAACAACCTTTAAAAGCGAGGAATCAGAGGAAAATACCAAAGAACCTTTGCAGGAACGCCTTTCTGAGGTGTTGTCTCATTTGTATCATGTTTTCATCTCGATTCTTTACACATCAGACAATCATCTAATGTATCATATTCTTTTCTATAAAGAATGCAATCATTTGGACAAGCATGAATCTTATGATATTCCATGTCAAATTGACTAAAAGATTTCTTCACTTCATACATTGAAGATGGCAATTCAATACCCTCAAGAAGCATATCTATTAGTACATTTAGTAATTCTGTGAATCCCTTGTTAGAAAAACCATTTTTTGCCTTCACATTGTACAAATGAACCAATCCCAACATTTCGGCATCTTCTAGAAGTTTTTTAAAGGTTTCAGGATCATTCTCATGTAGTTCATCTTCAATACCATGAAACATATTTTTCTGTCTGTACATTATGATAAGATGTATATAATCCACTCATATTCTTATTTATCTCTTCCCCATGAGTATTCAATATTTTCTCCATGATAATACTAACATTTATAACTCAAAATAATATCACTATAGATAAGGTGTTACTTAACCTCGTCAACATCATGAAATCACTCATTTTTACATTTAACACATGGGCATCGAATCATACTAATTTCATTATTACTATTTCTACAGGCAAATTCCAAGAAACTTTCAACTCTAGAAATGTAGTCCTGCTCAATTCTACACTTTGACATCCAAGATTTATCCATTTTCTATTAATGACATTAAGCATATTAAATATGTATCCAACCAAAATATTTCAAATATATTATATATGAATTTCCTAATTATTAGAATATTTATCAAAACATCATATAAAAATAAATTACATCAAAACCAAACATAACAAATTTATACACACAAATATAATTATATGAGATTGATAATAATTACTAATAATAATATGCCACATCATTTCAGTTGATTTTAAATTTAAGATATATAAAACAAAATTTATATAACAATTTGGTGATGATTAATATTTTTTTTAAATAACTACACTACCTCAAACCTAAATTTTTAATGAAAATCATATTATTGAATCATGTCTTTTCCATTTCATATTAACAAAAATAAATAAACTAAAAACTAACCTTAAATCACAATCATAAATATATAAATTTATTTCATTACGAAAATTTATACAAAACCTACATAATAAAAATAATAACATACATATAATACAAAAATTTATACACATAAATAATAACACATAATATACAAAATAAATAAATAAATATGAATAATAAGTGCGTAGGATTAATAGAAAAACTTACAAGAGTAAATTAAGTGACAAAATGAAGAAAAAATGGTGTTTGATAAGTGAGAAAATGGGTATAAAAATTTGAGTTTTTTGCTCAAAAAATAGGGGATATAGAAGATAAGTTGGAGAGGAAGAAAACTCACTAAACGGCGCTGGAATTGTTGGTCGTAGGTAGCCAAAAAATGAGAAAGAGTGGAGGAGGAGGAGTATAGGGGGTTTTGGGTTTTTGAGAGATAAAATGCGCTTAGAATAGTTTCTGTCTAGGGAAGAAGAGAAAAGGAAATATCCATATGTGTAGCATTAGTTGACACGTAGAACCGACGCTACACGTAAAACGTAGTGTCGGTTCTACGTGTCAACCGACGTTACTGTCTATATGTTTTTAATTCATTTAAAGTCAGTTTTTCAACGAATCGACTTTAAATTCATTATAAGTTGGTTTTTACCAAAACCCGACTCTAAATCTCGACTTAAATACACCTTTTTGTAGTAGTCATAGGTCAATTTTGTGTGTTTGTTTCTCTTGTTACCATTTAAAACCTAGAAAAATGACATGGAAGCTCATCTCACCGTGAATCAGAAGATAGGTCAATCTTCTTCTTCTTTTTTTTGGGTGGGAGGGCTTAAAAGATAGGTCAATCTTCTGTGTTTTTTATTTTATTTCTCTCGTTACTAGAGAAATATGTAATATTCCAATACATCTTATCTATTGTTGATTCTTGAAAAATTCAAGTACTACCCAGATCCTGTGTTATGCCATTCTTAATAACGTTAATAGGGAGATGATAGGTCCAATAATTGTAGCTGAGATGGCCGGATAGCCAAGAATAAGAACGTTTGTCCACGATGAAGTTGGATATAGAAGTTCTCTTTTTTTTCTTTTTTTTCAGTTTTAAAAGGTCAGTTTTATTAGATGCAAGTACATATCATACATTTTTACATGCATATTAATAGTAAGGAAACATATATTTATTACATGTTTGTGATAAATTACAAATGATGGGCGCAATATTATTAGTAAGTACAATTGAGTCCATATAATGTATCTGGTGAGAAAATGATACGTAAGTTGTGATTGCGACATAGTTATGATATATAGAAGTGCTCTAACACCAATTCTATGCGGGGGATTTTCCAACTACAATTTCCTATTGAGGCTTAAAGAAGTGGACTTCTATTCCAATGGTAACTAGATGCCAAATCGCCCCAGTTATAACTGAAATGCTAAGGACTATACCCACTATTCCTAACAACCAATTGAGACACCAAGTTGTACTATATTTACTTGGTTTTTTTATTATTATCCACATAAAACTTGGATAAGCAAAGGTTATAGGTAGAGCCACTCCTCCAAGCAATCCTGCTAAGCTTGGCAAGAATGGAAATGCAACTGCAATGAAAAAGGTCAGGCATCCGAAGAAAATTCTTAACCCAATGCGTAACCATCGTGGACATGATTTGCTCTTAATGTTGGTATATCTGAACTCCAAATTGTCAAATATTGGCATTGCATACATTTGAAATGAGCATAGACA
The DNA here is from genome assembly GCA_033030585.1 of Hippophae rhamnoides. Taxonomy (NCBI): domain Eukaryota; kingdom Viridiplantae; phylum Streptophyta; class Magnoliopsida; order Rosales; family Elaeagnaceae; genus Hippophae; species Hippophae rhamnoides. The sequence continues at coordinate 52,802,800 of CM065430.1, forward strand.
GTTTCACCACGAGCAAACTTATAAGCCCTAAAAGCAATTTTGATATGTCTTTTCTATGGTATTTGTATAAAGCATTTAACATCCCGCCGTCTGAAGGTATCTACCATATCAAATCACAAAAGTAGTCAGGTTTGAGTGTACAAGCCTAATCAAATGTTAAATTCTTAAAGAAGAATGCAATTCAGTCATGGGTGTGTGATAACACAAGCTCATTATTTATGTTAAGAAAAATGCTCTAGTCTTTTATTAATTTTTATAGCAAGTTAATCCTTAGTTTATTTTTTTTATTTTATTTTTGGTAGCAGTTTAGTACATTTTTTTTAATTAAATGAAAGCATAAGGATAAATAAATAATTTTTTTAATTTTATTTTTATTTTTCTCATATTTTTAAACTATTATTACAATATGAATTTCATAGATTATCTTTAAGAACAGATAATAATGACTATCAAATTAATAAAAAAATAAATAAAAATTTAAAATTTAATTCTTTATTCTTTACTATCATTTTTTTCAAAAAAATAATTAAATTATTAAAAAAATAACAAACATAATAAATTATTATAACTAACATAAGTGACATAACTAAAAAATTTTAGATGTATTTATCTATTCATTTATTTGTCTAGTTACTTGTTATTGGCATTTGTGATTCTAGTAATGAGATTTGCTTCAACACTAATCTCAACTTATATTGAAAAAAAAAATATAAAAATTAGAATTCTTTGAACTTTGTTCATCATAAAATGTTAGAAAGTCAACTTACTTTATATAAATTATGTTTTAATTAGAATTAACTATTTATTTTTTATACTTTTATATATATATATATATAGTTTTATTATTATTATAAATAAATCTATTGATTAAAAATTAAAAAATTTTTAATATTAAAATATGTAAATTTGGGTTGAAAAATGCCAACACGAACACACAGCATGAATAAATGACGCATTCATGCACCAGCCTACAAGATACTTTAGATAAGTTCATGTACTACTAATTTATTAATAGAAGAAAAGTAAAAATATAAAATAAATATGCAAATACAATATCAAAATTGAGTATTGGTACGAAACATTAGTAGAAATTTGTTTTTGTCAAAAGGTAGTTTTCTTACAGAATTTCCGTAGGCCCAATAGCCACCAATGGTAAGGGGAAACAAACACACGGAGATAATAAGATATGCAAACTTCACTCCTGTCCACATTGGTAAACGAGATGGGCACTTAGTGTTGGAAGGCATCGTCCCCTGCATGAAGATCACATTAGCTACACATGTTACGTTTTTGATGCAAATTAAGTGCTTTCAAATGGTTTTTAAAAGTGTCTTTAATTTTGTAGAAGTAAGGGATATTTACTTGTAGAAAAGCACTTCTATGTTATAAATGTGAGTCCATTAGATATTAAAAGTGTTTTTTATTTTATTGTAAAAGCATAAAAAATGCTTGTGTTTACGTAAACGCTTTTGAACTGTGCATCTAAACCGGCACTTAAGTGTGATCTAGTAATGAATTGTTACTGAACAATTGATGAATTTTCAGCAAAAATTACCTGAATCTATCTCAAGCATAAGATTATGGCCTCTAAAAGCGAAGGCAACAATTCCAAGGGCATTAAGAATCCCAAAAACACTAGCAATGTCTGATTTTGTTGCCACAACTGGACGATAAGATACACTAAGTGACCTTCCTTTGCAAATTGAGATTACCCAAATAAGAGTGCAATAACTTACGGCAGTGATTGACCCAATTAAAGAGACCCCAGCTATGGAATTAAGGTTAGGAAGCTGAGCAATAATAACGGCTGAACATGTAAAAACCAAGTACCATTCTATTGTTGTCAATGACTTCACAATGCATGTATTCTCACAGAAGAGCTCGAAAAACATCTTCATCGTCCCTCCTCCAATCATAATCAATGTTACACATGTCCCTCCTGATAAATACATTATTGGGAATAGTGCAAGTACTTTCCCCAACTTTTCACCTGTAAATTTTAAACACATGTATTAAATAATCAATAAATAATTTATTTTATTTCATATCAATAAATTAAAAGTTAACTACTACTTTTTTTAAAGCAATATTTTTTTTATTTGTTTTAGAAAAATATAACTATCCATTATTTTTCTAAACTAACAACTGCTAAAAATAAATCACTTATTTCAAAACGAATATTTAAAATTTCTATATATTGAGAAAAATTTGGCTTGTACCTCTATTTAATTTGTTGAAAAAAATCTTATAATATTTTTTTGATAAAAGGGCTAATACAAAGACAAAATTAATTTTTTATTTTATTTTCTTAATTTTATTAAATATAAAATATTTTGACTTGCAATTAAAAATTTGAAGAAAAAATAAATAAAAATAAAAAATAATTTATTATTATGCAATGACTTTTTGATAACATATAAAACTTATATGTATGAATTCATATTATTCTCTCTTTACGCCAATAACACCCACCCTAATCCAACCTAAAGGAATAGGGTGTAAGATGTTCTAATAATTATAGGGGAAGGGAAAATCATTAGATTGTAGGTTATATCTTTGCCACAAAACCTTAGAGTGATGGAAAAAATTGTCTCTTTTGTAGAAAGGAACTATAGTATTTATTTTAAACACCAAATCTATCATAAAATAATTAAGAAAAAAATAAATATAAATTTAAAATAAGTATTTCACGATAACAAAAAATTATTTTATATTTCATAACAGAAGCATAAATTAATTTCGTTTTTCTTAAAAACCCTTTATTTTAAAACAACTTTAGCATTAATATAAATAACAGACTCCAACTTCACAACTAGCACCATATATAAGAAAGTGTATATGCATATGTATTGGCTAGGAGTTAGAATGATCATTTGCAAGTTTTCGTGTTTCCAGATTTAATATATATATATATATATATATAGTTTGTAATATAAATTTAATGGTAAATTATCAAACATACTACGAAATATTACAAATTTTTTAATATATCATTTAACTTTATTTCTCACAAAATTAACTTTAATTTATAATTACTGTTACAAAAGTATCATCTTCAAATCTTTCATTAAAAATTAAAGTCAAAATAGATATCGAGAATTAGAGCTTATCAAAGCGCAACTTTTGTAATCTCTATTGTCCTCTCTACAATTTCCTTTGAAATTAGCAAGTACCAGAGGAAATAAGTTCATGCAAGGAGTGAAACTAGAGGCAATGACATGAGCCTCGATGCTTTTTTTCTCATTGTTTCCCAATCCTTATATCCCTTCATTTGCTGCTATATATCAAGCTTGAAAGATGAAGACAAAGAAGACAATGATAAATATGAAGCTCGTTGCTTCTTTAATTTGAACAATTCCTTCTGTAAAACAGTAGATATAGGAGGTCTTGGTAATGGAACCTCATCAACAAACCGCTTGATGAAGACAAAGGAGAAGGTGATAAAGATGAAGCTCGTTGCTTCTTTAACCTTAACAATTCCTTCTATAAAACAATACATGTAGAAAGTCTCGGTGACGGTTCCTTATCAACAAACTAATTTATTATACTCTCTGTCTTCTTATTCACTTGTTCAGTATCATTTGCTTTAAAACTAACGTTGTTGGGCTTTTCAACTTGTTTCATTTTTAATTGGGAAAGAGATTGTGGACGAATTGGGTCTAGGTCCTCCATTTTGCTTCAATCTGGGACCTGTGTTCTTGCCGCTTGGTTGGTATTGGTTGGAAGTTGGGCCAGGTTTTGATTGTCTTGGTTATGGAAGAGGGGTTGGTTCATCACTGGCATCTTCTGGTTGGGTACGTTGAGGGATTGGGGAGGATGAAAGTGTTTCTTTTAATAAATTTAAATTATTTCAAAAAATATTTTAAATTACATTCAAATGTATTACTATTTTAATTTTTAATTTAATTTGGTCACACTGTTCTATTAATAGTTGACGAAAAATCAAATATATTTATTGTATTAATTATAATTTAATGTTATTTTTGTAACCATAGAAATAAATCAAATGATATTTTTGTTTGGTTATCCAAAATTTAAATTTGATTTAGTTGCACGGATTTTTACTTCAAACATATTATTATTACCAAAAATAAGAAAGAAAGATATATTACCAAAAGCGGCCATGGAAAGATGAAGGTATCTACTATAGCGCACCCCGGAATCTGATTCATGAAGTTGTATCAGTGACCACAAAGTGTAAAACTGCCACACAAAACCAACTGAAAGACTTATAATTCCCCATGTCCTGCAAAACATTAAAAAAAATAACAATAAAAAAATTAAAAGTTAAAAAACATACATATATTTTTAATCATTAAATATAATTAGTTTCATTAATTAAACACTTCTGAACGTAATTAATTTATATTTACTTACCAACCAAGAACAGTAAGAGCAAGTGGAAGAACAAGAGCTTGGAATCAGATTCCTGAACAAAGAGTGTGAAAAGCTGCATAATAAGCATTACCACTCCTAGACTCAGTAATAGGAAGCCAAGCTTCGTGTGGATCAAATTTGGTGAAATTCTCAACTTCTCCTAAATAACCTTGCATGCTTGTAATAGCTTTTTTCATTGGGCTAGCTAAAAGTACTACTCATTGTCAAACGTGAAAATGGGCTTTTTGGGAATGAATCAAAATTCATTGAAGGAGATAACTGAAGTTGAAATTGAGAGGTTGGAGAAGCTTCTAGTACCTCTTCAGTACTACTCGTCTTTGTTTGGTTCAATTTCATTTCTATTACTCCACTCATTAATTTCAGCAACTTAATTGAATTAAGCTCTCAAATCTCTCTCTCTCTCTCTCTATATATATATACATATAGAAAGAGATCTAGCTAGAAGGGTAGTGTGGATGCTGAGTAGATCTAATAATTAATAATATAAATTATGGTGGGATCAATTTTAAAGTATTGTTTTTTTATAAAAAAGTTACTAAAGCTACGTACAAGTCTTTTTGACTGACCCCAATAATTTCGTATGTTATAGTGCCTAAGCTTTCATAATTTAATTAACATTATGTTAGTAAGTAAATGATCTATACGTACTTTATTATTATATATTTTTAAAGTTATATCCAATTAATAATTTATATATTTCATCAAGTAAATTTATAAATGCATATATCACTAATTAAAAAATATATAACTACCAAGAAATGTCATGTATTTCATTTTCTGTCTAATTAATTACTTTGAGGCAAGCCTGTATTTTTGTTACTTTGACGCAGTCACTAATAGCAGGATCATTTACTAATGTATGCTCCTAATCTAAGGCTAGATGACCAATTTGACAAGGATGATCGTCATGTCACTACAATATGTATCTATACACTACTACAAAATTGGGTATTTAAGGATGATCGTCATGTCACTACAATATGTATCTATACACTACTACAAAATTGGGTATTTAAGTCGCTGTGTAAAGTTGGTTTTTTCCAAAAACCGACTTATAATGAATTTAAAGTCGGTTCGGTGTAGAACCGACGCTACATAGCGTTGGTTGACGTGGCGAACCGACGCTATCCACGTGTGTAGCTTTGGTTCTACACGTCAACCGACGCTACGTCACGTGGGTAGCGTCAGTTCGCCATGTCAACCGATGCTAAACACACGGATAGCGTCGGTTCTTCCCGTGAACCGACGCTATCCACCTAATATATGCCAATTCGGGTCATTTTTTACACAGAAACCTAATTTTCTTCCTCTCTCTCCTCTATTTTCTTCCTCTCTCTCTCCTCTATTTTCTTCCTCTCTCTCCTCTATTTTCTTCCTCTCTCTCTCTCCTCCATTTTCTCTCAATAGCTACACCGTACGCCACCTTCTTTCTACATTTCTGGTCACCTCCGACCACCATTTGCAACGTCATTTTGTAAGTTATATTTATCTTCTCATTATCTTTCAGATTTATTATTTTTTTTGTGCAAAATATTAAAAAAAAAATATACCTATTTTTTGTATAAATTTTTGATTTAGGTATATTTTTTATTTTTCTTGTTATTATGTTTGACTTATTTTATGTGAAAATAATAACTGAAATGTTGTGGGTTTGATGGATTATATACATTTATTATGCGTGGATAAATTTATTTATAATAAATAATTATAATTTATTAAATAGAATTTTGTAGCTTATTATTCAGTTTCTTTTATATTTTGTATAAATTTTTTATTTAAGTATGTTTTTTTATTTTGCTTGTTATTATGTTTGACTTATTTTATGTGGAAATAATATCTGAAATGTTGTGGGTTTGATGGATTATATATATTTACTGTGCGTGGATAAATTTATTTATAATAAATAATTATAATTTATTAAGTAGAATTTTACAGCTTATTATTCAATTTCTTTTATATTTTGTATAAATTTTTTATTTAGATATGTTTTTTATTTTGCTTGTTATTATGTTTGACTTATTTTATATGGAAATAATATTTGAAATATTATGGGTTTACTGTGCGTGGATAAATTTATTTATCCATAAATAATTATATTTTATTAAGTAGTGAATAGAGGAAAAATAAGATGTTTTTTTAAATTTGTAAGAAATTATATTGGTATAAAAGTTATATGTGCTATCTAGACTCTTAAAAAAATTATAAATATATATTTATAAACTCAATAATTTAAATATTATATATATATATATATATATTAATAAAAATCAAATAATAACTAAAAAGTAAGTAGTATTATTATTTTTATTTATATATGTTACTTATGTGTTAAAATGTTAAATATGTTATTATAGTAGTCCCTATATACTTCTATAGAATGTTATATACGTATAATTAATATTACTTTTTAATTATGATATAGTAACATGCTTAGAAATTAGAATCAACCAAAGTGATTGGTTTTTATATATTCATGCTAACATGTTGCTTATTTTTTAATTTGTATAGAAATGGTTTTGTAAAATGATTAAAATGATAACTATTTTGTATTATGTATGTTTTGATATATATTCTAATAATTAGGAAATTTATATATAATAATACTTGAAATATATTCATTGTATACATAATTAATTAATACGTTTAATTAATGTCATTAATAGAAAATGGAAAAATCTTGGATTTCAAAGTGTAAAATTGAGCAAGACTATATTTCTAGAGTTGAAAGCTTCATGGAATTTGCTTGTAGAAATAGTAATATTTGAACTAGTATGATCCGATGCCCATGTGTTAAATGTAAAAATGAGCGATTTCGTGAATTTGATGAGATTAAGTATCACCTTATCCGTAATGGTATTCTATTTAGCTATAAATGTTGGTATTATCATGGAGAAAATATTGATAATACTCATGGGGAAAAGATAAATAAGAATGTGAGTGGATTACATACATCTTATCATAATGTACAAACAGAAAATATGTTTCTCCCGAAACCTTTAATAAACTTATAGAATATGCCAAAAAATCGTTGTATCCAAATTGCAAAAAAATACACTAAAATGTCAGGATTGGTTCATTTGTACAATGTGAAGGCAAAACATGGTTTTTCTGACAAGGGATTCACAGAATTACTAAATCTACTAGTCGATATGTTTCCTGAGGGTATTGAATTGCCATCTTCAATGTATGAAGTGAAGAAATCTCTTAGTCGATTTGGCATGGAATATCATAAGATTCACGCTTGTCCTAATGATTGCATTCTTTATAGAAAAGAATATGAGACATTACATGATTGTCCTATGTGTAAAGAATCGAGATGGAAGCATGGTACAAATGAGAGTACAAAACATAAGAAAGGCGTGCCTATAAAGGTTCTTTGGTACTTTCCTCCGATTCCTCGCTTTCAAAGGTTGTTCAATAGTAAAGATACATCAAAGATGTTGACTTGGCATTCAGATAATCGATCTAATGATGGGGTGCTACGTCATCCTTGTGATTCTCCAAATTAGAAAGTAATAGATAATTTATCTCCTCAATTTTCATCTGATTCGCGCAATCTTCGTCTTGCCATTGCTGCTGATGGAATTAATCCACATAGTTCCCTCAGTAGTAGATATAGCTGTTGGCCAGTAATTATGGTAACATACAACCTTCCTCCCTGGTGGTGTATGAAAAGAAAATTCATGATGTTAACATTATTGATCTCAGGACCGAAACAACCCGGTGTTGATATTGATGTATATTTGCAGCCTCTGATAGATGATTTAAAGACGTTATGGAATGATGGTGTAAATGTTTACGATGCACATAAAGAAGAACACTTTAACTTAAAAGGGGTCCTTTTATGGACAATTAATGATTTTCCTGCCTATGGAAAGTTATCAGGATATGCAACAAAAGGTTACAAGGGATGTCCTATATATAGTGATGGAACTTCTGCAACTTATCTTATTCACGGACGAAAGATGTCTTATAGAAGACATAGAAGATTTTTTCCATCTGGACACAAGTTTAGATACCAAAAGAAACCGTTTGATGGTGAAGAAGATCATGATCATGCAACTCGACCTTTGCGAGGTGTTAAGATATTAAGGCAATTGAATGGGATGACATTCAAACGACATGGAAATATGAAAAAAAACTCACTAAGGTAGGGAAATGAAAGAGGTCAACTAATGAAATGGGTGAAAATGAAAAATATTTTGAATCGACTTACCATGGTTGTTGGAAAAAAATCAATATTTTGGGAATTACTTTATTGGAAAGACCTACACATTCGTCACATCTTAGATGTCATGCACATTGAGAAGAATGTATGTGAGAGCTTGATTGGTACTTTATTTAATATACCTAGAAAAACAAAGGATGGAATTAAAGCAAGATTGGATTTAAAGAAACTAGGCATACGACTTGAATTGGAACCAAGGGTGGAAAATGATAAGAAGCAAACATACTTACCACCAGCATCATATACAATGTCAACAAAAGAGAAGGATGTGTTTTGTAAATGTTTGGAGGGTGTGAAAGTTCCTTATGGTTACTCATCCAACTTAAGAAATTTTGTGTCTATCATCGATAAGAGATTGTATGGATTGAAATCACATAACTGTCATATCTTAATGCAACAGTTATTACCAGTTGCTATTAGATCAATTCTTTCAAAACATGTTCGGTCATCAATAATTCGGCTTTGTTCATTCTTCAATACAATATGTAAGAAATCTATATCAATTGGCGAGTTAAATTCTTTACAAAAAGATGTTGTCGAGATTTTGTGTCTAATTGAAAAATATTTTCCTCCTTCTTTCTTCAATATAATGATTCATTTATGTGTTCATTTAGTTTGAGAGGTTCAATGGTGCGGTCCTACTTACTCAAGGTGGATGTATCCTTTTGAGAGATATATGCAAGTCCTTAAAGGATATGTAAATAATAGAAATTGACCTGAAGGATGCATGGTGGAACGCTACATTGCTGAAGAGGCCATTGAGTTTCGTTCTGAATACTTTAGTGGTTGCACTGAAATTGGGAATCCAACGCACAAATTGTTCTTAGAACGTCACATGATCCAAGTAGGTAACCCTAAGCTTGGTGGAAGTAAGAAATTATTTATTGATCGCACTCGATGGAAAAAGCACACCGAATTATTTTGGTAAATAATAATGAGGCACAACCGTACATAGAGTAAGTGATGTTCATTGTTTCATGATTGCAAAAATATTTTATATTTAACTATTAATGATGATATATAACTTAATATATATTTAATAACATTACAGGATGCATTTAAACTTATTGAAGATCGATCTTCGTTATAAAAAAAAGGAGGTGAAAAATAGTTGTATGATGAACATAAGCGAGAGCTTATTAATTGGTTTCGCAACCATGTAAGTGTCACAAACAAAAATTCATGCATGTATCTTCCTAGATCTATTAAATGTTTTAAAACTTTGCTCTAAACACATTTTTTGGTTTTGTATACATAGATTCGAGATGAACTCAAGAAACCCAATCATAAAATATTAGAAAGTTTACAATGGCTTGCACATGGGCCAAAATTCGATGTCAAATCATTTTATAGTTTCATAATAAATGGATCGAGGTTTACGACTCAAGCTAGGGAAAAAGTCTGAGTAAATCAAAATAGTGGGGTGAAAATGGTTGCACAAACTATGCAATTTGCCAGTTCAAGAGATGTTAATCCTGTACTTTCTGATAGAACATATTATGGTATAATTGATGAGCGAAAACCGACATCGCCGATTCTTGCCAATACTTTAGTTTTATATTTATAAAACTCTCGCAAGTGCACGAATCATTTGGTAGAAAATGATAAGTATACTCCCAAGGTCGATCAAATGAAGGAATGTATGTGGTTTTTAATTTATTATTCAAACTTTTAAAAACGAAATTAAATCCTAAACATCCTGTCACGATATTTTGGGGTTTTGTGTTTTTTTAATCTACTGACATAAAAATAAACATAGATATGGATTCAATAAAAATTTATGAAAATTTTATCTTTTATAAATAATGGAGTATTTATGGATATAATAACTAAGTTAATTATGCTTGCTAGTATAATTTAGGTTATTAAAGATATGAATTGATATTTATTGATTCTTCCTTTTTTGTATGAATACCACCTTTGGTGGGGTTAGATATTCTTTGTTAACTAAAAAAATCAATTAACACCTATGGGTGGGGTTGATAACTAATTTGGTTAATTAAATTAATTACATTTTCTAAGAGATTGAAAATGAACCATTTAAATGCCACATTTGGTAGGGTTAGACAGTTTAAACTTTATTCAAGGTGTCCAAATTAAACCTAAGAATTTAATTATCCGAGTATTAACTTTCAAGTTTTAAAACCACTACTGAAAACATGTTGTCAATACATTTTCATATAATAATTCTTATAAAAACTTTTGAAATAGAGCTTATTTCTAACTACTAAGCGATTGTACCAACAAATAAAAGAGCACTACTCTAAATCAGACCGGATAACTAAACCTTAAAATCTAATTTTCAGATTTAAGTTTGTAATGAAAAATAATATATTTCTCTCTAACATTCTTAATATAAAATCTTGAATAAAAATAAAATCAATTCATTTTAGAGATTTTCACCTATTTAATATTTCCCAAGCATAACAACGTTATTATTATATCATGTTTACAAATAGCCAGCACAGTTAAATTTAATGATAGAAAAATTAAATATAACATGTAAGAATAAAGCATAAAAAAATAACTGCAAAGAAAATAAAATCCTTACAGAACTTCGATGCTATTCCCGTAGCTGGAAAACCTCCAAGCGGAATTTGCACTCCCATTTATTGAATCAAAAAGCAAATAAATTACAAAAACATAACTAGTTCTTCTCAAAAAGAGAAGAACTCTAAAACTAAGAAAAACTAACTAAGGAAAGCTAAAAACTAAGAAAAAAACATAAAAACTAAGAAAAACTAAGAAATAAGGGAAAGAAAGAGAAGAGAAGATGTGTTTTGAGGTGTGGTATGAAGTGAAGAGAAGGGGGGTATTTATAGGTGAGGATGGGGAGAAAAAGTGAGTGAAAAATGTTAAAAAATTGTTAAAATGCGAAGGGCAATTGCTGAGGTCATTGATGACATCAACATGACGTCATGGGGCGGTACGCGAAGAGCGGTAGAGTGCGCCTGACGTACGCGGAAGGCAAGCGCAGTGCGCACGGGAACAATAACAGCGCGTTGGGGCACGTGCGAATCTGGAGCAAGGTCTTGTACGATGACGCGTCTTCTTGTAGCATGCGGCCTTGCGCGATGATTACTCCTTTTTGACCAATTTTGTCTAATTTTTCCATATTTTTTTACCTTTCCCCATTTATTTATTAATATATTTGTGATGTATTGCTTCCAGTATTCCTCTTTGAGTCTTTAAGTTACGTTTTTAAGCAAAAATACCTGAAAAATAATAAAAATACCCGTGATTCCGAAAAAGATAAATTTATATAAATATATGATAAAACATATATATATATATATTTTAATCAATTAATGTGCATAAAATCATGGTAATTTTAGTGCTTTTTGAGCACTTATCAATAATACAAGAGATTTGGGAATTGGATTATGAGGTCTTCCATGAAACAGTTTTCTTGTGTGATTGGGTCGAAGATGTTATCAATTTGGATATAAAATAGATGATTTTGGATTTACCCTTGTAAATTTATCCAGGATAAGTCACACTGATGATCCTTTCACATTAGCACTTCATGCAAAACAAGTATTTTACGTGAGCGATCAAATTGATCCAAGATGGTCTTTTGTGTTAACGTCTCCACAAAAAGAGTTTTACCATTGTGATGCTGTAGAAGATGAAGACGCTATGCTTGATACATTAAGCAATATTAGTAATTTCTCAAATAAATTGCCTAATGTATGTGATGATCTAATTGATGATGATGATTCTTCGTCATGGGCTCGAAGTGATTGTGAAGGAATATATGTATACGATCAACAACCTAATTAAACATAACGTATGTTCTATATTGTTGTAATAACTCTTATATATATATGTATGTTCCTAAAATTGTCAAATAATTTATATTTCTTCATTGTTTGCAGATATTTCATGGATATTCGGATAACAGAGGTTGTAGATCCAAATGATCCATTGGGGTATTTGAAAAGAAGGGGTTGGGCGAATGTACCTGATGCTCCACTTAACCCAGATAGAATATCTGTTTTATTTTATGCTACTGGTAATCCAATAGGAAAAAATGGTCAACAATTGAAATCCTTAATTGGTCGACTTGCAAAGTCTAGTATACCAATCAATATAAATGATTGGTCTGAGGTTGACGATGCAGAAAAGTTCAAAATATGGATAACCATTTGTGTAAGTCTCTTATAGTTTATAATCAATATATATATATATATATATATATATATATATATATATATATATATATATATATATATATATATAGGCTATTAGGTGTATTATATCTAATCTTTTGTACTGTGTTTTTACAGAATCGTTACAAAGTCGATGACAGTTGGAAGGACAAGTGTTATAAGATTGCAAATAAGGCGTGGAAGGAATACAAGACTTCCAGATTGGCAAGAAATTATGTGTTTCCATATTTGGAAACACTTGATGAGAATGTGATCTACAAAATCCCTGAAGGACACCCCTGGATTACACCTCAAGTTTGGAAAGACTTTGTGGATTATAGACGTTCAGATGATTTTCAAATTATTAGGGAAGATCATTAGCATGTACAAATGCATAATATTCTTCCTAACCGTACTGGGAGGTCTTCAAATCCTGAAGTTAGATATAGAATGGTATTATTAATTTGTCTTAATTTATAAATATTTTTATATTTATTTTCCTCAATTTAATTTCATGTCATTGTTAATAAAATTTTCATAATTTATGTAGGAAACTGAATTAGGTAGACCTGTTACCCGAACTGAATTGTACATAGAAACAAAGACTCCCAAAACGAAGAATTCAAGACCGATGACTCAGTGAGGATAAGAACAATTAAATAAGTTGGTTCGTAATTTTGGTTGATAAAAAGTCTTAATGATATTTAATAATTGATGGAATAATGAATGATATGTTTATGTGCTTTATTATTTGTAGAGAGTTGTTCAAGAAAAAATATACAGGGGTGAAATAATCGAAGAGCCTGGGAAAGATGCTTTATATCATGCATTTGGACGCGAACATCCTGGTTGTGTTAGGGGAGGTAGCCAATATGATGGTTCTATGGAGTATTTTAACATTCCAAAACAAAAGTCTTAGACGGTAAGTAAGGAGAAGTACACTAAAATTGAAGAAGAATTCAACTCCTTTAAGGCCTCAGTGATAAGTGAGATTGCCACTCTAAAAGAACATCAATCACAACAATTGTCAGCCATGGCATCATGCTACAACCAGGGCATGCCATATTGGCCAGGCATGCAACCATCCATGCCAGGCATACCACCATCCATGCCAGGCATGCCACAATCCATGCCAGGCATGCCACCCACGCAATCTCATTGCGCTCAAACTACATCCAGTATGGGATATAGCCATCCTATTGGTCCTCACTATATGCCAGGAATGCATATGCAATCAAGTAGTGGTTCATTTTCTCCAATGCAATCTGCACATTCTTACCATAAATCAAACCACGATGAACGTTTTGGTGAGAATGTACATCCAATAGTTGCCCCACATGAGAGTCCTCTTCTATTTGATGAATCATATGTGGTAAGATTTTAATTTCTGGTGTATATAATGTATTATTTTTAAATTCTTATATTATATGTTTTGTTTTTTATATATAATACTTAAATTTTTTATAGAATATGAAATGTTTGTTGAAACATCCTTCGTCAACGGACTATGTTGCTATTGGAATGGTACAACAATTGAGCGATGATCGGATGATTCATAATCAATATTTGCCTAATCATTGGCGAATAGTAATTGATCAATCATTGTTTCATGATTGTCCACTACCTGTGCCTTCTGATGCTACCATAGTCCAAGAGGCGGTTGGACAGTATGTGGCTTAGCCGTCAATTCAAGTTGTTCTAAATTTTGACGTGGTACTATTTTTTAACTTGAAATATAACACTTGTTTACTACTATTATTTTATTATATCTTATATTGTTACTAAAGAATACATATGTAATACTTTTTTGTAGTCTATTATACCAGAACTCTTAAATGCGGCACATTTAAGAGATACAAAGCAAGTATCTCGTGCTATATCTGTGTCTAGTGGCCAATCATCGTGCACCAAGTCATTCAAGAAGAAGCCTTGGAAAAGTATAGTCATAAATATGCGTTAAACTTCAGCAGAAATCTTGGCACTTTGATGACTATTGTTGGGAGGGCATCTAGCATAAATGATGGATGGACTGTGCCACTTCCTATAGAAATTTCTGGTGTAGACCTCGGCCAAACTTATATATCGATCGAGTGCTTATTGCAACTATTTGAATATCAAATGATCGATTTAAGTATAATTCAAGTGTGGACAAGGTGAGTCCTCAATCTATTTATTTTTCTTTTATATATGTAGAACATATATAATTATATTTATATTATCTAATTATATATATATATATATATATCTTTTATATAGGGCGTGCTATTATCGACTTCAACATAATCACTCATCACATTTAGCAATGTTCTATGATTCTTCATATGTCAATCAATATCAAGAGAAAGATGTTAGCATCAGAGCTAAACAATTATGTGATAGAGCATTAACGCTTAACAGAAATCAAAAGTTGATAATCCCTTGGCCATTAAGGTTTGAACAAAGCCAAGATCATTGGATGTTGGTAATCATTGATCTGTTCAATAATCATGCTTGGTACTGTGACTCAGCTTCCATAGAACTGAGTAAAGATACAAAAGCAGTTGTTGAAATGTAAGAGTTATAGTTACATATTAGTTTCTTCTATTATTTTTTGTAATATTTAATAAAAACTAACCGTTTTAAACCTTGATAGGGCATGGAAGTTGTGGAACAAGTTTAAGGGCATTGCCCTTAAAAAATTTCATAAGCTTATATGGACAAAAGTTATGGTATGTACAAGTCAATATTAATAATTTTATTAATTTTACAATTGAATAATAAAGATGTTCGAATATGAAATCACATGTACACTTGTTTTTGTAGGTTCCACAACAAAATAATGGAGTCATGTGTGGTTATTATGTCATGAAGTTTATGAGCAAAATCATCACAAATATCAAAATTCCAATTGATGATGTGGTAATATCTTTCACTCATATACATAAAAGTTTTTAACATATTTGAGTTTGTTTTTGTAAATAAATGAAATTATATTCTTATTTTGATTTTAAATACATGTAGTTCTTTGGTTGGAACAAGATGGGCTATGACTAGTAAATTTTTGATGATTTACGAGAGGAATGGGCAGAACACATGGTTCAAATTATATCATCACAAGAAGAATCAGGAGAAGATTCTGATGATCTTGAATAGCATTTGACAACATAACAGTAAATTTTTAAATGATTTAATTTCTCTATCTATTCCTGTGTCTGAAATCACTTGTTTGTTGGATGATTATATGCTCATGTATTTAGGGGAATGCATTGTTTTATGGACCTAATTTTGGACCAAACTACATCTCATCTCTCTTTCCTACTATACTTACGAACTCATATTATCACTTTATTAATCATTTGTTTATAAATATAAATTTATTTGGAATCTCTGCTAGTATTTTTAATGCTATATATAATGAGATGGTAATATTTATAATGATTTAATTTCTTCATTCGTATGTTTGAAGTTTAGAATGCTTATTTGATGGATGTTTTACGTGCTCATATGAATTGTTATTTTTTTGTCTAGTTTTCTTATGATAATGTTTGTGAACGCCAATCAAGATTCTAAGCCAACCAAGCTTACTCGATCGCATCTAATTACACTTTGACGACATTATTTTATTTGTAATTTAAGTTAACTATTTGTATTATATATACATTATTTATTTTTGTAATAAATTTAATTATCGAGTAATTAAATATATTTAAATTTTTAATTATTTGTATTATTATTTATATTTTAGTTTTTTAATGCTATTGAATAATACAAAAAATGAGAATAAAAAAATCATAAAATGTACGGGGTAAAGTCGGTTCATGGCGTGAACCGATTTTACATTTTAAGTCGGTTCGCTGAACCGACTTTAAATTTGTTTAAAGTCAGTTTTTAACCGACTTTAATGCCTATTTTGTAGTAGTGATAGCCTCGGTTATTAACCGTAATCATAGATCTATAGTCACAATTATAAGAACTGAAACCTAAGTGAGAGAGACTATAGGTAACGACCTATGATCTTTATTTTTTAACTGAGACCATAGGGATACCCTATGACCTCAGTTATTTAATAATTGAGGTCATAGTTACCCCTTATAGCCTCGGTTTTTAATAACCGAGGCCGGGGGTAACTATGGTCACAGTTTTGATGAAAACCGAGGCTATAGACTTGAAATCAAAATTATATATATTGTTTCAGTTACATTTAAACCGTGACTATATAAATCTCAATAAAGCTAAATTTTAAATATAAATTAAAAAAATTAGGATTAATTATATTAAATTTAAAAGAGATATTACATTAAGAGTTTAATAATTCAATACAATAAAACACATAATAAAAACTAGTTAATTAAAGTGTTCCAAAAATATAAAAATATACATGAAAAACTTTAATGCTACTAACTAATCAAATTGTCTACGATGTGAATCAATCTAAAAATATTTTGTCCCATTGTATTGTCGTTCTTCAAAATCTTCATTCTTAACAGCATGCATTAATTTCCTCATAAAAAAACATTCTCTAGTATTATCGAGCATACCAACATCCAGATTCCATTAATATAATCCTTCATATACAACATCCAGAACACAAGAGTCATCACTAGTTATTTATTCTTAATATATAGGTTACACCATGATTATAGTGTCATAAAAATATCTATAATAAATGACACCGTGTAACAGTACCTATGATTATAAGCCTCTACTATATATGAACATACCAATTAACATCCAAATTACATGAATATAAGTAATACCTCATATTTTTACAATAAGTTTTTCAATCTGCATATATGTTTTCCTACATAAACAACAAATGGTCCACAATTCAATGAAATCAGTAATACCTATATCGATAATAACAACAACATTATTATTTAATACTACCCATATCAATAACAATAATATTATTATTTAGTATTATCCATATCAATAATAACAACAACATTATTATTTAATACTATCTATATCAATTACAGTAGTAGCGTTATTAATTCGTAATACCCATATCAATTATGCACAACAGAGAGACAGAGAAAGGGTTCTTGATAGCATTGGAATATACCTGTGAATATAAGAATTTACTATATATAAGTATACCAACATCTAGATTATATGAATATAATCATGCATATATAACATCCAGAACACACAAGAGTCTTCTCTACTTGTTCTAAAAATGAAATAGGAATTCCAAGTTTTCGTTTAAAAAATCAATCATGAATCCCACGTCATTCACCTTAGTGTTTTATTTGATTTGGTTGACTTCTGAATGTGCATTAGCTAATTCATTTCTGATTTGCTTGTCTGCAGCTTTAAACTTGTTCAGCTCTAAATCCTTCTGAGCAAGAGAAGAGCTGAGATTTTGAATGTGATCTTCTTTGTCCCTAAGCTCAGAACTTTTCAAATTTATCTTTTCTTGCAGGATGTCAATCAGTTTGAGCTTTTCCTTCAGACTTTCTTCAAGGGCCTTGTTGTCTTCTTTTTCCTTGGAAAGGTTGGTTTCAAGACTTATGATCTTATCTTTGAGCTGTTCTATCAATCTCTTCTCATTTTTCAGCTCTTGTCCTAAGCCTGTAATTGTACTATTTGCTGAATTCAGTTGATTCATAAGAGATTGCTGCTCTTCCTTTTCCTTTTTGAGCAGCTTGGTTTCAAAGTTCTTCTCTAGTGAGATAACCGAAGCTTTTCTTTCAGCTTGGTGTTAATCTGGAGTTTGACAACAATAAGAAGAAATATAATGAACCATCAGAACTTTTATCTTTACAAATGAACATTTAAGCTAAAATCAACATCAAGAAATACACCATCTTTATCTTTCCACAGAAAACGGAAAAGAAGACAAGGAGCTGGAGAGTGCAGGTATTTTGTAGGCAATGAAACATTTGATCACATCAGAAAGTTAAAAATACAGGACCTTTTTTTTTAAAAAATATTTTAACATTCATTTTCCATAATAATGCAAACCCTAAAGGGGATTTCTCATATGTTCTCATTGTCATTAGAGACTTACAGATTCTACTGTTGCATTAGCAGCTGTTTTTTCTTTCTGAGCCAATGCATATAAGGCACCAAGCACAACAGTACATAATATATAAATTAAGAAATTTTAAATAAAATAATATATTATTATTAATATATAAATTTAAACCAAATCAATGTACCAAAATAAAAATTATTTCATCACTTATAATCATAATATATAATAATATTTAATTATAATATTACATATAATTTTATACGGAGTAACACAACATCGAAAAGAATCATACATATGTAATCAATCATCATCATCTAGATGCAATGTACGTTTTTTAGATAATTGAAAAGACCCAAACTATAATATTTTAATTAAAAAAATATACAAATGAATATATTTATATTTATATTTAAATTATTATTAATAATGATATAATATATAATTAAATTTTCTTACAAAGGATACAAAGATTTATCAATACTTATTAACATTTTATACCATCAAATAAATACTTATTAACATTTTATACCATCAAATAATTTCATATAAAGGATACTAAGATTTATCAATATTATTTTTCTAAATCATTTATAATCAAAATAATTTCGTATATTTATATATAAAATTCCACAAAATAGGGAATATTATTAAACAATTACCTTATTAAAGCTTTCTTCTCTTATGTGCTATTTCTTGCAAAGTAAAAGAAGTTCTTGCATATGTTTTAGTTGTGTGATAATTTCATTGGATTAGACACATTCATTTTATATTTAATAATTAAGAATGATATCTCTTATAGTGTTTATGGCTAACAATTAGTGTTTAACCCAAATACCAAATCAAATTTTTTTTTCTCACAATAACACATAAACATTTTTTCTCATAATAACACAGTTCAACAATTTCCTTATTAGACACTTTTCAATTTCATAAAACTCAAGATGAGACTACTTTAATTTTTAAGATATTTGACTATGTCGTCAAGCAAACCTTAAGTACTATGCACAATACAATGAAAAAATCTAGAGGAAAATATCGGATAACGAGAAGTTGGAAATAACACTGTCTAAATCTAAGAAATGACTCACTATACATCTTAAGAAATATAGATTCATACATGAAAAAATAACTCTAATTGAAATGTATTATGTGTAGAACTAATCCACTAAGAATCAACACATATATGAATTGATATTATAAAAAAAAGGATATTACACTTACCTGAAGCTGAATCGCGAGCAACGACAATAGAAACGGCCGGCCGTCCAGGTGCGAAGAGGGAAATATGAACAAAAATAAAACAGAGAGAAAAGAAGAAGAGAGGCTAAGGAAAAGAGTTCTTATAAATGTCAAACGAGGTGCTGGAAAGGAGGAACTGTTGGAGGAGGTCGTCGATAATTTATTGAGGCACTGCTCGGTGAGAAAGTGAATGACGCGAGCTCCGGATCTTATGGACGCTTGATTTAGGAAAATAATTTTGTGAGATTGGAGCTAGGTTAATTGGCTAGGTAATATATATATATATATATATATATATATATATATTACTTAAATGCACGCGAGATGAGGTGCCAGATGAAATTAGTTAGAAAATTAAGAAAAAAAAAGTAAAAGAAAGAGAAAAAGAAGAAAGTGGGTAAAAAAAGAGTCAAATTTTTTTGATATATATATATATATTATAAAAGAAAAAAAAGATTAATAATAGAGAAAAATAAAAAAATTATAAAATAATTTTTGTATTTCTTTTAAATGAATGACATACAGTATTTTAATATTGAAAACTCTGTTATTTTAATTATAATCATAATCATTTAATAATTGTTGTTATATAATTTTTTTTATATATTTAAATATTTTTTATAATTTAACTTATAACCACGATTACTGATAAAATCGAGACTATATATATACACTATAACTTCGGTTTTTATCAAACTGTAGTTAAAACCCTATGACCTTAGTTTTTAAAATAATAGAGGTTAAAATTTCGAGACCAAAATCATATATTATAGTAATGTATTTCACTTTATATATATATATATATATATATATATATATATATATGTTAAGCAAACATTGAATAGTGCTAAGAGTTTTAATCAAACATTCTATTTTAACTTACAATATAATTAGGTTTAAGTGTTTAACTTTACCTTTACTTTTACCTTTCAATAAATGCTTTGATTATTAAGAATAACAGTGGAAGTATGGAAAATTAAAGGAGGAAATAAATACAAAATTGTCCTAATTTTATTTTATTTTTCGAGTATAATTTTTTTCTTGTTTTAGAGACACTTGGTTTATTCAAAAAAAGTCAACTAACGGAGAAGCTCAAATCCTTATTAACTCCTTAATAACTCTAAATTTAATAAATGTACTACAATCTGTTTCCACGTGTTTAACAATTTTTCTTAAAACGAACTATCACATAGTAGTTGAGTCTTGTACCAGTTACAAAAAACTTGTGTTAGAACCAAGAAAATTGGACCACAAGCCCTTATTAATAAACTATGATTTATCACATTTCTTCGTAACAAACTACTACTTGTTTAATATTAAAATTATGATTATTAATAATATAAACGTGATTGTAGTACACTAATATCAAAATCTCTTTTTGAAGTGCACAAACAAGATGTTAGGGATTTGATTTAAAAATGTCTAATTTCTTCAATGTTGTTTAAAAAAAATTAGAAAGTTTTGTGAAATTCAATTTTGAGTTACAATTAAGAATACATAATCTTCTACTGAATGAAATTTATTTCTTTGAATAATTTGGATGAACTTCCAAACTCGTATTCTCTCTCACCAACTACTTGTCGCATGTGGTGGCCTCAGCTCTGTTTTGGTTGCTTGCATCAATTGTCATGGGTAAACTTTCATGTGGTGCAATTTAAGGAAAACATATTTTTATCTTACATTAATGAATTTTTTTTTGGCTAAACTACATTAATGAGTTAATAACTATACAATTTATCCAATTTATCAAAATGTAAATTTTAGTATTCTATATTTTAATGTATATACTTAATTTTCACTATTTTTTTGAAAGTTATGATTAACTCCAAATAAACTCTTTTTTTTTCCAACGATAAATTTGAAATTATGGAAAATATTATTAAAAGTTTTAAAAATAAAAAAAAATCATTTTTGAAAAAAAAAGAAACACTAAAAAGTAATTTGGAATGAGAAGATTGAGAAAAGGAGTATACATTGATTATGATTTTTTTTGTGTTTTGAAAAATTTATTTTTTTATATTGTTTGTTTTCTTTTCCAAAATTCTAGATTTTTAGACTTATTTATTTTCTAAAAAAATTAGATTTTTTTTTTCATTTCAAATCTAAATTATTATTTTTTATCTTTTTTAATTTTTTTAAAAAATACTATTGGGAGTAAATTGAAATTTTTAAAGAATTAAAAAAATCTAGATGTATAATTAAAAATATACATTATTAAAGTATACATTTTAATGAATTACATGACCCTATCTATATAAGATATAGATTACTAAAATACACATTTTTATAAAATATAAGGCTTATAAAGATTTTAACCTTTTTAATTTTATTGTATATTGAATTTATATTAATTATTACACTTAGAACAATTATTTTAATCACAGTGATTCTTTATTTGAAAAAAAGGGGCAATCTTTTGTAATTCATTTTTGTTCTTGTTTTGCAAACTAATAAATACCAAAATATTTATATAAGAATACAATTCGTACAAATAGTTGTATTTGGTGGTTATATTATATATTTAATTTACATTATTATTGTTGAATAATTATTTTAATTACATTAAGGTAACAATTCATACATGCATGCCTTATTGTTTAATAATTGGGTTAGATTCGATTAATTCATTAATGAGTGGATCATAATCACGTTGAAATAATCATTTTTATGTCTCATATCTTATATCTATTAAAAATTATTCAATTAATATTTTACATTATTTTAAGTACAAAATAATTATAATGATTATTATATGTTCGATTAATTAGCTTCCATCGTGTTAATTTTAGATTATATTTTTAAATAATAATAAAAATATTAATTAAACATGTTCACATTTACTATGTTGACGTTTTGTAATTATGAAAATCATTCAATATTTATATCGTAATTGTATTATATTTTACTAATACAAATGATCGTACTAATGCCCCTAAAATAATAACAATTATTATTATTAATATTGTATATTTATTATTCATTAAAATAATAAAAGTATTCTTAAACAAATATTATATTTAAATATTTTTTTTCTTAAAATAAAGAATTTGAAAGCACTCATTTTTAAATATAAACCACTAACTTAGCTTTTTGGCTACTGTTTTTATTTTGACATGGGCCCCCTTTTCCAAATCTTTTTGCATAATTTGAATGGTACTCCTTTTCTTTTATGATATTTCTCACTGCTGGTTTGTCTTTCAATATCTTGACTCATTGAAAGAGCATTCATGTGTATCTCTGCACGTGGAATTGTTATTTTAAGGAATGCACAGGATAGAGCACGGTGAAATTTTAATATAAATTATAAAGGCACTAATCAGGACAAAATATCCCATAAAGACTATTCAAACTTTGGCGACCTGCGTGGAAATAGCGTCGACCTCACTTTATCTGAAGGAATGTTGACTTTCTTTTGCTATATATTTGTTTTTTTGCGGGTGATTGAAGAGGTTTTTAATTTTTTAAAATGAAGTATTTAAGTTTATTATTATTATTTTTTTGATAGTTTAAATTTTATAGTTTTCTTCGTTTTTTTATTTTTAAAATTTTTATTTTAAGAAATTATTTTGACAATGAATTATTTAAAATCTTCTTTTTCAAAATGGAATTGAAAATAATTAAAAGAACATAAAAATTGAGCTACTAGGTTTTTAGTGTCACTTTTTTAAAAATATTAAATTAAAAATGTTACAAAAACAAGTGAACTTAAGTGTTTGTAATAGCAATAGTAAGTAAAATGTTGCATATTTGTTCCCCTTTTTTCGCAATATTGAAATACTTTAATTAATAGTAAGGAGAAATCTAAAATATAAGTATAATTTATGAATAATATATTAAAATTTTTATAATAAGAGAAATATAAGTTAGGGAAGCATGTTGGAACTCAATCAAGTAAGAATGATATTGATTTTGAGCTATCAGTAATATAATCCATCGTTTTATTGGCACTATATTAATATTATGTAAAATAACAAATTTTTTTAATAAATTATAAAAATATCTTAAAAATAAATTTTTAATAATATTTTAAGATGTAACCACGTATCGAAAAAATTTGGGTGAAAAAAATGAATCAATTGCAAAAAGTTAGACAACATTTACTAAAACTTGCTGATGCCTCGTCGGTCGGGAGTGTCCGATGAGGGGGTCAACGAGAATGCTACATGTTTGTTGGGCCTTGCTGAGTAGCTTGACAAGCTACCAACGAGGGTGGTCGACGAGGGTCAGATTTTTCCATAAATATGCATGAGTTGGACCATTTTTCTACACTCAAATTTTCCTTTTTCTCTCTATAAAAACATCAAGTTTTTGGTACATTTTAAAGTAAGTTTTGGGGATAAAATATATAAAAGTATAGGCTTGGAAGAATAATGTTAGGATAAGTTTCTAGGTAGAGGTTTCTACTCTAAGCTTTATTCATGCATTGATTTCATAGAAATTTCATGTATCATGTATTATAAATAAAAAAGAACATAGATGTCATGATTTTTATAAGAAATGTTATAAATGTTATTTAAATGAAATATTCGTTATGAACATCAAATATGTGTGTGTGTGCATACATGAGAAATTTTACATAAAACGAGTATTAAATTTTGATATGAAATGAGCATTAAAAATATTACACACGACATCTAAGATTTTATACATATATCATGCCAATAATGTTTTGTAGGGAGTATAGATGTATACACATAGGAAGTATGATACTCATGGGCTATTAGTTGCACCAAACAATTTTTGATTAACTATAGGTATGATTTGCATTTATATTTATTCTCAAAGTTTGTACATCTATGGGTTTTGGATTATTAACCGCACATGGCCTTAGAGTTGAACTCCCATTGTGTCTCAGACCATCTATGGGTCTTAGAGTTTGATTTCAAATAGAGTTGGACCCCTTATTGTGTCTCAAAGTGGACCTCCCATATATGAGAGCTCATATATCTAGGATGTTGACCAATACATATGCCATATATATCTTGGAGTATGACCATACATGATGTCAGAGATGGACCCATATATGTCTTAGAGGTTGACCACGCATGTGCTCATGTATTTCTATTGATCAATATAAAAGGACATTTCATATCATACATATGGATTTTATATTTATATAGCATATTTTATCTCACATGAACATGCATTAGGATACTTGGATTGTACACTCCCATAGTTTTGAAAGTAAGGAAGTACAGGTATACTATTGTTTTATAAATACAAATCTTCCTACATTGTATATTGACGATGATGATTTTTTATATTCATGAATTTTATTATATATGCTATGCATCATGAATATTTGTTATATTATTTTGGAATATACTTCTACTAAGCTACTTATAGCTAACTTCGTTTCTCTTTCCACTCTAGACTACTTGTGTTTTAAAATTAAAGAAGTAGGATACATGTCTTACCTTTACTTTGCTTATTTCATTTTGAATCCTATATTTTGGAGAATTGTTGAGACATAATGTTAAAATAATTTATTTTTCAATATTTTACTTGTTATTTATGGATGTTTTCTAGAATTTAAATAGTTTTTATTAAACTTGTAATTAAATAAGGATATTTTAAATTTAATATAAATTTTATTAAAAAGTAATTTGAAATTTTCTAAAAAAATATAATTTAAAAATACCTATTCTTTCTATATCAAGAATCCATTTTTTGGGGTGTGATTGTTTGGTAACAAAGCACGATCCTTATCTACTGGCAAAATTTTCCTTCATAATATTGAAATATTTTTAAACTGTTTTTATCTCAACATGACTCAAAGGATAAGAGTTTGTAGGAATTAGCCAGAACATGATACAAATCAAAATCACGATGAATGTAATTTTCTCCAAGCATTATGTAGAATGATTATTCGAGGTATAGAACTTGAGGAAAGAAGTAAAGCTTACTGCCTTAAAGAGTTCGAAAAGATAAGACTGTTACTCTATGATGGTACCTCTAATCTTGACATTATTGAAGGATTAATTTAGGAAATTAAAAAAAAGATGAACGTTGTAAATATTCTCATGTGTGTTAGAGTTGGACTCACTACATATAAATGAAATGGAGAGGTAAACTACTAGTAGGACTTTGTGACCTGAAGAAGAAACATAGAATTTGTAGAATTGTTTTACAAGAAATTTTTCAATGAGATTGTAAAGGCTAATGATACGTGTTATTATATATACATTTTTATATATTAACTCCTTTATATTTATGTTTATTTTACTATTATAATTATTATAATTATTTATTTTGTATTTATTTAGAAAATTAATATTTTCTAAGTTTTTTAGGTTTTTCTGGGATTTTTATTTGACATGTGGATGTACTTAGTATAAGTGGGTGTACATAGCTAACTAGTGGATGTATTTAGAAGAAAAGACCCCAAAATAGTGTCGTTTAGCACCCTTCCCTACATGTCTAGTCCCCAAACGACGAATCATTTTGTGGCCCCCTTTACCCCACCATACGACCTATCGTATGCCTCGCTAGCCCACTCATGATCTTCTCTATTTTATGTGTGATTTATGATCCACTAATCCTAATATAACCCAAAAACAGACCAATTTTCTCAATATAAACACAAAAAATAATAACCCATAAAATAAAAAGCAATATCAAAATTGCATAAAAATTAAGAAAAAAATACAAAAATTATAGAATTAAGGTGGAGGCAATAATTGAGAAGAAGTGCATTCAAGAAGCAATTAAAAGAGTTGCATATTAGATTCAAGAACAAAAATCATAATATTTCTTCCCCTTTTTTTTATTATTTTGATTAATAATTTTCTGAATTTACTGTTTGCTATGATAGCTAATTTTATCATTGATTATGGATGATTTCAAAACCTTAGATATAGCTTGTAATATTTAATAAGATCTACAATATTTTATTCAATAATTTTTTTTTATTATGTATTAATTCTCAATTTTAATTGATGTATGATTTTATTTGATTATTTAAGTGTGTAGTTAAATGGTCAAATTAATTCATTGTTGATCAATTTAGTTGATTAGATATATAAACGCTTGATCAATTTAAATAACTAGGGATAAATTGCTTGTAATGAGAATTAATACTCAAGATAATTAAACCAAACTTGTGTATTTAACCTTGATCCAATTTACTTCTTGAAAAATTAATACATTTTATAGATTAAATTTAAATAACTTATTCTAGGTTGTCTATTAAAAAGAATTTAGATTAAAAGCTTATTTAGCTCAACGAATCTGTAAGAAGATGTGTAGATTTTTGCATTTATGAATTTCTATAAATTGGTATAATAAAAAAATGAGTGAATGAGATATAGTTTTATTGATTTGCAATACGTGTTAATGATAGAGAATGATCCTGCAATCTTTCTTTTATTTGAATTTTTATATTTATTATTCTTTAATTATTAGATTTAATTTTTAGTTTACAAAATCAAAATCCCCATTTTTAATTAGAGAAAAATACTCCCATGGTTCTTTACCTATTGAAAAATTGATACTTAAGTTATGTATTTGTCTTTTATGATATTTTAGTCTTATTATTATGAAAAAATGATTGTATAAGGACAAAGGTAAATTTTTTTATTTTATTTTTTAATTTGTCAATTACATTAGATAGAGATTGTTATAACTTAAATAAACTATGATTGAAAGAATTAAAGAAAAAATAAAATAAAAATAGAAAAAATAAATTAAAACATAAAATAGTTATTTCTCCTTGCATAATCACTTTTTCATAACAACAAAACCAAATTATTATAAAAAATAAATACAAAACTTAAGTGTCACTTTTAGAATAAGTATAAAACCTTTACAATCACCTTTCCTTTTAATAAATAGGAGTTAATTTTCAAAATCATTTGCGAGAAACACCTCACTTACTATATACTAATTTACAACATCTTAAACAATTTAAAGTAAGGTTTAAATTGACTATTCATCCAAATCACATCAATTTTTGATGCCGTATAGTTGAGAATTTTCATTAAATTAACTCTTATTTATATTTATTTATTTTTAAGTATTTTATATATATAAAAAATTAAAAATTAAAAATTAAAAAAATCTTATTTAAAATTAAAAAAAATATTATATATATATTCTTTATTATTGTTTTATTTATTTTTAGTATTTATTTGCATTTTAGAATTGTAATAAATTACTGATTTTTATTTATTTATTTATTTTTATAATTCATTATTATTAGTTTAGATTGATTTATTTTTAATTTTAAGTTTATTTTATTTATTTATCTATTACTATTTTCTTTTTCTTTTTTATTTGAAGTGTTGATTATCAAGGGAACATGAATACATATATGGATGCAACATACCTTATATATGATGGATTTTATGCACCACACTTTGAGTATCTACAAGGCAATTTTGACAATGTTAATAATATGTGTGGATTTGAAAACCAAAGGATTAGGTATGATCCATATTCTAACATGTATCATGAAAGATGGTGGGATCATCAATACCCAAGCTATTCATATAAAAATCCAACAAAGAATTTTAGTATCACACCAAATTTTCATTCTTAATGCCACAACTAACTCCAACCATTCAAGGTAAGTCTCTTGAGGATATAATGAATACCATTATTACTAACACTTTGAAATTTTAGCAGGAGTAGCAAGCATACTAAGTTATCAAAGAACATGAAATTTCAAGGAGAAATCTTGAGATACAGGTAAACCAAATTTCAATAAGGAATCCAGCAAATGAGTTCAACATCATACCTAGCTTCCCATTCTCAATGCCACAACCAACTCTAATCACTCAAGGTAAGTTTCTTGAGGTTTTAGTGAATACCATTATCGTTAACACTTTGAAATTTTAGTTGGAGAAATAAGATTTTATCAAAGAATAGGAAATTTCAAGGAGAAATCTTGAGATACAAAAAACCAATGAAACTACCAAAAACCTTAGGACACATATTGGTCAATTGGCCACAATAGTGGAAAGACTACAAGCATATGCAGTCGTTAAGCTTCCCTTCCAAATGGATACTGAACCTAGAGAAACCATATATACCATTGTTATAGAGAGTGGTAAGCAATTAGAGGAGCCTCAAAGAATCCCTACGAATGATGTATCCAAAGATAAGACAAGTAAGGATAAGAAAAACCATCACCCACAAGGAATCCAATGTGACACCAAAGGTATTATTACAACCTTCCTTTTTTAATGATGATATTGTTTTATCTTTCTTGAACAGTTTGACAATTCAATGAATTAGAATCATGAAAAGAAAAATTTGGAAACATTCCTCAAGGTATAAATCCACATACCTCTTATGAAAGAAATTAAAGAGGAACCTTGGTATGAAAAATATATTAAGTAGATTTTTCTTACCAAGGGAAAGCTTAA
Organism: Hippophae rhamnoides; assembly: GCA_033030585.1. NCBI lineage: Eukaryota > Viridiplantae > Streptophyta > Magnoliopsida > Rosales > Elaeagnaceae > Hippophae > Hippophae rhamnoides. The sequence continues at coordinate 52,832,143 of CM065430.1, forward strand.
GGATAACAAAGAGATAGGTGTGGGGAAGAATGTGTATAGTATTCTTCAAAGGAAACTACCATAAATGTGCAAGGATGTAAATAGTGAACTTCTAACTCAAAAGTTTGACATCACACATTGCAAGATCTTTGTTGATGGTGGATGATAAAGTGGTAGCATCAGGCTAAGGACATTAAACCAAGTGCTTTGTGGGAGACAACCCACCATATTTGTTTTTTATTTCTTTTTACATATTTTTACATTACATATATGCATGTGCTTACATTGAGGATAATTTAAGAATTAGGTGTAAGAGAGTGTTAACTCATCACTATCTTTATTTTTTTATACTTTATTAATTTAACATGTTTTAGGATTAATATGCTCTAGGTGGCATAATTTTTTTTTCATTTTTAGAATTTATTTGTTGCAATTCTTAGGAGAGTTAGGATTAATAGAAGGACTTAGAAACAATCACATGTTCTCTATTTTTTTTTCTAGCATCTATGATGAATTTAGTTGAACAATGTTAGGTGAAAAAAGATAATAAATGTTGATTGATTCTTGACCATTTTCTAAGTGAAGGAAACTTTATGATAATTTTCTCAAAACTTGCATACATAATAGTTAAATTGGTGATAAAATAATCTATATCCATGAATTTGTGAAAAATGTTATGAATCCTTTGGAATTTCGCTATACTTTTAATGAATAAGAATATGATGCTATAAATTTTCTTCAAGCTTATATAGGCGAATTCCAAATGTATTTCTTAAAAAATGATTAAGGCAATAGGATTAACTACTTTGCTAAATTGTCCTATCCTTAATATTGTCGTTCTTTCAAGAAAACCCTTTTAGAGAACCAATTTGAGCCTATATGAGCCAATTATTTGTATCTAATCCTTACCCTTTGAACCAAATACATTGGTCATACCTTATAGTTCAAGAAAGTGGAGTTGTATACAAGGAAAATAGATTCTACAAAAATAATAGAATAAGATTTAAAAGTGTCAGTTGTGCTATAATTGATTAAATGTCCAATTTACACAAATATGTTCAAAAAGGAATTATAAAAATGCTATGTGTTATTTAAAAAAGGGTGGCAAAAATAAAAGAAAATAAGCTAATAATGATATTTAGGTCCAAAATAATGAAATTTGACCCTATTTTATTGACATTATTGGTTTTATTATAGTATTATTTATAGTTTCCTTTCTCTTACTCTGTGAACTTATGAACTTTTATTTCTACTTTTTTCCTTTCATTTGATTGAATCAACAAACATAGGCAACTATTATAACCAAATGAAAGACCATTTGATTTTAAGGAATACTTTTGGTGAGTGGATATACAATTTAAGGACAAGCCTATGGTATCTAATTCAACTCTAAAAAGAATAGTGATATTTTATAGAGATTAACAATGTTTCAACTTGTTTATGTTAGATGATTTGATTATTGCTAATTGATACTACATTACATACGCACACACACATGATTATTGAACAATAGCTATAGCAAAGGGATGACTGGAAACAATATCTACCATTTTATTTGAATTTGAAACCATCATATTGTTAAGCTCTTGAGATAAAATGTCAAAAAACTTATTTTCTTAATTATAAGTGTTGACTTTGCTCGAGGACTACCAAAGAGTATGTGTGGAGGAGTTTGATAAGTTCTATCTTATAAACATTTTTAGATATTCATTCCTTTACATTTATGTATATTTTTTTACTACTATAATGAGCCAAAATTATTTATTTTGTATTTTTTGAAAAATATTAATTTTTTAGATTTTTAAGGATTTTTATGATTTTTATTTAACAAGTGGATGTACTTAGAAATGTCTTTGAATGTACTTAGCATAAGTGGATGTACATAGCTGATCAATGTATGCACTTAGAAGAAAAGGCCCGAAAATGGTGGCCTTTCGTAGCCTCTCCAACATGTCCAGCCCCTAAATGTCGAGTCATTTTATGGCCCCTCTACCCCTTCACAACCTGTCATATGGTCGTATATTCTTCCCAACCCACCCATTTTACATTCCATTCATAAATTCAATGCATGACACATGGCACTCCATTTTATTTATCATCATGATTTTCTCGATTTTACGCATGATTTGCGATCCCTAAGTCCTAATACAACTATAAAATAGATAAGTTTTCTTAATATAAATACAAAATAATACCCCATAAAATAAAACCAGTATCATAATTGTATGAAAATTAAGAGAAAAATAAAATTAAGTTGGAGGAAACAATTAAAAGGAAGAGGATGCAAGAAGAAATTGAAGAAGTTGAAGATCAAATTCAAGAAAAATTATAAGATTTCTCTCCCTTGTGAGAGGTTGTGAGCACCAAAGAGGTGGTCATCGAGAGCCAGATTTGTCTACAAATGAATGCAATTGGACCATTTTTCTTCACCCAAAATTTCCCTCCTCTCTCTCTAAAAATATTTCGCTCTAAAATTGATTGGGTTTCAGGTACATTTTAGAGTGTGTTTTGAGGATAAAATGTCTAGAAGTGCAAGTTCATGAGAATAAAGTCAAGATAAGTTTTCCGGTAGGGATTTATACTCTAAACTTTATTGAGGGATTCTTTTCATAAAAATGTCATGAATCATATATCATATATTATAAATACAGTGAAAATGGATGCTACGATTTTTGCAAGAAATGTTATAAATATTTTTTAAGTGAAATACTTATTATGAATATATATATATAAATAAATAAATAAATAAATAAAGAGTATTAAAAATATTACACATGGGATTTAAGATTTTATACATGCATCATGAAATTAAATTTTCAAGTATATGTGTATGTATGTCTTGCAAAGCATGGCACCTATGGGCAACTAGTTGTAGCAAACTATTTTTTATGAACTATAGATTTGCTTTTCATTCACATGTATTCTCAAAGTTTTCATGTCTATGGGTACTGGATTATTGACCCTACATGGGCCTCAAATTTTGGGCACCTTTTGTGTCTCTAATCATTTATCGATCTCGAAGTTTGACCGCATATGGGTCTCGGAGTTAGACCACCCCTATTGCATCTCGAAAGGGATCATCCATAAACGAGGGCCCATATGATAAGGGCGTTGACCAATACATGTGCCATATATATCTTGACCATACATTGGGTCAGAGGTGGACCCATATACATCTCGAAGGTTGACCTCATATATGCCCATGTATTTCAATGTACCAGTACATATGAAGATTGCATATCATACATATGGATTTTATATTTTCATAGAACATTTTATCTCATATGAGCATGCATTGGGATACCTAGAATGTATACTATTTCATTTTCGAAAGCGAGGAAGTACATGTATACCAAGATTTTGTAAAAAAAGTTCTCCATATTGTATACTGATGATTACTTCTTTTAATGAATTTTATTTTATGTGGAATATGTCATGAATGTTTCTTATAATATTATTTTGAAGTAGACACCTATTGTATTATTTGTAACTCATCTCGTTTCCTATTTTCCTCTGTTTTAGATTTTGAGGAAAGGGCTCACTTTTTAACATTAAAGAAGAAATATGATACATGTTTTAATTTTTAATTTGTTTATTTCATTTTGTATATTATATTTGGGTATAGTGTTGGGATATAATGTAAAAATAATTTATTTTTCAATATTTTATTTGTTATGTATCGATATTTTTTAAAATTTATATAATTTTGTTAAACTTGTTTTTAAATAGAGATACGTCGAATTTAATTTTTTTTTTAAATATATAATTTAAAAATACGTCTTCTCTCAATCTCATGTACCAATTTTTCATAGCATAATATACTCTTAGATTGTTAGCACAAAGGACATTTAAGTATTTAGCCTTCAAAGAATTGTTGCATAAAATTATAGAAAATGTGCCAAATAAAATAGTGCCATAGTGGTTTCTTTCGACCATTCCAATCCTACCTATGCATCATCAACCATCATTAACCATCATTAAGGTAAGTAAACAATAAAATTAAAATAACTTTGTTTAGAATAGTCACATATTTGATTAGAAGATAATAGAATAAAAAAATTTATAGAAAAAATCTAAGGGAATATTTATTAATATAATAAAACTACATAGAAATTTCTTACCAAAAAAAAAATATACATAGAAATTAACAAAGTTATAATTGAATTTTTTTCATTTGCTATTGTGGCAAAATAAAACAGAATCCAACTATTAAATTCATATGACATCCATCAAAGAAATTATAATAACTAAACCGAATTGAAAAATCGAACCGATCTATGTTGGGCGATACAATTTTTGTAATACAATGATAATATCCAATATTATATTACTAGTTAAAATTGTATGTCTTTCATTTGAATTGTTATACTGATTTTAATTTTTTTAATTTATAAACATATTTAAAATAAAAAAACATTATATTTCTTAAACTTTCAAATTAATTGCGAAAGTAAAATCATTCTAAAGCATATGTTTTTAGAATTAATTAATGTAAAAACTCTTCGAACAAAATTATATATATATATATATATATATAGAAAATGAATATGACAAACAGTATCAATTAACATATGCAAAAATTATTTAATATTAATCTACTTTATATAATGTATCTAAGAGTTTACTCCTTCATATTATCTAAGTATTTTTAATTAAAGCTTTTAACTTAAAATATTTTCCAAACTTTAAAATAAAATATAAATGGCAAGGTATGTCATCACTTTAAAATATAAAAATATTTTTATCTAAATTTATATTTAGGTGTGATTTAAACTGTATATATAATAGGAATGTGCATATATGGGTTGGCTTAGGTTTGGACAATAACCAATAGGTGAACCAACCAAAACCAATCCAACTGAACAAAAGTTTTTTGGTTTGGTTTGGCATTAGTCAAAGAAAGTTTCCCACCTTTTTTGCTAATCGATTTTCTTTGTTAATCTTTTTTGAACTAATATATTAAAGTTTCTAATATTTTTATTGTTAATTTTATTATAATTTGAACATAAAATATGTCCTCTTATCCAGTGCAACACTAGTTGATCCATTGCCACATGATATGCCACATGGTCGTAAAGTCTATATACATGAACTAAAACTCAAATGTATTCATTAGATCATGCCACAGTATCTATTTTATTTACTAATTTAACCCCCTCACACATGATGAAATGGAATTCCTACATGTACCCTTTTAAATTCCATATATATATGGCCTTGAACCATACATATTTAGTAGTATTTATTATATCTCTCTTGTTTATCTCTCTAAAAGCGGATCATCCTTAATATTTTGGTGTCCACTGTGGGCTTTGGATTAAAGGCCCATAACATTAGATTATGATGCCTCTTATTAGTAGGATTCACCCCGTATTTAGAGATATAACTTGAATAAGTTACTACAATCACCGACTAATGAATGCATTTGAAAATGGTAGGTATTAGAGCTTTGGAGAGGATAAGGTTGGTTGAGGAACAATTTGGGGTCATCTTAGAGTATGAGAAATATTCAAAGATGAAACAAATGCTAATGAAAACAATGCCCAATATGAGTTCGAGGCCAACCTCAACATTACACAACAGTTGCTCGACTTTAAAAGAGATTTAGATAAGATAATGAGGGTGAATAATGCAGAATAATAGAGTCAATCATGAGTAACCTGAAGTTATCGCTCATCGAGTAGAAAACATGGTGGAAATTGAAGAGGAGATTGGGGTAGAGGTCAATCTTGTAATGGAGGAGTATCGAAGATGAAGGGAAGAGAAGGGAAGAGCTTGGGTAGTATAAGACAATGTCTATGCTAATGTGAAACCAACTTAGTTGGAGCAAGAAGCCACCGGGTTGTAGGAGACACATTTCCATGTTCTGGATGAGAAAACTAGGAAGCAAGATGAAGGTAAGGTTTAACATGACATCAATAGGGATTTTCGAGTAACTTGTGATATCTTCTTTTTCTAATGAAATAGAATAGAGTGAAACTCCCACAAAGTTCAATTCTCCCAAGTTCCCATATTACAAAGGGACAAAGGATCCTGTAAGACATATGTTGCACTTCAAAAATTAATATAGCCCCAATGAACATTTCTTGAGACAAAGAGATGACATGATGTGTAAGTTCTTTGCAACAACCTTGTGCGACCGAGCACAAAAATATCTTCATATTTTTGTTGCCTTTCTCCTTTGTACTATTTCTTTCTTTGTTAGGCTCTTTATTTGTATTTCCTTTTGTATCCAAACTCGGACTCCTTTTCATTTCTTTTTTTCAAATCTACCTAAAATTCCCTTTTTTTAACAATCCAAATTTCTGTTTCTTTTCTATCTTTCTTTATTAGGCTTTTTTAATCAAATTTTCTTTCTTATTTCTTCTTCTTTTTACGAGATCTATTTTTTTATTATTCAAGCAAAAACTAATTCAAGAACAAGAAAATTGAGACATAAGAATAAGAACATGACAAAGAACCAAAAATCAAGAAAAAATAACTAAAAGAAAGAAAAAATAATGAATAAAAAAAATTAAAGAAAATAAAAGGATAGAAATCTAAATTTTTATAGCTTGAGCTATGATACCAACTATGTAAACTGATGAGCGAAAACCGGCATCGCCGATTTTTGCCAATACTTTGGTTTTATATTTATAAAACTCTCGCAAGTGCACGAATCATTTCGTAGAACATGATAAGTATACTCCCAAGGTCGATCTAAGGAAGGAATGTATGTGGTTTTTAATTTATTATTCAAACTTTTAAAAACGAAATTAAATCCTAAACATCCTGTCACGATATTTTGGGTTTTGTGTTTTTAATCTACTGACATAAAAATAAACATAGATTCAATAAATATTTATGCAAATTTTATCATTTATAATAGTGGAGTATTTATGGATATAATAACTAAGTTAATTATGCTTGCTCATATTATCTAGGTTATTAAAGATATAAATTGATATTTATTGATTCTCTCTTTTTTATATGAATATCACCTTTGGTGGGGTTAGATATTCTTTGTTAACTAAACAAATCAATTAACACCTATGGGTGGGGTTGATAACTAATTTGGTTAATTAAATTAATTCTTTTTTCTAAGAGATTGAAAATGAACCATTTAAATGCCACCTTTGGTGGGATTAGATAGTTTAAACTTTATTCAAGGTGTCCAAATTAAACCTAAGAATTTAATTATCCGAATACTAACTTTCAAGTTTTAAAACCACTACTGAAAACATGTCGTCAATACATTTTTACATAATAATTCTTATAAAAACTTTTGAAATAGAGCTTCACTCTAACTACCGGACGATTGTACCAACAAATAAAAGAGCACTACTCTAAATCAGACCGGATAACTAAACCTTAAAATCTAATTTTTAGATTTAAGTTTGTAATGAAAAATAATATATTTCTCTCTAACATTCTTAATATAAAATCTTGAATAAAAATAAAATCAATTCATTTTAGAGATTTTTACCTATTTAATATTTCGCAAGCATAACAACGTTATTATTATATCATGTTTACAAACAGTCAGCAAAGTTAAATTTAATCACAGACAAATTAAATATAACATGTAAGAATAAAGCATAAAAAATAACTGTAAAGAAAATAAAATCCTTACAGTACTTCGATGCTATTCCCGTTGCTGGAAAACCTCCAAATAGAATTTGCACTCCCATTTATTGAATCAAAAGCAAATAAATTACAAAAGCATAAATAGTTCTTCTCAAAAAGAGAAGAACTCTAAAACTAAGAGAAACTAGCTAAAAAATAAGAAAAACTAAAAACTAAGAAATGGAGAGAAAGAAAGAAAAGAGAAGTGTGTTTTGAGGCGTGGTATGAAGTGAAGAGAAGGAGGGTATTTATAGGTGAGGATGGGGAGAAAAAGTGTGTGAAAAAATGTTAAAAAATGGTGAAAATGCGGAGTAGTGCAATTGATGACGTCATTGATGACGTCAGCATGACGTGGGCGGCTGCGGGCGAAAATGGGGCGAAATGGCAAGGGCGCGGGGATTAGACGCAGCGTGTGCGTGCTTGGTCAATTTGCGTGTGCACATTTTTATCCTTTTTGACATTTTTGACCCATTTTGTCCAATGTTTCCATATTTGTTGACCTTTCCTCATTTATTTATTAATATATTTGTGATGTATTGCTTCCAGTATTCCTCTTTGAGTCTTTAAGTTACGTTTTTAAGTGAAAATAACTGAAAAACAATAAAAATATCTGTGATTCCGAAAAAGATAAATTTATACAAATATATCATATATATATATATATATTTAATCAATTAATGTGCATAAAATCATGATAATTTTAGTGCTTTTTGAGCACTCATCATAAACCCCGAAGCACATGTCTTGAAACCCACAAACAACCTATGTTTGAGAACCTTAAGAACAGGTCTAGAAACCCAACAAAAATACCCAAGGAAAGCTAACAAAATATAGGTTGTAAAAAGGATCTTGACCTATTGGCTATAGAAGAGCTACGAACCAAATGTATCAATTTAGGATAAGAAGTGACACAAGGTTTTCAATGCCTTGATAAGCTATTGAACTTTGACCCAATGGCCATAGAGAATCCATGAACTAAAGATATAGTGACCTCCATAAGATTTTACCCTCGAGAAGTTTGGTCAGTTAGGAACCAAGAAGAAGCAAAAGCTTTCAACTAGCTAATAAAATAATTATAAAATCCTAAGTGATATACTCAAAAATAAAATAATTCCTACGATAATTAAATCCTAAAAATAGTTATTTTTTGAAAATAAAGACATAAAACTAATAAAATTTGACCCAAGTAGCACTCTTCAAAGAGGTGTCCTTTTGCACATAATCATTACATATTTTTAGGCACATTATGTGAGCAACAAGCCAATGAGAAAAGATTCTCACTGCCTCTTTTCCATCACCCAAGGAAGTGATGAAACTATTAGGTACTATATGAAAATGTGTAGGGAAAAGAAGCTTGAAATTACAAACTATCCCAACTCTAAAGAAATTGAGCCATTTAGAGGGGCCTACTGAGGAGTTCAAACTTGTTTGCAAAGATCACAAAAATGGTTCCTCGTATTATGGAGGAAACTTATGAAGAGGCCATAAAGTTTGTAAATTTAGAGCACAAGCTGAGGCTTATGCCACTAGCGAAGGAAGGAATGGTCCAAGAACCCCTGGCCTTGAGGGGGAGGACTCTCGGCCTTCAAAAGACTCCGTGGATAACTGCTTAAAAAGTATTAATATTTCATTATTTATTTTCACTTCAATGTAATAAATAGATTTGACTACCCATGATTTTATCGTTATTATGCAAATCTATGTGTTCGAAAATCATATGTATTTTATGTTGTTTTTTAGGTATTTTTATGTTGAATTTGATAAATTTATCAACACATGAAGAATCATACCTAAAGCACTCATTTGCACCTTAGAAGATTAAAATAACAATACATGTAGGGCTTACATGTAAGTTCAACTCATTTGTAAGGGGACAAACAAGAAAGTGAAGTGAAGCATCGTGGACCGTGGCATGGAATACAATGGGTTGTGGCACACTCCTCATTGTTTAAAAATAATTTCACACAATTTGTGCTAAGCTATACTGAGGAGTAGTTGAGCCATGGTGCGACTTATTGGGGGTAAACACAAGGCGAACCAAAATGTAACTCATGTCGTGGTGGTAAAAACATTGGGCCATAACAAGCAATGATTTTTCTGACATGAAGCTCTCTGATGCTAGCTTCAGCTATAAATTGGACATTATGTTGTAGTTTTTCTTAGGCATTTGTAGGTTTTAGAATTCTTAAATTTTCAAAGCTACAAATTTTACTTTTCTTAGTTCTATGTTTAGTTTATACATAATTTAGATTAGGTGATAATTAATAAGAGGAAGTAAAACGGAGATTTCCTAGATTAGGTGATACAAAAAGGTTACTATAATCTAGTGAATACCATGAAGATCAATATCTCTTCTATAGGGCAGGAAACATTCGTCTATCTATCTTTTAGGTATTAAAATTTGATTTGTATTCTTATTTATTTTCAATAAACAATCATGTATTTCTTGAATTTATTAAAAAAGATTTACTAATCAGTTATTATTTTGAACATGTTTGGCTGATTATAATATTGGGATTTTAGTTATGTTGATATATTTCTGTAAATTATTTTGATGAATATTTTTAGTTATTATTAAATACAAATTATTTGCTATTTCAATATTTTTAAAAAGTTTATTATTGAGGAACATATTGACAACATATTTCTCGTATAAGATTTAAAATATAAAAATTAGGTTTCAGATACATCAATTTAGATCTAATATAGATAGCTTGAATAGAAGTTTAAATTGGTAACCCTTCTAAAGATATCTAGCTAGATGGTTTATTAATTCCTTAAACAAGTGTAATTTAATTAAATTAATTGACAATCCGATTGAAGGCGTTAAGTGATTTAATTAATAATAAATAGTGACTTCATTGAAGGCACTATTTATACATATAAGGGAGAGTCAATAATCTAGATTTATATTTTATTAACCTAACTAATTCTATGAAGCATAGTTAACTAGCTAAATATTTCATTAATTATCCGTTTATTTTTAATTGCATATTTGCCTATAATTTGTGTGAGCAAATCTATCTTTTATGCTTTTATTATTTTTATCATTAGATTAATATTTTCAAAATCAAAATATTATGAGAGAATGTTTAGGTTTACTTTTTGTGTTTGTTTTTAAGAGATTGGTTGAATTATTTAAAACCACATAGTTCCTCCTTAGACCAACCTTGAGAGTATACTTATCACTTTTTTCAAGTTATTCGTGTACTTATTTATTTTTATTTATTTTTGGTTTCTTTTATTTGTTTCTTTTATTTTTATTTATTTATTTATTTATCTATTTTTCTTTATTTTATTATTATTTTTATTTTATTATAGTTTTTTAGTAATTATTAGATTAGATATAGTATTAATCTTAAAAAAACAAATTTGAAGCTACCTTCAAAGATTCTATAAGTTTTAATGTCGATATCACTATTGGTGATAAAAGAAGGTAGATGTTAAGTTAGGCTTAGGTGAAAACGTTAATTAATGTCTTTGATGCGTATTTTCGCAAGTGTACGAATCGTTCAAGTAATAAAGTGTACAAAAGTACGGATATCGAACCCACAAGGAATGGCGTTACTAAGTATCGAAATTGACTAATCCTAATTTTATTTGAAAACCAAATTTTTGAATTTGTTTAAAAAGTAAATTAACTTAAAACTAAACGCAAATAACAAAATTTAATGTTTTTCACAAATGATTAAAAACGCTAAGGCATTTGATTTCGCTAAATCAATTCAATCCGATTTCAAGTCATGTTATATGAGAATCAAAGTTAAAAGTGATGGTTGAAAAACCCAAATTTACCTAATGCTCTCTCTTGAGTTATATTAGAATTACTTATCTATGAAAACCGACTATATTTCTATGAAGATTTAATCACAAACAAGCACATTACGATTTATGGAATTTCTAGAATAACAACATACATCATGCATTAGTTCTCACACTCGCATTCAACATACGGTATTTATCACAAGAAGCGTTCATTACACATCTCCTCTCGGTCTCAATATAATGCAACAAATCATTTAAATCTTGATCAGAAATTTAAAAGCAGTAAGCATGGAAATAAATACTCAACTTGAAAACAATGAATTCATATAACGATAACACAAGAAATCAGATTTTCTTGATTCAACTACATCGTAGCCTTAACAAAAACGAATTAGTTCATAAGGAAAATAAGAAAAAACATATTCTCAATTGAATCCATGAACAAACAATCTGAATAAATGCAGAAAATAAAAGCTAAGGAGAAGAGATGAAAAACTCTTGAAGATGAAGACTTGGTAGCAACAATGGTGATGATCCTTCAAGCTTCTCCAACCTTTCTCTCCAAAATTCCCTTTTCTCCTCAAAAAATAACTCAATTCTCCTCTCTCTGCCATCCCCCTCTTTTTCCATCATAATGTATATATAGATCTAGGGTTTGGGGGGCAATTTTGGAACAAAACAACATAAAAAATGTGTTTTCGGACGAAACTCGCTGACGGTGACATTATTCTCGCCGCAGCGAGATTTCTGGAAAAGTAAATTATGGTTTTTCTGATTTTGGTCGGCGGCGAGATGCTTTGGCCGGCGGCGAGAATTATTTGGCCGGCAGCGAGATGAGTTTACCAAAATTTGTGCTCTCGGGAAGATTTTCGCCGGCGGCGAGATGAATATGGCTGGCAGCGAGATTCACTTGGCCAAAATCCGTGCTCCCTGCATGATTTTCAACATTTTCTCCGTAAGGTTTTCGCCGGCGGCGAAATTCCAAATTTTGAAATTTTGTTCTGATTTTATTTTCATTCAATCCCGATCATTGTACTTTGTCCCTAACTTCTCCAAAATCATGATTTTATCTGAAATTACACTTTAAACACAAAATACCCGTGAAATTACATTTGTGGATTAAATAATCAAATAAACACAATTTTCACACAAATATCAACATTTAAATCATAACATGAATGCAATAATTTAGCTCTTATGAGTCTTATTCATTATTCTTGCAGTTAAGAGTTGGTGAATTGAAACACACAACCATATCTCTACAATTAGCTGATAATTCTATAATACATCCAAAGGGTGTGCAGATTTAATGATACAGGTAGATAATCTTATGATACCTATAAATTTTGTAATAGCAAATGCACAATAAACCTTGAAATTGGTCAAGGACCACAACATACTTCTTGGTAAGCCATTCTTGGCCTCTACCAAAACAATTGTTAATGTCTATAAAGAGAGTTAAAAAAGATAGTCTTGGGAGAGACCGTACGTTTTTAAATACATATTGAAACAAACTCAATGACAAGGGGGACATTGAGTGAATTAAATTCTACAAATTATAATCCCTCAAAAAGCATATTACTAAGACTTTAAACTAAGCCCTAAATGGAAGGTAACCCATTAAATCTTTTTTCCTTCTCTTTTATTTATTTATTATTTATTATTTGTTAGTTATAGTTGTTTTTATTTTATTTTTATTATATTTCCTTTATTTTAGATTTAATGTTTATTGATTTGTTTTATTTTATTTTATTTTCAGTTAATGTGAAACATTGTTTGTTTTATTTAGAAGTATTAAATTCATAACTATTTATTAAGATGCAATTTATGAAAAGTACACAACATTCTGTCTGTGTGATAAAATTGTTTGATATGATGGATGCACCATGACTTAACACGTTATTACTTGATCACATTGAGTTAAGACAAATGAATAGCTTTTCTTTTCTTTATTTTTATCATTAGTTTACATTTGATACATTAAGAACAATGTAGATTCTTGGTTAGAGGTGGAAGCAATTTAAACATGAGTTTAGGCATTTAATTTTTTTATTAAACATATGTTTACAATTATTTGCTTTTATTTAGGTTCATTTTTAGTTGTTTAGCGATAGATAGGTTTAATTTTAAAGTTTTTAAAAAATTATAATACATGTAGTTGACTTAAAGTGAATGATTGGGTCTTTGGATTGATGTCTTAAACATATGGACTATTGTGGTAATTAGTTTTTTTGTAGTAGTTTGTGTTTCATGCTGGAATGCTCAGATTGAGATGAACCCAAAATCAGAGTTTAGGAATCAAATAGAAGAGACTACCTTGTGAGAATATTTTGAGCTTACCATTGTTTTATTTGGAGTGATATATAATACTTTTTCTACTCTTTTGAACATTATTATTTCAAAATTGTTAGATGGTCTCTATAGTTATTGCATTGAATATTAGTATTTTTAATATCTGATAAGGAATAATATTTCTATTTTTATTGCTTAGATTGTATGATTTAAATAAAAATTTAATGTGTATACCTATTTAATTCATGCCTAACTTAAAAAAAAATAGATATATGGATTTTCCTAAAGCCAATACAAAAGGAGTGAAAATTTAGTCACTCACAAAATACATATGTACATGGATCTACTCTCTAAAAAAAGTGAAAAAAGAAAGAAAAATATATATTAAAAAGAAAAAAGAAACAAAAAGAGTATAAAAGAGAGAGAGAAAAATAAATAGTATAACTAATACTATGACCCTTGAGTTCTTCAAGTTGCCAGATGGCTATTACAAAAGAAAAATATGAAATAAATCCCCTTGAAGTAATTGCATATTCATTCTAAGGCATATGCTTGACGTTTTAGCTTAATAATTTTAATTGATGCATGAGAATAATAATGTGGTTTCTTGATAAAACCTATCATTTGATTTTTTTATGAGATCAAAGTTGCACACTTTTTGAACTTTTCTTATTTAATCATATGCAGACTTATTAGCTCATTTCTTTACATAACTTCTATTCGCATATATCTTTGTTGAATGCTTGAACCCATATAATCAATATTATATTTAGAGTATGACTTATGATGATTTGAGAAAAGTGAATTCGAATTCCTAACATTGAGATTGATTGAGTCAAATTTGATACATTTTTGTTACGGAACATGAATTTGTGATTTACAACAAATTTTACAATACATTGTGATCCTTTAAGATATTAATTTAACTTATGCTTGAGATTTTATTATGAACTGAAAAGAGACTAAAGCTTGAGAAGTTTTTTTTTATTTTTATTTTTTACTTTGTTATTTTTTAGTTGTTATTTTGTTATTTGTTTGTTTTTATTTTTGTTATTTCCTTTAGCTTAATTTTTGGATGGTTTTGGGTATCACCATTGAAAGTCCTCACAAGATTAAACTCATCTCCTAGGGTAACCAAGGAGTTTAAAGGCTTTTTACATACACTAAATGTAACTATGTTAATCTATGGAAATAATTTAGGTTAGTTTAATTTATTTTATTTATTGTTGTTTTTTTTATTTCTTTTCTTGCTAGAGGTTAGTAAGAAGCCGGTTATGGGTTGTGATTAGTGCTTGAAAACTACTAATATATTGTGGTTTGTTTACATCTAAATGTAATAAATAGATTTGAGTATGCATAATTGTATCATTATTTAAGTAAATCTATGTGTTCAAAATCACATGTATTTTATGATTTTTAGATATTTTTAGCTTCAATTTGATAAATTGATCAACACATGAAGAATCATACCTAAAGTACTCATTTTTATCTTAGAAGATTAAAAGAATAATACATGTAAAGCTTACATGTAAGTCCAACCAATTTGTAAGGGGAGAAACAAGAAAGTGAAGTGAAACATCACAGGCTATGGCATGGAATATAGTGGATCGTAGCCCACTCCTCACTGTTTTGAATCAATTTCATGTAGTTTGTGCAGAGTCGTGGCTAGGACTAGTTGGTCCATAGAGCAACCTATTGGGGGTAAACACTAGGCAAACCAAAATTTCACTCATGCCACGATGGTGTAAAAGGTGGCCGCGACACACGATGATTTTTCTGACCCAAAGCTCTCTTATGCCAACCTAAGCTATAAATATGATATTAGGTTTTAGTTTTTATTAGGTAACTATTGGTTTTAGAATTATTAATTTTCCAAAGCTGCATATTTTTACTTTTCTTAATTTTATGTTTAGTTTATACAAAATTTAGATTAGGTGATTACAAATAAGAGGCAGTGAAGGAAGATTTTCCAAATCATTTGGTACAAAAGGTTGCTATAATCTAGGGAATACTACGATGATTAACATCTCTTATGTGGAGTAGACGCATCCATCTATCTATCTTTTGGGTATTAAAATCTAATCTGTATTCTTATTTTTTTTGGTAAATAATATTGTATTTCTTGAATTTGTTAAAAATAATTTACTAGTAATTTTTTATTTTGAACATGTCTAGCTAATTTTGACGATGAGATTTTAGTTATGTGGATATGTTTGTGTAGATTATTTAGGAAAAGTTTTTTAATTATTTTTAAATACATATTGATTTCTATTTCAAGGTTTTTATAAAGTTTATTATTGAGAAATATATTGACAACATATTTCTCATAATAGATTTAAAATATAAAAATTAGGTTTTAGATACATTAATCTAGATTTAATTTAGACAGCCTGAATATGATTTTAAATTGGTAACCTGACCAAATGCATCGAATTAGATGGTTTATTAATTTCTTACACAATAGGGATAATTTAATTAAATTAACTGACGACTTGAACGAGATGTTAAGTGATTTAATTAATAACGATTAGTGACCCGATCAAAGGCATGATTTATATATATAAAAGGGAAAATCAATAATCTTGATTTATATTTTATTAAGCTAATTAGTTATACCAAGTATAGTCAACTATATATATATCCCATTTATTCTCCATTGATTATTAATTGCATATCTACCTATAATTTGTGTGAGCTAATCTATTTTTTATATTTCTATTATTTTTTCCATTAGATTAATATTTTCAAAACAAAATTTTGTGATAGAATGTTTGGGTTTACTTTTCACGTTTGTTTTTAAGAGATTTGTTGAATTATTTAAAACCATGTAATTCCTCCTTAGATCGACCTTGAAAGTATACTTATCACTTTTAACAAGTGATTCATGCAATTGCGAGCTTATAAATTTACAAAATTTTACTATCATGTTTTTGTGTATCACATGTGTAAGGGTAAGTTTGGTTGAAGCCATGTTTAGAATGAAAAGCGAGTAGAATAACTGGTGGAGACCTCATAATAGAACATGACAATTAGATACATCCAAATGGTGTGCCTTACACAAAGACAATAGTCATAAGACTTAATACTTTAGACACTTAAAAATTAAGATAGAGGACCTATTATCAAGAGGATACTTAGAAGATGTTCTTGGAAATAGCAATAGAAGATCGAACCAGAGGCCACATCAAAATTTACTATGATTACCTGCTTATATTGTGGATCAGGCTAAGGCCCATGTTGAAGATAATGTGAGAACCATACACTCAATACATGGTAGGCCCGATCTAAATGGTGCATGAAATAGTGCAAGAAAATGATATTCTTAAGAGGTATGGAGAGGTCAAAAATGTTTACAACCTTCATGAAGGATGCCACTCCTACCCATTACCTTCACAAATAATGACAAGGAAACCCTACTACATAAGGATGCTTTGTTGGAAACATTGAGAGTATGATAAGCCATGTGACTTTTGTAAAATTCTGGTCAACATTTGAAGTTCTGTAGACTTCCTTTCCAAGCAACCATCCAAGAATTATGGGTTTGAGATAAGGATATATGAAGAAAGAAATGTCATTACTAGGATTCAGTAGCAATAGCACCACTACTATTGGTATAATCATATTACTTGTAATGGTAACTTGGTCTATTGTCATGACTAACTTTGTAATTATCAATGTCCTACACACTATAATGCCATCTTAGGTAGGCCATGTATACACAGGATGAGGGTAGCGATATGATTGGTTACATGCAAGTATACACGATCAAATTGTATAAGTGATAATTAAATTAAGATCAAGGGTTGTCATACTCACAATGATTGTTAACAATATTACCACTATTTATTAGATTGTTAGTACATTAGCAAAATTGGGCTTTTTGAAAGGTGATTTAAAAAGAAATAAAATAAATTGAACATAAATCGAGAGAAATATGTGATCATGGGACTATCCCCATTAGTCTATAATTTTACCAATTATTTCATGAATCATAATTAGTTTTTGAATCCTAAATTACTATCGTCATATAGAGTCATCCTTGAATTCTTAACTTTATCTTTGCAAACCGAGGTAGTTAAGGAAAGACTTCAAATGTACCTTTTCTTACCATGTAATATATTAAAGGCACACTTATTAACCAAACTAAATCCTGAAAAACCCAGAGGTATACTTACTATCACTACTACAAAATGGACCTTTAAAGTCAGTTCGGCGAATCGACTTTAAATACGATAACTTAAAAATGTAAAGTCGGTTCAACGCGTGAACCGATCGAATTTAAATTTTTAATATAATTTTTACAAAATTTACTCATTTTCTATTATACTTAAATGAAAACCTGTATTCGATCACTACATAATAGCAGAAAAAAACCAAAATCTGTTTAAAAATTAGTTTAAATAATATAAATAATTGAAAAATCAAAAATATTAATTAATAGCAGAAAAATTACCATGGTGTTGTCCTATGTTATTCAAGATCATCATATTTTTCTCCTGATGTTATAATACAAAACATACATATATAATACAAAACTTTATACACATAAATAATAAAACATAATATACAAAAAAAAATAAAGAAATATGAATAATAAGTGCGTAGGATTAATAGAAATACTTGCAAGAGTAAATGAAGTGACAAAATGAAGGAAATGAAGAAAAAATGGTGTTTTGTAAGTGAGAAATGGGTATAAATTTTTTGAGTATTTTGCTCAAAAAATAGGGGATCTAAAAGATAAGTTAGAGAGGAAGAAAACCCACTAACTGGCACTGGAATTGGTGGTCGTAAGTGGCCGGAAAATGAGAAAGAATGGAGAAAAAGTGGACGAGGTTTTGAGTTTTTGAGAGTTATGTAGTGCTTGGAATAGTTTCTGTCTAAGGAAGAAAGAAGAGAAAAGGAAATATCCACGTGCGTAACATCGGTTCTACATTTCAACCGACGCTATACACGTGTATAGCATTAGTTCATCACGTCAACCGAACCGACTTTAAATTCATTATAAGTCGGTTTTTTCCAAAGACCGACTTTACATATTGACTTAAATATCCCTTTTTGTAGTAGTGTATATTTAATTTATTCATTGCATTATGTTCTAAAAAGGAGATGACTAAACTATGCGAGATTACCACCATTGTTAACCTTTAACAAAGGTATCAACCCTACTTTTCAAACCTTTCACAAAGCAATAAGATACCACATAGAATAAGAATATCATCAATTACATATTAAGATCTTAAACTAGTATTAAACATATTCATGTAATAAATTAGTTAGCTACTCTAATTCATACATGCCTAGTATTGGAATTTAAACATAGAGTCAAACACCTCAAGAATCAATATTTGAAAATAAAAATTCATCATAACATTTATCTAATAAAGTCATAGTCTAGGGTTTGGAAATTTCCCACAGTAACATAATAAAACTAGCCAACATTGATTTTGAAATAATCATCATTAAAATCATTACAATCAAGAAAGAAGAATAAAAAGAAGAAGAAGAAGAACTATTGGTTATAGTGTATTGTGGATCTTTAACTTCTTGTTGTCTCTATCTTGCCTCAACTTCAAATCATTATTTCTCTATATTTTTCTTTATATTACCTATGCCACTTTTGTGATTTGTGGTTAACCTAATTACATATTTATATAATGCGAGTTACAAATAATGTAATTAAGGTTAGGACTTTAGAGGTCTAATACACTTAAAATTCTAATCCTAATAAATCTAAAAATATTTGTATTAGAAGGCTAAAAATCTAGACAATTCAGTGTAAATCTAGAGAGCGAGCCACAGTGCCTATACAATCATACCATAGTGCGGTGTGCATTTCATACCAAGAAACTATGCCCAAAAAGATTGTGCCATAGAAAACCTAATCTTATGTTGTAGTTCGAAGCCAATGCTTGTTTTCACAATTTCACCCAAGTGTCATACGTCGTGACACGCTTGGAATCAAGTCACAATGCGATATATTTTTCCAAAATTCCATAGGGGCCCAAGAGGAGTGTGCCACAACACTCTTTGATTCAAGCATCAACGTACTCATTATTCTTTATAACACATATTTTAGCTTTGTTTGCTTGTATTTATTCCTTAATAACTGTGTAGCATAAAAAACACATAAAATGCATAGGTAACAACAAATAATCATAAATATGTGAGAATTGATACATAAATATATAGGTAAAATGGTACTGATCAAGCAATCCCCTTAACTTATCATCAAGTAATCAAGTAACTAATCCTACGAGGGAATTAAGGAAATAAAAGGTGACCAAGAGAAGGCCATAAGCTGCTACAATGCCACCATGAAACAAGTCTCCCTAAAATAGCAACCAAAATACTACTCAATCAAGTTATTTTCCAAGAAAATAATGTCTCATTTGCTCGATCATCTCAGAGGAAGTAGAGATTGTATTGGTAGAAGATGAAAAGGGAGGAAAGGGTTATTTCCTAAAAATAAACACCAACTTGGAAACCCAGGTGAGGAGTAGATAATAGACTTTCTAAGATGATATACTGATGTGTTTACATGGAAATTTGATGATATGTCTGGTATTGACCTCAAAGTTATAGCCTTTAAGTTGAATGTTGACCCAAAAGTTAAGCCTTCCAAGTAAAAGAGGAGAAAACTCCTAAAGAAAAAGAATAAAATACTTAGATCTAAAGTAGCAACACTTAAATAAACTTGAATTATCAAAAAGTTAAAGTATTTGCAATGGTTGTCTAATGTAGTGTTAGTCAAGAAGGCTTATGGTTCATCTTGAATGTGTGTAGCCTTCACTAATTTTAATAATGCCTACCCAAAGGACTGTTTTCCCTTACCTAGTATTGACCAAATTATTTATTCTAGAGCTTGGTTTGGGCTTATGAGTTTCCATAATGCTTATCCATGATATCATCAGACATCAGATTAGAATGCATCTAGAGGACAAAGAAAAAACTTCTTTTATCATTGAGGATGAAATATTTTGTTATACAAGGATACCTTTCGGGCTAAAGAATACAAGTGCCATATACAAAAAACTAGTAAATAAGATTCTCAAAGAGTAGCTCGAAAGGAATATAGAAGCATATGTAGATGATATGATGGTAAAAAATATTCTACCTTCAAATCATGTTAAGGATCTAAAGGAGGTGTTTGGGTCAATAGAAGGTATGAGATGGGGCCTAACCCTAAAAAATGCATCTTTGGAGCCACCTCAGGAAATTCCTTGGGTATCTTGTTTTAGCCTATAGAATTGAAGCAAATCCTAACAAGGCACAAGAATTGGTCAGTATGAAGTCGCCAATTGACTTGAACGGAATCCAACAACTTAATGGAAGGATAATAGCTATCAACATATTTATTTCCAAATGTACTAACCAATATATATCATTCTTGAGCTTGTTGAGAAAGTGCTCCATGGTGTTTTGGAATAAAGAATGTGAGGCTACTTTCCATGTGATAACACATTACTTTGTGTCCCTTTAGTGTTAATAAGCCCAATCTAAAGTGAAAAGTTATGCCTATACCTTGTGGTCACTTCTCAAATTTCAAGTATCGTACTCTTTGTGGAAAGAAATGAGATCCAACAAACTATGTACTACATCATCCAAATCCTAATAGATGCACAAGGGATGTACTCGATGCTAGATAAATTTACTTTCACACTGAAAATGACAAGATGAAAGTTACGAAACAACTTTGGCTCACACACTGTGGTATTCCTCACCTCTCATCCATTAAATTGTTTTTTAAGAAGCTTGAAACTAAAGGTAGACTAGCCCAAATCACCATTGAATTAGGAGAATATGACATAAATATTTTGGCAGATCTTCTACAAAGGCTCAAGTACTCATTGACCTTTTAGCCAAGTATATTGATTTTTTTAAGGTCATCAATGGTGAATGCTTAATGATAAGAGATAAATTATTGCATTTTTGTTATGATTTAAATGTTGATATTTGTGTGAAAATTGTGTTTATTTGATTATTTAATCCACAAATGTCATTTCATGGGTATTTCGTGTTTAAAGTACAATTTCAGGTAAAATCATGATTTTGGAGAAGTTAGGGACAAAGTACAATGATCGGGATTGAATGAAAATAAAAAGAGAACAAAATTTCAAAATTTGAAATTTCGCCGCCGGCGAAAACCTTACGGAGAAAATGTTGAAAATCATGTAGGGAGCACAGATTTTGGCCAAGTGAATCTCGCCGCCGGCCAAAGTACTCTCGCCGCCGGCCAAAGTGTCTCGTCGCCGGCCATATTCATCTCGCCACCGGCAAAAATCTTCCCGAGAGCACAAATTTTGGTAAACTCATCTCGCCACCAGCCACATTGAGTTGGCCACCGACCAAATCATCTCGCCGCCGGCCAAAATCAGAAAAACAAAATTTAATTTTCCAGAAATCTCGCCGCGGCGAGAATAATGTCACCGTCGGCGAGTTTCGTCCGAAAACACATTTTTTTGTTGTTTTGTTCCAAAATTGCCCCCCAAACCCTAGATCTATATATACATTATGATGGAGAAAGAGGGGGACGGCAGAAAGAGTAGATCTAAGTTATTTTTGGAGGAGAAAAGGAAATTTTGGAGAGAAAGGTTGGAGAAGCTTGAAGGATCATCACCATTGTTGCTACCAAGTCTTCATCTTCAAGAGTTTTTCATCTCTTCTCCTTAGCTTTTATTTTCTGCATTTTATTAAGATTTTTTATTCATGGATTCAATTGAAATAATGTTTGTTCTTATTTCCGTTATGAACTAATTTACTTTTGCTAAGGCTACGATGTAGTTGAATCAAGAAAATCGGATTTCTTTTGTTATCGTTATATGAATTCATTGTTTTCAAGTTGAGTATTTATTTCCATGCTTAATGCTTTTAAATTTCTGATCAAGATTTAGATGATTTGTTGCATTATATTGAGACCGAGAGGAGATGTGTAATGAATGCTTCTTGTGATAAATACCATATGTTGAATGTGAGTTTGACACCTAATGCATGATGTATGTGGTTATTCTAGAAATTCCATAAATCGTAATGTGCTTATTTGTGATTAAATCTTCATAGAAATATAGTTGGTTTTCATAGATAAGTAATTCTAATATAACTCAAGAGAGAGTATTAGATAAGTTCGGGTTTTTCAACCATCACTTCTAACTTTGATTTTCATATAACATGACTTGAAATCGGATTGAATTGATTTAGTGAAATCAAATGCCTTAGCGTTTTTAATCATTTTTTAGCAACATTAATTTTTGTTATTTGAGTTTAGTTTTAAGTTAATTTACTTCTTAAACAAATTCAAAAATTCGGTTTTCAAATAAAATTAGGATTAGTCAATTTCGGTACTTAATAACGCCATTCCTTGTGGGTTCAATATCCGTACTTTTGTACACTTTATTACTTGAACGATTCGTACACTTGCGAAAATAGGCATCACTTAAGCAAGGTTTTCATTGTAGGTTCGGTTAGGTATGAAGGGTGGCACATATATGTTGACGAGGCTAATAGTTTCAAAGGAGAAAGATTGAAAGTAGTAATACATGACTATAAAGGGAGCTATTTTGAGTATTCCTAAAGGATGGATTTCCAAGTAAAAAACAATGTTACAGAATATAAAGATACTATTTTTGGGGTAATGACCTCGAAGTAGTTGGGCTAAACAAACTCATCAATGGTAGAGAATTTCTTAGGTTATTCGCATTTTATAAACCTTTCAAGTTCCCTAATCTTGGTTAGATACTAATCATTAACACAAAGAAGTAACTATTGAGATGTAATGTGGTTTTCTAGTCTCAACTTCAATCCTTGATTTCCCTTCTCCTTCGATTTTGTGATGCAAAATATTTCTCATAAGGTTCAAACGTTCTTTTATTGTTTCATTTAACTTGTGATCAACCTTGATTTTAACTTTCATTAACTTCAAGTGTTCATACATAAGTTGATCATAAGTTTCTTAGGAGAGTAATCCTCCTCATCTTTAACATATGTCTACAAAGTAGACTCAGAAGATATCTAACTAGTATAAGAAGCAGTCAGAGCAACCCACTTTGTCTTATCAACTTCATGCATGTTAATGCTTTCTTTAACAACAATGTTGTTTTCCTTATACTTGTTGTACTTGGCTTCGATAAAATCCCAAACATCATTTGAAGTTATGCATGAAGAAATACTTCTTAAATTTCCATACATCGAAACAATCATACATATGTTATTTGAACTTCTATCCCATTTAGACATCTAGGACTTACAATAAGATGGGTATGCTTATCTATGAAATCTTTTTACTAGCTCTATTCCAACTCTGTCAAATAGGCCAAATAATATGAATTAAGAATACTCTATTCCAACTTAACACATTGGCCAACCATACATTTTGATGTGCAACAAATTCTCACTCAATCTCATATATTTTATGCTCAACCTTGTGTTTGAGAAATTTGAGAAGGACTCCTCTCTAATGTCCCATATCTTACTATTTCTCATATCAAACACAAGAAGAAAAATGGACCAGGAATGGACCTGGGAAGTTTGATGCCAAACAAGCAAATCTTCACTATGGACTATGGTTAAAGAAACAAGAAGGAGAGGGAAATTTATAAAAAAATTCAACCTCTTAGATCATCATTGCCTACCCTATAACCCACAACAGCATGCCTTACCAGCCAGAGAGAAAAGGTTAATAGATATACAATAGTAAGGGTAATATCCATAATAAATTTATAGCCCTATAGTGGTAAGAGGGTGGCAAGCACTTCGAAAAGCCAACTGTGAAAATTTTGGCGAAGCTCGCTTTCCAAAGTAACAACAAAAGGAATTTTAGACACGAAGAAACGCCCAGTCCCAAATGGGACAATACAACACAAACAAACACGAAATAAAGAAAACTATATGAAATATAAGAGAGTGAATGTGTATAATAAGAAAACATGAAATTGTGTCTTAGGTGATATTGATCCACCAGTAACCAACCTTACAAAGGATAGACAAGTAAAATATACATATCATGTTTTACACATATGAATTCAAAAACTAAAGCCATCGGACTAATAGTTTCCATTCTCAAGAGAAATAACAACACGCATTATAGCATACAAACCCTTGCAATTTTGGTCAATTTCTTGAAAATCATCTTTGGTCCATTCTTCCAAAGGCTTTGTGATATATGCTAATTTGTATATCTTTCAATTCATCAACTTAGTCACATATATAAGCAATTTTATATTCCAAATTACCTTTATGTGTTTAGGAAAAAAATGAGGAAATAAATTGGAATCAAGAGTATAGTAGATAAAAGCTAAAGAAGGAAAAAATTGAAAAAGTAGGATCCTGGATAGAGATCAATCAAGGGGTATTAGGACAAAAATTGGAATTAGGAGTATAATAGATAGATCGATTGAGACCCTTTAGATCGATCTTAGCATCCTAGTCAATCGAGCTTCGATCGAGATTAATTAAAGACACTCGAATTAAAATGTATAATTAACAAATTCAATAGCTCGATCGATCGAGAATCCTCCAAAAATTGCAAAAATATCCTTTTACCTTAGTTTTAAGTGAGATTCATTGTGATAGTAGGGAATTAAATGAAGGGCTGAGATGCACTCAAAAACCAACATGTATACATCATATTAGGTCAGCCAAAACATGTAATACATAAAAGAGAAAAATTTAGAAGGGTTGATCTACAGACTTTTGAAGAAAGAAGTAAAAGAAGAAGGTGGAGATTGTTGAATTGAAGTTTGTTAATTATTATCGGTTTCAATTAATCTTTTCAATACACTTTAATTTCTCTACCTCAATGTTTTCTATGAAACAATTATTAGTTTGTACCAAATCTATAGATATCAACTTTTCTTTGTGTGATTAAAGCCAACTTTTGAGCCTTAAATGATGATTCAATTTAGGTTTATTCTATGATTGAATTACTTTTCATCTATTTTTTAAATAATATTTATACACTCACACACTCACTCATATATATGCTGGTAGGGTTTGAATACATGCTCTAATAGTGCCTACAATGAGCATATACATGCACAGAACAATTCATACGTTGAATTGGTAATGTGATTGGTTTAATTTATGCATGTAAAAATGCTATTTTTGAATGATTATGAGGCATACTAATTATTTATCTATTTCATTACAAGATTACAATTTTTCTGAAATTGTTATTGATTGTGAGCTTAAATTATCAAATTGTGATTTACTAATTTCAAGTAGAAACAATAACATAGGTTAAAAATTATTAACAAGATTTTTGTAATTATTTTAGTTATTATCCTTTTAGAACATAATATTAATGTTAAATTAAATCTGTTATGCCAATGAATATTTAAAAATTAGAATTAATTAGTGATATCATCGTTAGTCAATTAAGGTGTAAGAAAGAATAGTTAGGCTTATGCCATATAATACTTCTAAAACTAAAGTTACCAATACAATAGGATCTGAGTTATGTCACATAATAGGGAATTGGAAAATAGTTAAAAAATAGCACCATTGATTGAATCAAAATCTAGTGGCAATGATCGGCCCTTAATCACGTGCTTTCATGTTATCTCTCTACTTGTCATTTTTAGCCTTTTAAGTTTTGCAACTATTTTTATCTTTTGAAAAGACAACCCAACTACCATTTAATTTTATGCTATACTAACTTATTGTAACTGATACTAATTATCATCAGTCCACTATGGATAATTACCTTCTTTCTACTTTACTATGATTGACATAATATTTGACAAGAGTAACACTCATTTTGGGCATGCCAAAATGTGGGCATCGTATTGCTGTGAATCGATTTTATAATTTCTATATTACCTATAAGTTTTCCATTTCTTTTTATTTTTCTCTTTTTTATTAGCAATTCTAGTGCTTTATTCTTAAGAAGTAATTAAATGTATCAAGAATAGAGACATCACTACAACCTGCTATCAATATGAAGCAATAACTTTTTTGCATTTACTACCCTACATTCACTACTACAAAAGTGGTCGTTTAAGTCAGGATTTAAAGTCGGTTTTTAGTGAAAATCGACTTATAATGAATTTAAAGTTGGTTCGCTAAAAAAACGACTTAAAACACATAGATTGTAACGTCGGTTGACATGTAGAACCGATGCTACACGTATGACGTAGCATCGGTTTTACGTGTCAACCGATGCTACACACGTGGATATTTTCCTTCTCAATCTCTTCTTTCTTCCCCATTAGCCAGAAACAATATTTAGCGCCGCATAATTCGCAAAAATCCAAAACCTCCTTCATTCCTTCTCTACTCGTTCTCATTTTCTGGCCATCTACGACCACCAATTCCAGCGTCGTTTAGTAGGTTTTCTTCCTTTCTAATTTATCTTCTAGATCCCCTATTTCTTTTTACTAAAATACTCAAATTTTTTATACTCATTTCTCACTTACAAAACACCATTTTTCCTTCATTTTCTTTATTTTGTCACTTCATTTACTCTTATAAGTATTTTTATTAATCCTACGCACTTATTATTCATATTTCTTTATTTTTTTGTATATTATGTGTTATTTTTT
This sequence comes from Hippophae rhamnoides, assembly GCA_033030585.1. Lineage (NCBI taxonomy): Eukaryota > Viridiplantae > Streptophyta > Magnoliopsida > Rosales > Elaeagnaceae > Hippophae > Hippophae rhamnoides. The sequence continues at coordinate 52,859,319 of CM065430.1, forward strand.
ATGTGTATAAATTTTTGTATTATGTAGGTTTTGTATACATTTTTGTAATGAAATAAATTTATATATTTATGACTACGATTTAAGGTTAACTTTTAATTTATTTATTTTTGTTAATATGAAATGGGAAATACATGATTTAACAATATGATCCTCATTAAAAATGTAGATTTGAAGTAGTGTAGCTATTTAAAAAAAATATTAATCATCACAAAATTGTTATATACATTTTGTTTTATATATCTTAAATTTGAAATCAACTCAAATGATGTTGCATATTATTATTAGTAATTACAATCAATCTCATATAATTATATTTATGTGTATATATTTGATATGTTTGGTTTTTATGTATTTATTTTTATATGATATTTTGATAGATATTCTAATAATTAGGGAATTCATATATAATAATATCTGAAATATATTGGTTGGATACATATTTAATATGCTTAATTTCATTAATAGAAAATGGACAAATCTTGGATGTCAAAGTGTAGAATTGAGCAGGACTACATTTTTGGAGTTGAAAGTTTCTTGAAATTTGCTTGTAGAAATAGTAATAATGAAATTAGTATGATTTGATGCCCATGTGTTAAATGTAAAAATGAGGGATTTCATGATGTTGATGAGGTTAAGTATCACCTTATTCATAGTGGTATTCTTTTGAGTTATAAATGTTGGTATTATCATGGAGGAAATATTGATGCTTTAGAACAATATTTATGTGTTAACGCCTCCACAAAAAGAGTGCTACCGTTATGATGTTTAGAAGATGATGACATGCTTGATACATTATCCAATATTAGTTATTTCTCAAACAAATTGTCTAATGTATCTGATGATCTAGTTGATGACGATGATTCTTCGTCATGGACTCGAAGTGATTGTGAAGGAATATATATATATACACGATCAATAACCTAATTAAACATAATGTATGTATTAAACATAATGTATGTACTCTATATTATTCTATTAACTCTTGCATGTTTATATGTTTAGAATTAAAATTATCAATTAATTTTTATTTCATCATTGTTTGTAGATATTTCATGGATCCTATGATACCAGAGATTGTAGATCCAAATGATCCATTGGAGCATTTGAAAAGAAGGGATTGGGAGAATATACTTGATGCTTCACTTAACCCAGATGATAGAGTACCGTTCTATTTGATGCTACTTGTAATCCATAGGGGAAAATGGCCAACAATTGAAATCCTCTATTAGTATACTTGTCAAGTCAAGAATATCAATCAATATAAATGATTGGACTAAGGTTGGCGAAGCTGAAAAGTTCAAAATATAGAAAACTATTTGTGTAAGTCTCTTTTATTTTATAACTAATTACATATATTATATCTCTTCTTTTGTAGTGTATTTTTACAGAATTGTTATAAAGTCCCTCACACTCGGATGATCAAGTGTTATAAGATTACAAATAAGGCATGGAAGGAATACAAAACTTCCAGATTGGCCAGAAATTATATGTTTCCATATTTGGAACCACTTAATGAAGTACAACTATACAAAGTCCCTGAAGAACACCCCTGGATTGAACCCCAAGTTTGGAAAGATTTCGTGGATTATAAACGTATGTATGAATTTCAAATTATTAGGAAAGAACATCAGAATATACAAATGCATAATGTTCTTCCTAACCGTACTAGGAAGTCTTCAAATCCTAAAGTTAGACAAGGAATGGTATTATTAAGTTGTTAATTTATAAATATTTTTATATTTATTTTCCTCAAATTTAAGTTGATTTCCTTGTTAATAAATTTATTTAATTTATGTAGGATGATGAATTGGGTAGACCGGTTACCCGTTCCGAATTGTATATAGAAACAAAAACCCCCAAAATGAAGAAGTCAAGATCAATAACTAAATAAGGAGAATAACAACTAAATAAGTTGGTTAAGAATTTAACTTAATACAAAGTCTTATGATGTTTTCTAATTGACGTAATCGAACAGCCATGGAGAGATGTTATATATCATGCATTTGGACACGAGCGTCTTGGTCATGTTAGGGGAGGAAGCCAATATGATGGTTATATGGAGTATTTTAACATTCCAAAATAAAAGCTTCAGATGGTTAGTAAGGAAAAGTACAGTAAAATCGAAGAAGAACTCAGCTCATTTAAGGCCTCTATGTTAAGTGAGATTGCCACTTTAAAATAATATAAATCACAACACATGTAAGGCATGATAGCATACTATAATCAGGGCATGCCCTATTTGCCAGACATGCAACCATCCATGCCAGTCATGCCACTATCCATGCCAGTCATGCCACTATCCATGCCAGTCTTGCCATCCATATGATCTCATGGTGCCTAACCTATATCCTGTATGGGATATAGTCATCCTATTGGTCCTCCCTTTTTGCTAGGAATAAAGATGCAATCAGGTAGTGGTTCAATGCAATTTATGCATTCTTACCATCCATCATATCATGACGAATGTTTTGATGAGAATGTACTTCCAATAGCTACCCCATATGGGAGTCCTCCTCTATTTGATGAATTATTTGTGGTAAGATTTAAAGTTTATTTAGATAGTCTATTATTTTTATTTTTTATTATATATAACGCTTAAATGTTTTACAAAATATGAAATGTTTGTTGAAACATCCTTCATCAACGGACTTTATTGCTATTGGTACGGTACAACAATTAAGCGATAATCGAATGATTCATAATCAATATTTTCCAAATTATTGGCAAATAGTAATTGATCAATCATTGCTCCATGATTGTCCACTACTTGTGCCTTCTGATGCTACTGTAGTCCAAGAAGCGGTTGGACAATATGTGGCTTGGCTGTCAAGTCAAGTTGTGATTAATTTTGACATGGTACTATTTTTTTACTTAAAATAACACTTTTTTACTAATATTATATTATTATTCTTTTATTGTTACTAACATATATAATACTTCTTCTTTAGTCTATTATACTAGAATTAGTAAGTGTGGCACATTTAAGAGATACAAAGCAAGTATCTCATTGTAAATCTATGTCTAGTGGGCAATCATCGCGCACTAAGTCATTTAAGAAGAAGCCATGGAAAAAGTATAGTTATGATTATGCTATAAACTTCAGCAGAAATCTTGGCGCTTTGATGACTATTGTTGTGAAGGCATCTAGCATAAATGATGGATGGACTATGCCACTTCCTATAGAAAAATCTGGTGTAGACATTGGTCAAACCTATATATCGATCGAGTGCATATTGCAGTTATTTGAATATCAAATTATCGATTTAAGTATAATTCAAGTGTGGACAAGGTGAGTCCTCAATCAGTAAATAACTTTCATTTATGTAGAATATATATAATTATATTTATATTATCTAATTATTTATATATATTTCTTTTATATAAGACATGTTATTATCGACTTCAAGCTAATCACTCATCACATTTAGCAATGTTCTATGATTCTTCATTTGTCAATTAATATCAAGAGAAGGATGTTAGAATTAGAGCTAAATAATTATGTGATAGGGTCACTTAACATAAATTAGAAGTTGATAATCCTTTGGCCACTAAAGTTTGAAGAAGGCCAAGATCATTGGATATTGGTAATCCTTGATCTATATGGCAATCATGTTTGGTACTGTGACTCAACTTCCATAGAATTGAGTAAAGATACAAAAGCAGTTGTTGAAATGTAAGAGTTATAGCTAGCTATTTTTCTTCTATTGTTCTTTGTAATATTTAATAAAAACTAACTGTTTTAAACTTTGATAGGGCATGGAAACTATGGAACAAGAGTAGGGGCATTGCCTTTAAAAATCTCATAAGCTTATATGGGATAAAATTATGGTATGTACAAGTGAATATTAATAATTTAATTAATTTTACTATTGAATAATACATATTTTCGAATATGGAAAATAATGTACACTTGTTTTTTGTAGGTTCTACAACAAAATGATGGAGTCATGTGTGGTTACTATTTCATGAAGTTTATGAGCGAAATCATCACAAATATCAAAATTCCAATTAAAGATGTGGTAATCTCTTTTACAAATATACCTTTCTAACATATATGAGTTATTTTATATCAATTCATGAAATTACATTCTTATTTTGAATTTAAATACATGTAGTTCTTTGGATGGAACAAGTCGGGCTATTACTCGCAAATTTTTGATGATTTACGAGAGAAATGGGTAGAACACATGGTTTAAATTATATCCTCACAAGAAGAATCAGGAGAAGATTTTGATGATTTTGAATAGCATATAACAACATCATGGTAATTTTTATAATGCTTTAATTTCTCTATTCCTGTGTTTGAAGTTTGGGCAGCTTGTTTAATGGATATTTTGTGTGATGGATGTTTATGTACTCATGTATTTAGGGGAATGAATTGTTATATGGACCTATTTTTTGCCCAAACTTCATCTCATCTCTCCTACCTAGTTCCCTTGTATGACAGCATCAAGGTAGTCACTGGCCAACCAAGTACAGGAAAACCACCAAGAATCATCATTCCAGTGAAATATCATTAATTCACAAAAAATAACTTATATATGTTAAAAGATTAGTAAAAGAGATTACCACATCGACACCGGAGTGATATAATAATAAACTTATCCTTTTGAAATCATATTAGCACTATATTAATATTTTTTCTATAAATATGAAGCTATTTGGAATCAAGCTGGTATTTTTAATGCTATAATGAGCTCTAAATATGAAGTCAAGTGTAACTCCCATTTGTTACTTGGGTTGGTTGGGCAAAAAACAACTGTTCCATAAGTTTATGGGCACCAAAACTAAACCAACCCAAGTAACAAATCAGAGTTATACTTGACTTCATATTTAGAGCTCATTATAGCATTGAAAATACCAGCTTGATTGCAGGTAACTTCATATTTATAGACAAAATATTAATACAATGCTAATATGATTTCGAAGGGATAAGGTTATTATTATATCACACTAGTGTCAATGTGGTAATCTCTTTTACTAATATTTTAACATATATAACACTACTACAAAAAGTACATATGGCCTTGGTTTTTAATCGTGACCGTAGGTCTATGGCCACGTTTATAAGAACCAAGGCCTAAGTGAGAGAGACCATAGGTAACGACCTATGACCTCTGTTTTTTAACCGAGGACATAGGGTGTACCTATGGCATCGGTTATTAGAAAATCGAGGCCATAAGGGGTACTTATGGCCTCAGTTAGAATATAACTAAGGCCATATATACGCCCTATGGCCTCGGTTTTTCTAATAGCCGAGGTCATATGGTATACATAAATTAAAAAAATACAATATTAAAAATCAATATAAATAACAATAAATTTATTAAAGCAATATTAAAAATCATATTATATTAAAATTAAAAGTATAATTACATTCGAGAGTTTATTATACACTAAAAGAAAATAAAAACTTGCTATTACAAATTGATTTTTTATTATTAATTACAAGCATAAATATGCTACAAAAATGATTATAATGATAATTCTTGCTTTTTAACTGATTGAAAAATCTCTCTCAAGTCTTTCTTGACTCCATCTTCTGCAAATGTATATTTGATTGCTTCTTTTGCCAACTAATATATTTCTCTCCTACCTGAATCACATGCAATATTAAGCAAGATTAATAATCAGCTGAATTGTAATTATAGAAACATATTAAATGTCTTCAAAGATCCCAGTTTCATACACAGTTTCCAATGCTCAAAAGAAGTCTGACATATATCTTCTTACTTCTAGTTCCATTACATGCATCATTTACAAGAGCATTCAAGAGACTACAAGCATCCAAATCATGTGAGGACTAGTTTACCCACACAGCATAACAGACCAAAGATCGGTACAAATAAGACCAAAGACCAACGTAGTGTAACGCACCAAGACTAACACAAAGACTAAAGACCAAATAAGGCACTAGTACCAACATAATACACCTTCAAGAAAAATAGAAGAGCATCAATAAAAGTAAACAATTTGTAAAAAGCTATGAAACATTCCACATGCTAAAAGTAACAAAAAAATTTATAGGAAAAATATTCTCTATTTATTTTCACATCATAGCATACACATAAAATTGCAATTCTTAGATGACATTGCTTGAAATAAATAGAGTACAGAACTACTTTTGACTAAAAAAAATATAACAACCTAATAATATAAATTACAAGTACATATCTAGAGAAGATGATATTATCTGAAAGATCAAATTCAATTTATAGTTCCAGCAAAAGGGTTATAAGCTCTTTTTCCTGGCATACAAAAGCATCAAAATGGACCAAAATAAAATGAACTAGTGAGGAAGTTCAGAGAGTACAATGCTTTACATTAAATACAACAATAAAGAAAGTAATAACACACAGTTTGAAGAAACACCACATAGCCTCTCTTAGCATCCTGCACGGTTATTATAGCTTCCTCGAATATGAATTTATCAAGATCTTCAGAAGATGATCCTGCATGGTTATTTGCCTTTATATTTTCTGATCCCACTTTATCATTAACAACCGTTGCAACCAAAGGTAGTGAAATCAAGGGAGTATCCACAGTTAGGTCAAACATAGATAAATTTGAAGATACCATATTTTCTCCTTTGCTTACGGTTTTCTTTGCACAAAAATCACAATAAAAATGCTTCAGTTTAGCTAGCATACTACTACAATCCAAAGCTAAAAAATATCTTAATCATGAAAACCCAAAAGCCTTTAAGTGACGAGTCATCTAAAAAGTTTAGTCTATGCCATTATTCATCAAAACAATTATTAGTCATCTCAGTCTCCCATGGTGGGAAGGAGACAATTAGCATAAGAAAGAGGTGCCAAACCTGCTAGGTTCTTGTAAACCCATTGTTTATACTAAATAAAAAAGGGAAATAATTATCATTTGTGCATACTTGCAGATAATAAAAAATTCATATACGTCTAAAATCTTAACCATGAAGTATTTTCCGTCAAAAGATTCAAAAATGCATTTATAAACCATAGAAAATTACTAAATTACTAGTCGTAAGCAAAATAATTTCTATTTAAGCTAGAATAAGCAAAACTCTTAACTTTTGGAATATCACTTTGTTGCAGATCAGAATACCAATGCATACACTTGTCTATAAAAATCAAATGGGTGAAAACAACTATAAAATAACATATTTAAATGAATATCAATCCAAACAGAGAGATCCAACTCAAAAGAGGGAAAAAAACATACAAACGGCCTTAGTTTGTGCAAAATTCTAATTCTGGTTCTCGATTGATCTCTGAATGGGGCTTACTTAATTTGAGGATAATAACAATAAAAATAAATATAAGTATATCATGAAAAAATAGAAAAAATAACTCACTTCCCAGTAAGTCTCTCCTTTGGCTATCAACAACATAAGAAAAGTACTAATTAATGCCTCATCAGCATCATTAAACAAGAAATTCACACGATTGACCAAAGAATCAATCAACTGCCAAAACCCACCATAGAAAAATAAAAAATACATATTAAATTTCCCAGAAAACCAAATATTCAAAACGGGTAAAGGATAAACTCAAACCTCATTGAAAGATGTCATAGGTGGGATGGATTTTTCACCAGTAGTAGGCAGAGCACTGACAAAAGAGATAGTCTTAGAAAAAACCATAACTAAACTAAAGACTAAAGCTTTACTCAAATCTAACTTCTGGGTTTGTTCTTAAAGGATGATACAAAAACAAACTAGAATTGAACCAAAGACTAAAGCTTTACTCAAATCTAACTTTTGGTTTTGTTCTTAAAGGATGATACAAAAGCAAACCATAACTGAACCAAAGCCTGAATCTTTACTCAGATCTAATTTATGGGTTTGTTCTTAAAGGATGATACAACAAGAACAGAGTGCATAACATAGAAAGAATCTAGCCTGATGGTTTAGGACGGCGATACGACGATGGTGAGATAAGGACGGCTAGAGGGACGAACGACTCGAGATTGGGCTGGGGACTAGAATTAGTATATTAAACATATGATATATATATTAATTAGAAATTATATAAATATTACTTAGCGAGCGAGAGCCATGCTCGCTGAATGAAATTATTAATTAGAAAATTCTGAAAAAAAAATGAAAAAAAGAGAAGGAAAAAGAAATAAAAATACATTAATTAAATTAATAATAGAAAAAAATAAAAAAAATTGTAAAGTAATTTTTGTATTTCTTTTAAATGAAGAGCATATAGTATTTTAATATTGAAAACTCTATTATTTTAATTATAATCACAGTCATTTAATAATCGTGGCTATATAAATTTATTTATATATATTTAAATATTTATTATAATTTAACTTATAGCCAAAGTTACTAATAAAACCGAGGCTATATGTATATACTATAGCCTCAGTTTTTATCAAAACGTGGCCAAAACCCTATGGCCTCAGTTTTTAAAAAAATTGAAGCTAAAATCTCGAGACGAAAAGTACATATTGTAGTAGTGTAAGTTATTTTTTGTGAATTATTGATATTACATTCTTATTTTTTAATTTAATTACATATAGTTCTTTGGTTGGAACAAGTGGGGCTATGATATGCAAATTTTTGTTGATTTATGAGAAGAATGGACATAACATTTTGTTCAAATTATAACATCAGGAGAAGAATATGATGATCTTGAATAACATAGGACAACACCACGATAATTTTTATAATTCTTTAATTTCTCCATTCATGTGTCTTTGAAGTTTGGATTGCTTGTTTGATGGATGTTTTCGTGCTCATGTATTTATGGGAATAAATTGTTATATGGACTAGTTGCGTTTTGCCCAAACTCTATCTCATCTCTCTTGCCTAGTTTCTTGGTCACTATGATGGTGATTCCAAGTAAACCAAGCTTCCTCTCTTTGAGATAAAGTGGAAATATCACAAAATCCATGACAAAAGAGACGACATCATTTTATTTGTAATTTAAGTTAAATATATATGTATTGTATATAAATTATTTTTTTGTAATAAATTTAATTCTCAAGTAATTAATTAATATTTAATTTTTCAATTATTTGTATTATTTAAACTATTTGTTAAATAGATTTTGGTTTTTTCTACTATTATGTGATCAAATACAAGTTTTGAGTATAATAGAAAATGAGTAAATTTTGAAAAAAAATTAAAAATTTAAAAGTCGGTTGAACATGTGGATTGACTTTACATTTAAAGTTGGTTCAGGCATTGACTTGACTTTACATTTTTAAGTTATTGCATTTAAAGTCAAAACCGACTTTAAAGGTCGGTTTTGGTGTAGTGATTGGAGGCAACTGTTGAACTCAAATATGGTATGATTCTATTACTACATACTTTCAAGGGCATGGTTGGAGAGGATCTTAACAAACATATAAAGGAATCCCATGTGGTTAATTCCAACATGAAACAAATGGGTATAAGTAAGGAAAAGATGAACCTGGGATCCTTCCCATTTTCTTTAGTTGATAGTGTAAAGGAATGGCTCCATTACATCCCATATAGGTCAATTACTACTTGCAATGAAATGAAGATGTAGTTTCTAGAGAGGTACTTCCCTGCTTCAAGGACCATATTGATAAGAAATGAAATATGTGGAATTAGGAAGCATAATGGGAATGATTCAAAATTTTATGTGCAAGCTGCCCAGAACATTTGATTAGTGATCAACTATTACTATAGTATTTTGATGAGGAATTATCACCTATGGAAATGATTATGATTGATATTAGTAGTGGTCGATCCTTGGAAAATAAAACATCCACCGAGGTAAGGAATTTCATTACAACTATATATTGCTATTACCTTTTAGTTGTTTGGTAATAGAATTGACCCTTCATCAGAATTGGTAAGTAAGGTAAGTCACTCTACTAACATTAAGCAACAGCAAAGTAATCTAATAAGTTTTAGTACAATAGTTAGTAGTAGGAAATGTGAAGAACTGTGGTATATGCTTTATAATGCGACACCCCATTGATAAGTGTCTTACCATCAAGTAGAGCATCCAAGACAACCTCATGTTATAAGTCGATCTCTAGGACAAAGGTCAAGGTATGATTCTTATGCTAATAGATATAATCAATAATAAAGGCTCATCCAAATTTTTTATATAGGTAACAATATAGCAGCTGTTATGAACCATCCATTTGGCTTCCGTCATCACAAACAACCCTAATAATACTAACTGGTGGGAAAATTGGGTAGAGTTTCCCTATTCTAAATAGTTACTTTTCACTTATGATTTAAATGAATAGAACTCAAATTAACCCGAAAAAATAATGCTATTGGAAATATAATGCTAAAAGAAACTAAAGAATATATTAAAACAAAAATATTAAAGCAAAAAAATAAAAACACGAGAAATTTAACAAGGTTTGGTATAAATGTTACTTATATCCTCGGGCGTCGTTGACCACTTTCACTATCTCCAAATGGATGAATTCTAAAATTACAACTAATTGGGCAAAATTGAGCTAATCAATTACCCTTACAAAAGAGACGAAGATTTACAAATTTTGGGATGCTTTAGAAGTGGAGCAAAGAGCTTTATTTATAGCCCAAAATATACACTCACCTTCATTCCTAACCAATGTGGGACCTTTTTCAATTTGCTCACTAAGGAGCTATACAACAAATCTCCACCTTAACGACTTATTGATTTTTAAATGATTTCTTCAATCTCTAGATCAGCGACGCCATTGCTAATTAAAATTTGTAGGATGTTAATCAAGTCCAGACAATGTTTTATCTTGATTTTCATTACTACCTTGGTCATTATATCTGCAGGATTCTCTGTAGTATTGATCTTTTGAAATAATACTTCACCTTCTTCAATAATCTCTTGCAAAAAATGGTAATGAACGTTAATGTTCTTTTTACGTGCATGGTAGACTTGGTTTCTTTGCTAAATGAATAGCATTCTGACTATCACAAAACACCTTAATATGTTTTTGACCAACTTCCAAGTCTTTAAGCAAACCTCATAACCAAATAGCTTCCTTTACAGCCTCTAAAATTGCCATATACTCTGCCTCTATAGTAAACAAAGCAACTATGGACTGTAAGGTAGCCTTCCAACTAACTGGTACTCTAGCAAGAGTAAACATATAACCAGTACTGGATCGATGCTTATCTAAATCTTCTACATAGTCGAAGTCACAATATCCTACTGCACATTGACCTACACTATTATCTTGCTGAAATACTAAACCAATATCTATAGTTTTTAAAATATACCATAGAATCCATTTCATAGCCAACCAATGTATTTTACCAGGATCATGCATGTACCTGCTTAAAGCACCAACCACACGTGAAATGTCAGGTCTCGTACACACCATTGCATACATCTAGCTACTAACCACATTTGCATACAGTACCTTTGCTATGTGATGCGTATTTTTGCAAGTGTACGAATCATTCAAGTAATAAAGTGTACAAAAGTACGGATATCGAACCCACAAGGAATGGCGTTACTAAGTACCGAAATTGACTAATCCTAATTTTATTTGAAAACCGAATTGTTGAATTTGTTTAAGAAGTAAATTAACTTAAAACTAAACGCAAATAACAAAATTTAATGTTGTTCACAAATGATTAAAAACGCTAAGGCATTTGATTTCACTAAATCAATTCAATCCGATTTCAAGTCATGTTATATGAGAATCAAAGTTAGAAGTGATGGTTGAAAAACCCAAACTTATCTAATACTCTCTCTTGAGTTATATTAGAATTACTTATCTATGAAAACCAACTATATTTCTATGAAGATTTAATCACAAATAAGCACATTACGATTTATGGAATTTCTAGAATAACCACATACATCATGCATTAGGTGTCAAACTCGCATTCAATATACGGTATTTATCACAAGAAGCATTCATTACACATTTCCTCTCGGTCTCAATATAATGCAACAAATCATCTAAATCTTGATCAGAAATTTAAAAGCATTAAGCATGGAAATAAATACTCAACTTGAAAACCATGAATTCATATAACGATAACAAAAGAAATCAGATTTTCTTGATTCAACTACATCATAGCCTTAGTAAAAACGAATTAGTTCATAACGGAAATAAGAATAAACATTATTTCAATTGAATCCATGAATAACAAATCTAAATAAAATGCAGAAAATAAAAGCTAAGGAGAAGAGATGAAAAACTCTTGAAGATGAAGACTTGGTAGCAACAATGGTGATGATCCTTCGGACGAAACTAGCCGACGGCGACATTATTCTCGCCGCGGCGAGATTTCTGGAAAATAAAATTTTGGTTTTTCTGATTTTGGCCAGCGGCCAAATTAATGTGGGCGATGGCTAGATTCATTTGGCCGGCAGCGAGATTATTTGGCCGGCGGCGAGATGAGTTTGCCAAAATTTGTGATCTAGGGAAGATTTTTACCATGCTTTCTGTAGGATTTTCGCCGGTGGCTAGATGAATATGGCCGGTGGTGAGATTCACTTGGCCAAAATCCGTGCTCTCGGGAAGAATTTCGCCGTGCTCTGGATAAGATTTTCGCCGGCGGCGAGAATATTCTCGCCGGTGGCGGAATTTCTAAATTTTGAAACTTTGTTTTCTTTTTAATTTCATTCAATCCCGATCATTGTACTTTGTCCCAAACTTCTCCAAAATCATGATTTTACCTGAAATTGCACTTTAAACACGAAATACCCGTGAAATGACATTTGTGGATTAAATAATCAAATAAACACAATTTTCACACAAATATCAACATTTAAATCATAACAAAAATTCAATAATTTAGCTCTTATCACTATGTATTCTTGTTCTACAACATTCTTAGGAGATAATTGAGCTTGAAATGAGCAACAAGAGGAGTACTTATAGGTTTTGTCTGTTTATTCATACCAAAACGTTGTAGTACCTTCTTCAAATATTGACTTTGAATCAAACTAAGCTTCCCCTTCTCCTTATCTCTACTTATCTCCATACCGAGAATCTTCTTGGATTTTCCCAAATCTTTCATCTCAAACTCCTGATTTAGTTGAGCCTTCAACTTCTTAATTTATGCTTGGCTTTTCGATGCAATTAACATATCATCGACGTACAATAGGGGATAGATGAAACACTCATTTTGTAGCTTACAAAAATACACAAAATGATAATGTGTACTTCTAGTATACTTCTATTGTAACATAAACCGATCAAATCGTTTGTACCACTACCTCAGAGATTGCTTCAATCCCTATAATGATTTTTTCATCTTGTAAATCCAATTCTCTTCACCAGCAACATTAAACCCTTCTAGCTGAGACATATAGATTTATTCTTCCAAGTCATCGGGTAGAAATGCGGTATTTACATCAAGTTGAATTAGTTCCAAATCCAAATATGCTACCAAGGCCAACCAAATTCTAATGGAGGAATGTTTTACAACTGGAGAAAATACCTCATTATAATCAAATCCTTTCTTTTGAGTGTAGCCCTTAGCCACCAAAGTTTCCTTGTAGCGAACACCATCTTTGTTAGGAATTCCTTCTTTCTTTGCATACACCCATTTGTAGCGAATTTCCTTCTTGCCCTTAGGTAGATGTGTCAACTTTCATGTCTTATTCTTCTGAAGGGATAGAAGTTCTTCATCCATGGATTCCTTCAATCTTTCAACTTTAGGGCTTCTAATTGCTTCTTCATATATGGAAGGAATATCATCATGCATAACTGAAAGTGCACAGGCCATCGTATTCTTAAACTGAACAAGTAGATCTTCTATATCTTTGTATCGAGTAGGCATCTTGAAATTTTTTCATCGTGGCCTATCAACTGAAGTTTCTTCTTATTGTTGTGGAGGTTCTTGGGTTAAAACCTCTTCTTCATCTGATCCATCTTTTGTCAATAGAGGATCAACTTCTGGCTTATCTCCACCAACTGGATTAACAATTCTGCTTTCAAAATCCACTTGCTTTAGAGTTTGCTCCACCTGTTACAAAGTGCCATCAATCTTCTCAGATACCTTTCTCAGTAAGGCATATTGATCAAAGGTAACATCTTTGCTAAATATTATCTTTTTCGTTTCAAGGCACCATAGTCGATATCCTTTAGAACCAGAGGGGTTCCCAAAAAAATACCTTTCTTGGATCCAAATTTGATTTCACTACATAGTAGTATACAATAGAACCAAACACATGTAATAAATCATAATCTCTAGTAGGTTTTCCAGATCATACCACCATAGGTGTTTTGCCTTCAAGAGCATACGATGGTAGACGGTTGACAAAATGACATACATATGTCACATCCTTAGCTTAATACTACTTCCTTAACCCAGCATTTGGCAACATACATTGAACCTTCTCTAGCAAAGTCTGGTTCATACATTCTATAACTCCATTATGTTGTGGTGTTTTTCGAATAGTGAAGTGTTGCACTATCCCTTCTTCTTCACAAACTTTCATAAATGGATCATTTTTGTACTGAGTGCCATTATTAGACCTCATATGCTTAATCATTCTACCAGTTTAAGTCTCAATCATCTTCTTCCACTTGAGAAAATTCCTAGCACTCAATCCTTCTTCTTCATAAGATACACCCAAACTCTTTTAGAGAAGTCATCAACGAAAATGTTTGCCACTCATGGATGGAGTTCTTGTTGGTCCCCATACATTAGTATGGATGTAATCTAAAATGCCTTTCATATTATGGAATGCAGTGCCAAAGCTTAGTCTTTTCTACTTCCCCAATACACAATGCTCACAAAATTCCAACTTGCTGATTTTCGCACCTTTCAACAGGCCTTGCTTTACAAGAATTTGTAAAGCTTTTTCACCAGCATGTCTCAAACGTATATGCTATAGCTTTGTTGTTTCTGAATCACTTTCTTTCTCTTAAAATATTGTTGATACTGTCCCAATAATCGTACTACCAAGGTAGTAGTACAAGTTATTCTTCTCAATACCTTTCATCTCCACAAGTGCTCAGAAGTAACCTTCAATACTCCATTTTGTATGGTCATAGTGAAGCCTTTTGATTCTAATACTCCCACAACAATGAGATTCTTCTTCATATATGGAACATAATGAATATCCATCAAGACTCTAGTTAAACCATCTTGATTTTTCAAACGAATTATACTGATCCCTAAAACTTTGCATGGATAATCATTACCCATGAAATCAACTCCATCATTTAGTTCTTCAAAGTTAAAGAACCATTACTTATTAGGAGACATATGGAAGGTACATGCTGAATCAAAAATCCAATCATCGGGATGGGATGCTATTGACAAAACAACCAATACAAAATCTGAATTTGAATTGCTTTTAGATACACATGCATTAGACAACACAACTCTTCCTTTCTTCTACAACTTTAGACAGTTTTTCTTCCAAAGGCCTTTTTCATGACAAAACACACATTCATCTTTACCAAGACTTCCTTTTGAATGAGATCTGCCTCTCCTTCCTTTCTATTGAGTTTGCAGATGCACTCTTACAAACATTGCCTCTGTTGCTTCATTCCTGCTTTCTTTTTTATCTTTCTTTCTAATTTCATAACTATACAAAGTAGTGAAAACTTCCTCAAAGGAAACTTTATCCTTCTCGATGAGTACACTCGTAATAAGGTGATCAAACTCATCAAGAAGAGAGGCAAACAACATCAAAGATAAATCTTCATCTTTAAAAGTTTCATCCATATTTAACAAATCTTCTACTAATAGATTAAAAGTAGTAATGTGGTTATTTATTATGGTACCTAGAAGGTATTTAAAATGAAACAACTTCTTCTTCAAATAGAGTCGATTATTTCTGCTCTTCTTCACAAACTTTTTCTCCAACGCCTTCCATAACTTACTTGTGGATGTCTTCTTCATAAACGTGTACTTTTGTTCTCTTGAGAAACACAAATGGATTGTACCACATGCCAATCGGTTGATATTTTTCCACTCGACTTCATCTAATTTATCTGGTTTCTCTTCTTCAATTGTGATGTAAAGACCTTGTTGAAATAAAGCATCCAGAACTTCACCTTGCCACATGCTAAAATGACCGGTTCCATCAAACTTCTCCACCTCAAACCTTGCATTCATAACCACTGTTCTGCCTAATGTGGATGGTTAGCCTTTGTTTAAGAGAGACTTTTCTTCCGCCATTTCTTTAGATTACAACAACTAGCAACTATATTCCAATAGCAAAAAAATAGAATATAAACAAATGCCTAGTTAGAAACCTTCAACTTTGATACGAATTGATGAGAAAATCGGGTATACTTTCCCTATTCTAAATAGTTACTATTCACTTATGATTTAAATTAATAGAACTCAAACTAACCTGACAAAATAATCCTATTGGAAATATAATGCTAGAAGGAACTAAAGTAGATATTAAAACATAAATATTAAAGCAAAAAATAAAACACCAAAAATTTAAGGAGGTTTGGTATAAATGTTACTTATGTCCTCAGGTGTTGTTGACCACTTCCATTATCTCCAAATGGATGAAATCTAAAATTATAAATAATTGGGAAACATTGAGCTAATAAATTACCCTTACAAAAGAGAGGAAGATTTACAAATTTTGGGATGCTTTAGAAGTGAAGGAGGGGCTTTATTTATAGCCCAAAATACAACACCCACTTTCATTCCTAACCAATGTGGGACTTTTTCAATTTGCTCACTAAGGAGCTATACAATAATAACTAATTCCACAATATCCTAAACAACCTCAAGGTAAGTCTATAAAGACTTGGTAATTTCCTTGATACTAACATTTTGAAGTTTTAGTTGGACACACATGCATCTATAAGGAATCGAAAGCCTCTAGTGAGCCATTTGGCCACATATGTATGTAGACTAGAAGCTTAAGCATATATTGAACTTATTTAGCATATTGTGATAAATTCCAAGGAAAATTCCAATGGTATAACTTTAAAATTTGATCCTTCTAAAGTACCCAAAAAATTCAAAGCCAAAGATGGCACAAAATAAGGAGAACTAGATAAAGATGAAGCACCTATTCCATTGTAGGAAACCATTACCCCATAGGTAGTACCTGAAACTCATAATCATTCTAATGCTTCCATTATACCTTTTCCAAGTAGGTTGGCTAGATTAAAGAAACAGGGTCATGATTAAGATATTTTAGACATCTTTCAAAAGTGCATGTCGACATCAACCTTCTAGTTGCAATCAAACATGCACTACATTATACTAAGTTACTTAAGGAACTTTTCACTACCAAATGTAACCTAAAATGTAATGTGGTGGTAGCTTTAAGGGAAAATTTTTCTGTTGTGTTATAAAAAAATTACCACCTAAATGTATGAACCCTCATAACTTTACTATTCCATGAAACATAAAAAACAATAGAATTGAGAGAGCCATACTAGACATTGGAGCATCCATAAATGTAAATCCTTATCCAAATTATGCTTATCTTAATATTGGTCATATTAAAGACATTAGTGAATAATTGTACAGTTAACTAACATGTCTAATGCATATCCAAAAGGTGTCTTGGAAGATGTGTAGCACCATCTAAATCACCTCTAAAATCTATGAAGCCTATTATGGGACACCTAGTATGTGCAAACATCTAAGCACTTGAAATTCATCTACTATATTTTGCATGGAGTCATACTTTGATAGACCTATCTCATGAATAAATTACTAGATTGTGGCAAATTAAAAACTTAGAAGTGTCTATTTTTTCTTAAAACAAAAACCATTTTTGGTTGTTTATATCACCTAGATGAAAGAAACCATCACTAATTTCCATAAATTACTGAGTTGTGACCCAAATTTATTTTCCATTATGACTGTCCATAGATCAAGGATAGAAGAATCTGTGTATGGAAACCTATAAAATAAGGAGGATAAAAGATCCCAAAGAGTACTTGCAAAATGATGGCTCAAAAAAAGTGCGATATATTTTCCTCTACTATGCCACACATTTGGCATCTAGAAAGGAAGGATTGTCTCCCCTTCTTTAAATAGAAATCCATAAGAAGTTTTTTCTGAATAGCTCACCAAAGTAAAATAGATCATAAGGATGGCATGAAAGAGGCCTAGATAGCCTTGCCTTAACTCTTTAATTCCTCGACCACATGTAGCAAATATTAAACTTTGTTGGTCGTGACTCATCCCTTAGTTGAGTGTGTCTAAATTATAATGCCTATACTAGTCTTAGCATCTGTCAATTGAATCTCTGAAGCAATATCCAGGTAGAAGTCCTCAAAAGACTATGGTAGGTGCCATCAATCCTACTATAAATAATCCCCCACAAAGGAATGGATTGGAAGATCCATTAAAGGCTGTTTATCCTTTCAATTAGAGAAGTGTCTAATCAATTGTAAGGCAAAAAATGAACTATGGTGTTCTTGCCAACTAACCATGTAGATTTCTTCAAAAGGGTCAAGTAATGAGGTCATAACCCTTCTAGACAAAAAGAGTGAACATAATAGCTCCTTAAATTTTCCTCCCTATCCAAGTCGCGTTTGTGGTAGAGTTTCCTAAGATAATCCAACAAGAAAAATTTGTTAACATAGCCTCATTTAAAACACTAAGATCTCATCATCTAAGATTTCCTACCTTCATTGGGCGATAATAATTCTTCCAAGAAACCTCGACCAATTTATTTTTATTTCTTTCCCTACTAGAATAAATTATCAATGGTAGTTATTAGATTGTCCAATACTCATTTTGGCCATTTATAAATCTAGAAGGAGTGAAGGAATGTACTCTCAATGATTGAAGAAATCAAGAATTTATGCCCTTCTATACAAAGTGTGAGCCCTTTCCATGCTTTGTTCCTTTCATGTATTTTATCAACTAATACTTAAAACCAACACTTTCTTTTGGTCCTTTAAAAGAGATGGACACCTAATGAGGATATCAAGCCCCCTATATGCATCCTAGTTATTTTCTAGAGTAATAAGACATTATATGATAAAATGCTTTCAAGAAGGAAGCATTGGTCATCCATATATGAAAATATTATTGGCACAAGGGTGCTTCTAGGATAAACAATTGGAAGAAATCACACATTATCAACCAATCACCTAAGGTACCAACTAGAAAATCTTCAACAGTTCAAAATAATAATGGGAATGAAGGGTTCTCATATCAGATATCTATAGAGTAAGAGAAATATCCCCTAGGTGAACATTAACTAGTATCAAGATTCTTACAAAATAAAAAAGTTCTTGGATCAAACCTAGAGAGATGTCACCAAAGCTAAAACACTGAATCACTTTTTAAAAAAAATCCCATCTCATGGTATCAAAATCCATACGTATATCAATTTTGAGAGCAATATTACCACTATGACTATGGAGTTCATCACATTAAAGCATTTAGAAGCACTCGCCATACAATCACTAATGTTTTGGCCTGGAATAAACTCAAATTGATTATGACAGAAATACGAGAACATATGTCTCCCATATTATTTTTGTCACATCTGTTAGTTGTTTTTGTTGTATGCTGATTTGAGTATATTGTTTTGTACTTTTTCTATATTAATTACATAATTCATATTGTGAGGCCTTCTTAGCCAAATTGATATAGAGCTTACATTAATATTCCATCGGTTGGTGTTTCCACCCCTTTTCTAGGTCTCAGTTATGAATTTTAGTAGGAAGAAAAAATGGCCTTCGTATAATTATTCCTACTTATGGGAATCTTCAATTGGTCCTCAATTGCCCAGGTGTTTGATCCTAGAGATCTATCTACACATACATACACCTTATATGTTTTTGCCCTATGTCATTAGTGGTATGGGCTGTTGTTGTTCTGTGAGGTTGTTTACATCTAAGAATTTTTTTTATTAGTATGTTTTGTGATTACTTGTTCATGTATATCTCTTTCTTTCTCTTTAATTATTTATCATACATAGTATGTTAATTGGTTTACTTGCTTCTTTATCAGACTGTTTGATCCTTTATTAGCATTCTCTCCTACTAGTTGCTTTGATGTTCTCTTTTTATGTGTTTGCCTTACTTACTGCTTACTTATTCTATGCATGTTCATATAAGCATCATGTCACATGTTTATTAGCATGTAGTGTGAAAGTATTAGAATCTTTCTTCTTATAGTCTTTTCATTTATATGCCTGCTATATTGAATGTATCTCTTCTATTTTACTAAGTTCTTTTCTCTAGTACCTTGTATTTTAGGTGTTAGTTCCCTGTTTGTTTATTGCTGACTATTGTTCATCTTTTGCCTAAACTTCCTTTTCTTATTCTTTAGATGTTTATTTGGATAATTCTAAGGTGCCTTTATAGTTTGAGTACATGAGTGTTTATTTGTACTATGTGCTTGTTCGGTTTTTCCATATGAATTTGTATGTCACATAGATTAGTTACCTATCTTTAGGACTCTTGATTTACATGCATTGTTCTTACTAGACTTGTGTGCTTAGTTGGCATTCCTGGCATTTTGGGTGTCAACCCTATTTAAGCATGACTCTTTTTTTGTGTTGGAAATTAAGTCTTTCTCACATGCTTAGATGTTTTTATAGAATCACTTATTTCTTCTCTCTCTGAAGGCAACACTGTATGGTTTGTACAGATAATCTCTCTTGGTATATTTCTTTGTCTTTTTGGCATGTGATCTTCCTTAAGGCCATACTTGTCATCTCAGTTGTTTGTTGTTGTATTACTTATCTATTTCTCTGAACCATATTTACCTTCCTTTACTACTTTAAAAATTAAAAAATATTTGTCTATAGTCAATTGACATTCTCCTTCTTTCCTTTCTCTCTCTTCCTACAACTATTTTGCACATGTTTTTGTCCTCTTAACTTTCTACATATGAAATAAACTTTTTTTGAGGGACTTTTGATGTTTTATGGTTGGCATGATTTTGACTTGAATTGAAATAAGGTTGTCTTGATGTATTTCTTGAAGTGTATGTATGACTATATTCTTGTTGTCATCTTAAAATGAATTATTGCTTATACACATGTATTAACATTGTGAATTTGTATGGATGTTTTGATAAGTGTGTGTGGATTCTTGCTTAAATTATTGTATGCCTTTAACAATCTTTAGAATCCATGTGTTGTGTCTCTCGATATGAAATCCTAGGTGCTGCTTAGAAAAAAAGATGATTTATGCCATCTTTGGACCATTTGATCCTTCTTGCCACCCTTGTCTACTTATCCTCAGTTTTCCTTCTTAAGCCTTTTTGTTATACCTTTCTTTCAACTTAAGTATTAAATCCCTCTTATCTGGCACCCCTTTTATTGAATTTCACCTTTGAGTTGTTGAACATTTTTTCTTTGGATTGTATGTGTTACTCTCAAGCTAAAGGAAAATGAAAAAAGGAGAAAGAAAGAAAAAGAGAAAGGAGAAAGAAAGAAAGGAAAAGGAAAAGGAAAAGGAAAAGGAGAAAGAAAGAAAAGATAAAGGAAAACGAAAAGGAGGAGGTTCAATGAATAATGGTGTGTGCCAACTTGGAAGATAGTTGGACTCCTAGTCAAGGTCTTCTTATAGATTCATTGACACATTTATGTGCCATTGGTGTTTGATCTCCTGTTCTATCGATGTATTGTATGGACATTATGAAGCCTCTTATGCCCTCCCACAACAAGTATAAGCATGGGACTCTGTGCTATGTATCACATTAAGGGGATGTTTTCTGTCGATACTACTCTTAGTTTGTGTGTGCATTCAAGTTGTTTTTTGATACATGCTTTTACCTTACTATTGTCTTAGTGTTTTTCTTTGCCTATTTTGCATGACTACACATGTTGCTTCTTTTAGTGTTTGCTTCAATCTTATCTTTCGTGTTGCATGAGTGTTTGGATTATTGTGTTTTTGTCTAGCTTTTCTCTTTCATATAAGGGTGTGTTATGTTTCATATTGTGTGTATGCTTGCTTTGACTTTCCATGTTAAAAAAGGGAAGAAGTGTGCACAAATTATGTTTGTTTGTTTGTGCATTGTATTTGTTTATTCTTATGCTAGTTGCTGTATAGGATGGAGAAAGTAGTTCGCATTGCATTCTGTTATCTGATATACATATACTAAGGGATAGTGTTGATTTGTTAAAAGAGGAGTATGTATACTTGTGTTTAGGTTGATTTTGCTTAGCCTATCGATGTTTATCTATGTAGGGGTGACACAATATTATGTGTTTAGACTGCATATTATTTTTTCATGATATGTTCATGGGGTATGGTTTAGTTTCATGTGTATAGGTTGTAAATGTAAAGTGTAGTCTTATTGCTTTAGATGTGGCACGTGTAGTGGTGCTGAGATCCTCATGTCTCAGTGTGATAGAGTGGATGAGATGCTATATGAAGATGGATGTAGTGCACAAGTTGGATGCACTTGGTTTAGGTGTGTTTTTCAAGTTTAGGTGTGCCTTGATGTTTTTTCATGGAAACAAACATCTTTAGGTCATCTTTAGGATTATCTCATTATAGATATAAATATGTAAGTCTTGTTGTATTTGTGTCTCTGTGTTGGCTTTCCATATGCAAAACATGGTGTTCGCTTTATTTTACTCAATGTTCTATCATCCTCAATATAAATTTGGTTATTACGGATTAGTAATACACACAGGCACATAGTTAGGTACACTTCTATGCAAACATGTTTACACATATCATGGGGTTGGTTTTCATAGTGTGTCTGCTAAGAGGAGCCCAATGTTTTTACTTGTGTTTTTGGTTCTTTTTCAGTGCATGTATTTATAAAACGTACTTGGAAATTTTTGGAACAAAAAAATGTGACTTTCTATTTCTAGGTCACTAATTCCTTGTGTATTGTTCATATTACTTAATCATGATTGTGTGAAAAAAATCGTGCTTGTTTGTGGTGAGTAATGGGTTTTCTAGAATTTTCCTTTTACAACATTTTACATGTGAGAACCTCGTGTGAGAATGGGTAAAGTTAAATTCTTTGAGTTCTCACATTTTGCATTATGCATGTCACACATTACTAATCCATGGTTTCTAATCAAATCACATTGGGTAGTGTTGGCTTTGGAGGTGAGCCAGGTTCATATGTCAAGCTATATTCTTATAGAGGCAACAAGAAAGAGCAATAATAGGTTGTTAGGATGTAGGTCCCAACTAATAAAGGTAATATGGTTTTATTTCTTTGTAAGTTGTAAGTGATTTATTGTTTAGTAGATTGTTTATTGTTGTGTGGTTGCCTTAAGTAGCCTGAGGATGTTACCATGTAGATAGGGTTAATATGTGGATATGCCTCATTATTTCTAGAGCTATGCATGCTCAAATGTGTGGCCTGTATATTCAAAGTGTAAATGGTGTATTTCTCTACATAGTGAAGTTTAAACTCTAATTAGAAGTGTTTTAATATCTATCATCTACTTTCTATTTAGTGAATTCTATATCTACAACTTTATTATGCTAATTGTATGTATTTGTTTATATTGTAGTTGTAATTATCAGTATGGTTTTTTTATCTTTGGTCATTGTGAAGTTGGTTTAAGCCTTTAAGGTTTCAACATCTCCTTAACCTAATTGTGTATCAAGTCTTGGACTTCTTCTTAGAAAATATGCATATTTAGATTGTGTGTTACTATAATCTATCTTTTATCTGCATACATGCTTGGTGTGAGTCTCTAAAGAGTTTGTATTTCCTTACCTTGGATGTATACCAGGTGTCAAACTCTTTATTAATATTCATTATTTATGTTTGATTGCATGCTACGAAAGTACAATCATCTTTTACCAAATATGTTTCGTCCCAAAATGATTGGAAATACTTTTAGCTTTTCGATATGTATGTTTGTATCATAAGTTGAGTAATGTTTTCCATATATGCATGTTGCTAGTACGGATAAGAGCCTTTGAGGCACATTGTCACTAGTATAGATTTGCGATTTATTCAATTAAGCATGTTGTTTTGTTATTCTATTGTGTTAATTGTTTAATTCACATTGTGAGGCTTTCTTGCCCAATTTAATATAGAGCTCGCAAAAAGATTCCATTTATTGATGTTTCCACCTCTCATCTAGGTCCTAGTTATCAATTTGAGTCAGAAGAACAATTGGCCTTAGTGTAATTGTTTCTGTGTCTACAAATCTTCAATAGCCACCCCCACAAAATCAAAAGGTAGCATCATCAAACACACATTGCTTTGCCAGAGGTTGATTATATGGTATGATCCCCTTGAGAACTCGCCAAACAAAATGTTTCACCTTCCCTCACCTTAAGCCTCCATAATTGTTGCTAGAATTTCCTAGTCTACTCAACTGAAGATGGAGATATACCATAATACTACAAACATCTCAGTTTATAGGCCATTCGATATTCACTTTTCACTATGAAATTGCCATGACTAGTAAAATACCATACAAAGGCGTTAGGCACTGAATGAATGATAAAGGTATCCAAACAGTCAACTTAGCTTCCTCCACATTAAAAGCTTGAAAAATTAATGAAGATTTCCATATACCATTATCGAATATTAACTCTGAAACTATAGCATCCACTCGAAAGTGAGGTATTGGTTTAACTTTAAAACCATAGGAATATTTTGGATACCACGGATCATCATCAATTCTAATTGATGATCCTTCAATCGTCCTCCACTTAGCAACAATAGAACACCACCCCAAAGGAAACTCTACTAAACAAAACTCAACCAGTTATTGCATTGATAGGTCTGAATTAGAGAAGAACAAAAAGGAGTGAAGAAGGGTGTTTTTTTGGTTATAATTCTCTCCCTTTTTTCTTTGCCATTCATCATGTTTAAATACATTCAAAAGGCAACCAAGAATTTGGCACCTGTACAAAATAGACAGCTTAGCAGACATATGGTCACAAAAAAATTTACACTTATCATGACATACATGATACAAAAGACAATTGTTATGGCACTTGGCACTCAACAGACTTAGGCAGCACTACACTTGGCACACCCATAATCTTAGGCAGTAACTACAATTGGACTTAGATAGTGCTACACTTGGTGAATTCATAGCAAAAAAAATCATAAGCAGCAATAGTTGTGGCAAAGAATAAGTAGTGGTTGAATGCAACTTGTGCGTAGTGGTTGAATGCAGCTTGTAGGTAATGGTTGCACTGTGTGCTACATGGTGGTTGGTGGCTGCGTGGCTGTTGGGATTCGTTCAACATAACATTACCTTCCCCTTTGAAATGAACCTTGTCCTCAAGGTTTAAGAACTGATCTTTTATTTGTTGATCAACTTCATTCTCACGTTTTGAAAAATCAAGAGTAGTAACAACAAATTTGGCAAACAATTGACTAGTGTTCACAGGATCACATGTCTAATTAGTTGTATTAAATAGTGCATATGAACTAGTATCGTTCTTGTTTTCTTGAAATAATTTCAACCAATTTGTAGTCGCTTGGTCAGGGTGATAAGGATTATTATGGAATCCAGATATGTAGTTCTCAATAATCTCTGAAGGAATTGTTTTGATCCTTAAATTTTTCAGCAATCTTTTAGCCATAGCCCATTCTCTTTAATAAGGATCCTTCACGTTTTGGTTCTCAATTAGAAAGTCAATAATTGGTCCTAGCTTAACTATCATAGTAGTTGATTCATTTATATTTAACGACAAGCCACCCTAGGAAGTTCTAATGATCAGGAGAAGATTCTGATGATCTTGAGTAGCATATGACAACATAATGATAATTTTTTTAATGATTTAATTTCTCTATTCCTGTGTCTGAAGTCCCTTGTTTGATGGATGGTTATGTGCTCATGTATTTAGGGGAATACATTGTTTTTGGCCCAAACTTCATCTTATCTCTCTTGTCTACTTTCCTTATGACAACATCATGGTAGCATTTTATTAATCATTTGTCTATAAATATGAAGTTATCTGGAATCTTTGCTGGTATTTTTAATGCTATAATGAGCTCTAATATGAAGTCAGGTGTAACTCATATTTTGTTACTTGGCTTGTATGAGTTTTGGTACCCATGAACGTATTACAAAATTATTCCATACGTTTAAGGGCACCAAAACTCATACAAGCCAAGTAACAAATCAGAGTTACACTTGATTTCATATTTAAAGCTCATTATAGCATTAAAAATACCAACAGAGATTCCAGATAACTTCATATTTATAGACAAATGATTAATAAAGTGCTAATATGATTTCGAAGGGTTATATCACTTAGATGTCGCTATGGTAATCTCTTTTTTATGGTAATATTTATAATGATTTAATTTCTCAATTCGTATGTCTCTGAAGTTTAGATTGCTTGTTTGATGGATGTTTATGTGCTCATGTATGTAGGGGAATGAATTTTTATATGGATCAACTATTTTTTGTCTAGTTTCCTTGTCACAATGCTGGTGATTCTAGGCTAACCAAGCTTGGTCGCACAATCCAATTACACTTTGACAACATTATTTTATTTGTAATTTAAGTTAACTATATATATATATATATTTATTGTATATACATTATTTTTTTTGTAATAAATTTAATTATCAAGTAATTAATTATATTTAAATTTTTAATTATTTGTATTATTATTATATTTTGGTTTTTTTATGCTATATATATTGAATACCGAATGGAGTGAAAAATGAGAATAAAAATAAAGAAAAAATCATTACACGTAAAGTCGGTTGACTGCGTGAACCGACTTTACATTTTAAGTCCCTCAATTTAAAGTCGATTTTTAATCGACTTTAAAACCCGTTTTTGTTATAGTGTGTAAGATTATATTATTTATTTTTTCATCCAAATGGATATATATTTTTTATCTTACGTATCAAAATATTAATAATTTAATATGTTTTTCAATATTAATTGAAGAATTATTTATTTATCTTTTTTTTTTTAAATATGACACTAAATCTCATAGTCTCTCATACACACAGCACATATCAAAACTATAAGGATTATAACCTTACATTTGCATATCTCACGAAGAGGTTGTAGAATTATTTAATTGGTTGTTATAGATTTTCTTTTTTTCTAATGAAATAACACAACACTTATATTCGCACACATATATAATAATGTGCTCAAATCACTGCTATAATATTGTTGCATTTTTACGGTTTTCAACCGACCTAAAATGTATTTTTCACCAATTTATAAAACTGGTTTATTAGGTGGTGGTGAAAAACAACTTTTTCAGTTTAAAAAAAGTGGAAGGAGCACAAGAAGAAATGAACGCAGTAATATATCTACATATTTAAATCAATAGTGGCAATGCTAAAAGGATTGCATAGAAAAGAATAAAATATGTTGGCCTATTTTTATTTATTTATTTATTTTTCTTGTTTTTGCATTTAAGCTTTTTTGCATCTGATTTGTATTAAAAAAAAGGGGGTTAGTGTTTGACGCGCCGATAATACCCGACTCGAATTATCCAATCAAGTGTGACAGTAGCTTAACAACTTAGATATTTTAGATAGTTAGTTATTGTATTATCCAATCAAGTGTGATTGTGTTGACGTATACATATTTGTGTACCCTTCTACCGAAAGGTTTATAAGTGATTATATTTGTGTACCCTTCTACCGAAAGGTTTATAAGTGATTGCGATATTCGTAAACAAAACATGTAAATGTAATAATAATTTCTAGCTGAATCTTTTAAGAATATTTTTTAAGCCAAAGAAACTATCAAGCTCCAAATAACACATCTCAGGTATATATTTGTTCTTATACACGTTAGATTTCATATTAAATACATATGAACATTTTTCATATAACTCACTCGATACATCGGGACATGTCTAGATCAATCGAGATGAGCAGATCGATCAAGGATCGATCTGGCTTGATTAAAATATCCCTTAATTATTTTTCAATTGAGGTAGATCGATCGAGGGATTAATGTTAGATCGATCGAGCACTAGATCAATGAAAAATCGAATAGATCGATTAACCTATATTAGAATTTATTTTTTATTACACAAGATCGTTCGAGCATTTGTTAGATCGATCAACCTTTTTGGCTCGATTGATTGAGCAGCCATGTTTTAAACATTAACCTAATTTTTACTTGAGCCAAATGTTTCAATTACTATTCTATCCCTATTATTTATCGCTCCATGAATTATTTAATGGCCAGAATTGTAATTAAACTTTAACCTAGCATTAGGGCTTCAATGTTTCCTATATAAAAAAGCTAATACTCCATATTTTATTTAACCACACTTGAGCCAACTTTTTCATTCTAAGATTTCTCTCTAGATCTATTTTGCAAAAACTATTATGGTAGGATTTTTTATTTAGTTAATTTATCAAACATTTTGTAGTTATGTTTGATTGATTAAAAAACCTACAATATTTGTGATATTATGCTTAAACATCTGTTCTAGTGTTGCTAGTGATTTTTATTTATCTATTATTCTATTAAATCATCTAGCTAGGGTTTTTCATTATTTAATCCACTATAAACACACGCAATTGTGTTATTATGCTAACTTTTCAGGTACTAGTTGAACGAGTTTGATAACTCATGTGACTCGAGTTTGTTAGAATGTTGCTCCGGATTTGAACATCCTACTTGTGTAAACTATGAAAGAAAGTAGAGGCTCATAAGTAGGCTACTTGGGGGCATTACATTGGTGGGTAGCTTGAGTCCTAGACTTGCAATCGAACATTATTTTCATAGTTGATAAGTAGGTGGTTTGGTAGACCAGTGGTTTTCCTCTTTGGTCATTGTTGTGGCCTAGTTTGTTTCCACCTAAAATTTTGTGTGTTATTTTATTTTTCTACATTATTTTATTTACATGTAATTGCATGTCTAACTGTCTTCGAAAATTTTAATTTGACATATTTTTGCTTATTCTCTATTCGCCTCTTATAGCAAATGAGATTCATAACATAACTAAACTCTCAATTGGTATCAAAATGGGTTACTAGATACACTTAATTGTGCATAGGACCTTCTTATGGATCATTTGAGAAAAGGTTCTTCTACAACCCATGCACCTTACTTTGAGGGGTCTAACTACCCATATCGAAAGACTTGTATAAAATCCTTTCTACGATCTATAGATTAGAGTGTCTGGAACTCTATGCTTTATGGTTGGGAACTACCTATGGGTGTCAGTCCTAAGCATATCAAAGATTGGAATATTGAAGATAAAACTGGTAGTAATTGGAATGAGAAAGGTATTAATGTTATTTTTAGTGTTGTGTCTACTGAGGAGTTCCATCATATTTTTCACGTTGATACTGCTAAGTATGCTTGGGCTATTAGAGGAGGTTGCTCATGAAGGTACCACATAAGTTAAATGAACTAAGCTTTGCATGCTTGGAACTCAATTTGAAAATCTCAAGATGAAAAAAGATGAAACTGTTTCTTGAATTCTATGTTGAATTAATATTCTTAGCTATTATGCTAATCTTGATGAGAAAATTGAGGAATTTAGGTCGGTCGTAAAAATATTATGCTCATCACCAGATTGCTTCCACGTAGAAGTCATCGCAACAGATGAAAGCAAAGATATGGGCACCATTAAAGCAATGATTGAGGATGGTGGAAATCATGATGAAGAACTGGTAGTCATGGGTAGAAGATTGAAGAAAATCTTCCACACAAAATCCTCAAAGCAAAGGACAATCTAGTTGTTAAAAGGATCAGAATATGAAAGAACTCAAATCTATGAGTTCCGATGGTAAGAAATCTAAACCCATTGGACCTTAATGATTTGAATGTATGGTTATGGTCACTTTGTAGTTGACTATGCAAACAAGAAAAAACAAAATTGGAACAACTTTCAACGCTACACTTACTAACTCTGATTGTGACAACAAAACTAGTTGAATTAGAAAAATAGTGACACCAGCTCTTTGACATTTACTGGAAGAATTGATGGATACTCTAGTAAGTTTGATATTGATTCAAACAATGAGGAAAGTGACACTAAATTATTACTTATTAATTTAATGTCATTAGCATTGATGAATTATTCATGTGGATGCTGCATTAAGTATGATATTGATTCAGACAATAAGGAAAGTAACACTGAATTCTTACTTAATAAATTTAATGTCATTAGCATTGATGAATTATTTATAGTTTTAGTAGGATGTAAAAAGAAAAAAGGATAGGTTTCTTGTAGAAGTAACTAGACATAATGAAGAACTAAAATCTTAGTAAATAAATCCATTTTTACTTAAAAAAGAAAAACTCAATTTATTTGAACATTTTAGTAAACTAAATTCAAGTCTTACAGGTTTAGAATAGGAAAACAAATATTGTGCAAGAACTTGAACAATCCAAATAAGTTACGAAAAGGCTAACCATTAGAGCTAAAAATTTAACAAAGTTTTAGATTATAGAAAGCTAGCCGAAGGCAAGATAGGATTAGGATATATAAATGAGCACACCACACCATCTTCTTCAAAAACAACACAGCTTTTCAAACCTTCAAATACACCTTCAGCATCAAAAACTATTAAGGGCTTTTAACTCTACTTCTATTATATCCTATGATAACTGTATTTTATACAGTTATTTTCACCTATTTTATTAATTATAATTGCTATGTTCTTTCTATTTTTAGTTAATTTTAGTTTAATAAATTAGTATTTACTGTTTTTTATATATTTTAAGAAAATTAAATAAATTGTATCAAAAATGTTCTTAAATGATAAATTTGTTTCCAAAAATATAATTTCAAATAAAAGAGTGATTAATTGCAATTTATAAATGTTGAAAATATAATTTAAATTAAAATCGGGCTTAATTTTAATTATTAAAAGTTTAAAATATAATTTAAATTACCAAAAAGGCTATATTGCAATTAACAAAAGTTTAAAATGTAATTTGAAATATATTTGTGGGTCAAAATACAATTAAGAAAATTAAATTTTCTGCGCAGATTAGAAGAACCACGCGCCAACAACAAGCGCCAATCGTGGATCGTCCGATCAAAGAATAAACGGCTACTATGCGCGCGTCCACATCACGCCCGACCAAATCGCGTTTGCGTAGATTCTTTTACGCGGCTTGGCTCCCGAGTGAGGCCCACCTGCCACGCAGGCCGGCGTGCAAGTGGGACCCACGTGTCTGACGCGTTGCAGCCGTTGTTCCCCGCTTACGCACGCCTCTGATCCAGTGCGCTGATCTCAACGTGTGCCCGGTTATTCCGCAAACCAGAATCTGCCACATTTCCCACTTTAAGCTTGTAACCAATCATATGTCGACACGTGGCAGCATGGAAGGAAAATAAAACAGAAACGCGCAGCATCTCGACTCACTTTTCCATTTTTGATACAATTTTTTTCCCCCACGCGTGTAATTTATTATTTTCGCCACACTTTCCTGTCCCCGCGTGGATTAAATTTTAATATTTTTTTGATGTATTTTTTAGGTATAAATAGGAGATAAGATGATAGAGTTAAGAAGTTTTAAGTTTTTTTTGGATAGTTTAGTTTTGGAGATTATTTTGTGTTGTTCGGTTTTGGACTGCAGAACACGCAAAAGCCATTTTTTGGCTTTTGTTGTGTTCTGCGTGTGCCAAATATTTGTCTAAGTGATGTTTTAATTTTCCCTTTTCTTCTTCTAATTTTTCTATATTTGTTTTTATTTTTATTTTAAATTAATGAAGTAATTTAATTTTTCTAGGGTTGCATTTGATCTAAATTTATGAAGCTTTGATTTTAATTATTTTTGATAGATTTATAAGACGTTCGATTTGTTCGTTTTATTTTGTGCTTAATGCTTTTTGGTTATTTACGAATCTTACCAAAATGATCCGTGGCACATAAATAAACTTGAGAAAGGCATTTGTGTATATATTGCTCGTAAATAGAATGACATGTATGATGAAGGATAGAAATATACCCCAATTGTATGTGTGGCCTATTGAAAACTTAGAACTTAATGAATCTTATTAAATTTAATTCTCATAGAGATATATTGAATTAATTTAACGATGTGTGTCTATACGGAGCTCGGAAGAGATGTATGGATAAAAATAGAAGTTTTTGGTTGACAAATTAAATGTACTAAAAAAATATAAATCAAAAGAAAATAATATGATTAGAGTGGAATAATTTGGTGAAAAATTGCAATCCTAGATTTCTTTTATTTTATTTTCAAACCTTTTTCTTAACTTGTTACAATGAACGATTGTTTTGGATAAAATCAGAGAGATACAATTTTAGTACTCAACAAACTATAGTAACAAATCTCCGTGGGAACGATACTTTACTTACAAATCTTTATTACTTGTGACCGTGTATACTTGCACATTTTTATGTTCTCCAAAAGAGACAACATCCTACTATACACAATCAACAGTTGCACCTATGATTTAAAAATGTGTTAAATTTATGCTTGTTTGTCATAACTATGATAGGAAAGGTCATATTAGACCTAATTATAGATTTCTTATGACATATCCATATTTTAACAATGACTTTCATGCTCAATATTCTGGAATTAATTTTTATTATTTATACATGACATGAATGTTGCATCTCCACCAATGATGAAAAAGAAAAATAAAACCAAAAATAAGGGTAAATCCAAGAACAAGTCAAAAATAACTAAGTCAATTGAATCCAAACCCAAAAATATTACGAAACCAAAATTCAAAAAAATTTGGGTTTTCAAAAATTGCCTTTTTGGGACAACTCAGTGTCTCTCTCTTGCACCTAGGAATTTTTATTTTGTGGATGATTAACCCTAGGTGATCAAGTTAGTTGGACTAGTTTATTTTTTTGTTAATTTTGTTTTAGTTCATTTAAAATGCTATTTAAAAATAACTTTCAAGGGAGTAGAATTGTTCTAACATTAAAATAAATTTCAAATATTATTTTGGAACAAGAAAATAAATATTTTACATAACCAAATTTATTTTGATTAATTATTTATTTAATAAGTGAGTATCTTGTTCAGTATATTTATATTTTTCCTTACATTTGGTGATTGATGTCAACAAAGAACTTACTCACCCATTCATTGAACACATAAGTATGTCATGGTTGAAGTTCATAATTAATTATTTGAGATTTTATGCCCTGAGATAACCTTGAATGTAAAAATTGTGTATGAACTCTATCTTTCACTTTATAAAATGTTGTTATAAAGAAACATCTAGTTTTGGGATGGCTACCTACTGAGATCTATGAAGCTATAGTAGTGAACGAAAAGGGTTACCTCACAACTAGTGTAATTCATCATACTAGGTATTTTGGCTTATGCATAAATAATTATCATAAATAATGAGAGGGAATTCAATAAAAAAATTATTAACTAATTAAGTTCTCTTTTGGTAAGTAAAATTTTATTTTGTACAAGTTTGGATTCAACTACAATTATTTCATGATAATTGATACTTTGTTCCTTTAGATCTCTCATAACTAACCATGAATTGATTAATTGACACAATATTGCAATTCTAATATTTATAATACTTTGAGGAATTGTCAATATGTCACCATATGTGCTTAAAATGTATGTGTGCTTTATTAGAATACTTATGCATACTCTGAATAAAACAAATTTGTTAAAGAATAATTTTTATCTCAAAATTGATTATTTGAGTGAAGTTCATGTTTGAATAAATCTTCTACCTTGATTTAAAAGAAAGGGTATTTATTTTTAAATCTTTGTTTGAATTTTTTTTAGTGTTTGTGTGAAAAATTTAAATAGATATAGGATATAGGTTGATTTTTGCAATTTTCATAAATTATGATTATCGATCGATCCACTCATTTTTTTATCCTATTTCAGTTAGAATTCATTTCTATTCATGTTTCTAGCATTAATCTCTACAAAAAAAAACGTTACATTCAACCAAAAATCATTTCAACCCATTTTCTCCATTTTCCTTCATTTTGTTATTAACTTTCATTTTTTGTAGTGTATCTGATATTTATTTGTGTTGTAAATGGATCATATTAATCAATACACTACATTTGTTTCATCTGATAGTTTGCACTTCATCTATTGTTGTTTATTTTTTGAAATTTTCTTTTTGTTTTCACATTTATCTTACATGAATATGTAACATTTTTTTGGTGGTTTATTTTATGACCAAAAGGAAGAGAAAAATTAGAACTTTAATTGAAAAATCTACAAAATCTAAAGAACAAATTACTTTGAAAATATTTTTTGGAGATATTACACATAAAGGGAGTTGATTTTTTAATTTCTATCTATTGATTACTCACTATTATGGATATTCTTTTTTATTGATATATACACGAAACTAACAAACAATGAGTCTTTCAGGATAAGTTGTTTAGTTGTTTATATTTTTTTCCTTCAGTATAATCATGAGCTGTCGAGATTCAAGTGAATATGATTTTACTAGATCATAGAGTAGTTTCACTATGTAAAATTTATTTTTCCCTTTTAGTGTTACGTAGGACACAAACATGCCAAAGGGAAAGGTTGTAAGGTTTATAAGTGCTAACGATTTTCATGAACAAAACATCTAAATGTAATTATAGTTTATAGGTGAGTCTTTCCAGAATACTTTTCAAGCTAAATAAACTATCAAGCCACAATGAACACATATCAAGTATATATTTGTTTTTATGCATGTTGGATTTTATATTAGATACATAGGAACATTTTCCATAAAAGTCACTTGATTGATTGAGACATATCTAGATCGATCGAAGTAAGTAAATCGATCGAGAATAGATCTATCATGATTAAAAACTCCTTGATTTATTTTTCAATTGTGGTTGATCGATCGAGGTATTAATCTTCAATCGATTGACCACTAGATCAATCAAAAATTGAGTAGATCAATCTTCCTATTTTAGAATTTATTTTTTATTATCCTAGATTGATCGAGAATTGATTAGATTGATCAACCTTTTTGGTTCATTCCATCAAGCTTGATTTGGATTGATTGATCGGTCAGGTTTTGGACCTTAACCTAATTTTTATTTGAGCCAAATATTTCGATTACTATTTTGTCCCTATTGTTTACTACTCTTTAATTGTTTAATGAACAAAATTATAATTGAACTTTACCTAGCATTAGGGCTTTAATATTTCCTATATAAAGAATAAGATGCTCTATATTTTATTTAACCACATTTGAATCAACTTTGTATTCTAAGCTTTCACTCTAAATCTATTTCACAAAAACTATTCTAGTGGCTTTTTTCATTAGTTAATTTATCAAACATTTTATGGTTGTTTTTGATTGATTAAAAAAGCTTACAATATTTTATGATATTGTGCAAAAACATTTGTTCTAGTATTCATGGTGATTTTTATTTATAGGTTATTCTATTAAATCATCTAGCAAGGGTTTTTCATTATTTAATCCACTCTAGCACACATTTTGCACTTATGTTATTATAGTGATTTTTCAGGTGCCAACTGAACAGTTGATAACTCATATGACTCGAGTTTATAGGAACATTTATCCAGATCTAAAAACCTTGCTTGTGGAGCCTGTGAAAGAAAGAAAAGGCTTGTAAGTATGTTACTTGGGGACATTATCTTGGTGGATAGTTTGAGTCTTAGCCATGTAATCAAACATTATTTTCATAGTGGATAGTTAGGTGATCCGATGGACTGGTGGAGAAAGCAAGTTCTCTCGTCTATCATCTTGTATGATCCTAATGTGATTATCGAGCTTCACATTCATCATCTAGCACAATTTTTGGATTCACTACACACTCAGATCAATTCTAAGTTCTATGGTGCTCACTCACAAGAGTTCATTCTACATCCTCACATACTCAAACTATGGAATTAAAAAATGTTGCATATCACCTTTCTGCTATGTGAGAGGTAGTCTCATATCGTAATCTTATCTTTCATGCCTTTAGTGGACTAGATGCTACATATAATTCTTTTTTTTTCATTTTTAACTATGCATTAAGATGCATCATCCTTTGATTCTTTGATGAATTTCATAGCTTTTGACATATAAGAGGCATCTTAAACAATAAGGCTCTAAGGAGGTTAACAAGCTCATTCAAGCTAATTTATCCAAGTTTGTTAGGCTTATTTTCAACCAATCCTCAAACACTCTGTTTGGCTTTAAGCTTGATCATTTGTGAGATTGTAGTAGTAAATCTTGGAATTCACAAGACTTCTTGCAATAAAGTAGCAATTATCAAGTAAAGAAGGATAACAATGGCAATTGAAAATATAAAAACAAGAAAAGAAGTGGGAAACCTTGGGTACAATATCATATTTGTGGCAAGGTAACAAGTTCTTTAAACTTAGAGATATACTTAAGGCAAAGGTTTCTCTACAGCTCCTTTACCTACTACCTTTGTTGTTGTTAATGCCTCTAATTCTGATGCTTCCTCATCCAAGGTTCCATGGATTCTTGATTTTGGTGCAATACACTATCGTATCAGTGATGCCAATAACATTATTAACACATATAATGTCTTTCTTAGACCTGATTCTATCACAATAGGAAATGGCCATACCCTTCCAGTAAATTGCCATAGCTCTTCTTTACAAATTTCTAGTTCCACCTCTATTTTTTAATTGGATCAATTTTTGCATACTCCTCATGTCTAACACAACTTTATGTTTGTTTAGCATCTTTATTTAGACACCAATGTTATAGTTGAAGTCTATTCTAACTCTATGTTCATAAAGGAGGCTTTGAGCAAAGCAAATATGCCCAAAGGAATAACTAAAGGAGGTCAATTTCTATCTCTTGTGTCAAGTCTAGTCTTCATATTCTTTCAATAAGTGATTTTGTATTTCCTTTTATTTTTACTAAAATAAAGCCAAATACATGGCATAATAGGTTAGCATACCCTTTAGTGGTTGTGTTTAACAAACTTGTACATACTAAACTATTGAAATGTGAAAAACTCCCTTCTTCCATAATGTGTTCTACTTGTTATACTGCAAAATCATACAAACTTCCTTTTAAACACCCACATATACCTTATGCTTTTCCTTTTGCTCTCTTATATGCTAATCTCATTATATTCTTAAGTCAACTCCTTCACAGACTGCTACCATTGTTTTTTTGTACCTTCTTAGCCTACTTCTATGCCTTTTCCTTTCATGAAAACACCTCTACCTCCAACCCAACTTCATATGGTTACTAGGTCTTAAATTGGTTCTCTTAAACCTTACATTTTTCTAGCCTTAGCCATTTCTACCAAATACGTCATTCTCTCAAAACCTAGCAACTATATTGATGCTAAGGGTATTGTGGAATGGGAGTTAGCTATGCAGAAAGATTTCACAGCTTTGTTGGATAATGGCACATGGGAGCTTGTTGCTTGTCCTCCAAATAATGCCATGTTGGCTATAAATAGCGTGTTAAAAACAAAACTAAAAAGTAATCATGAGCTTGATAAATATCCATAAAGACTTATTGCCAAGGGTTATCATCAAGTTGAAGGCATTGATTTCTCCAAAACCTTCTCACTAGTGATTAAGCCTTAAACCATAAGGTTGGTTTTGTCTCTAGAATTGTCTCGTGGGTAGGATTTGAAGTAATTAGATGTCAATAATTATTTTCTTAACGGAGAGTTACAAGAGAAATATTTTATGAAACAACCTCAGGGTTTTGTGGATAAAAAACATCCAAATTGGGTGTGTAATTTGAGGAAAGCTATCTATAGGCTTAAAATAGTACCAAGGGCTTGGTATAAAAACTTAGTTCTAATTTACTTGAGTTTTAATTCATGAATTCAATGGCAGATACAAGTTTGTTTTTTAGCTTTAAAGGTAGCTATACAACTATTGTTTTGGTATATGTGGATGATATTATAGTTACTAGAAACAATAAAGAACACATGTATACTCTTGTTCATCTACTTAATGAGAAGTTTTCTATCAAATGCTTAGGTGACTTGAGTTTCTTCTTAGGTAAGGAGTTTGAAAGGTCTACAGATTGTATTCACTTATGTCTACAAAAATACATTTATGCTTTGATCTTAAAGGCTGGTTTGGATACATCAAAGCCTTGCAACACTCCTATGGTGATAGGTCCGATGCTTTCCAAGTATGATGGACCTTTTCTTCAAGACCATACAACTTATAGAAGCACTATTAGAGCTTTGTAATACTATGTATTAACTCAACCAAAAATAACATTTCCTGTCAATAAGCTTTGCCAATTCCTAAATACACCAACAGATGTCCATTGGCAAGTAGCAAAATGAATCTTTAGGTACCTCAAAGGTACTTCGACACATAGTTTACAATTCACTAAGTATAATGAGCTTGTACTTATTCATTTTTATGACTTATATTGAGAAAATTGACCTGATGACAAAGGAAGCATTGATACTTACTGTATTTATTTTGGTGATAATCTCATTTCCTGGATGTCAAGCAAATAGAAGGTTATTTCCATGTCTACTGTAGAAGTAAGATCATAGGGCACTTGCTTTGGTTTCTTGTGAATTCATTTGGCTTATGTTTTTGTTGAAAGAATTGCATGTTCGAGATCTTTAATACAAGACATTACTACTACAATACATATATATAGTCTCAGACATTTAGCCTCAGTTAATTAAAAAATTGAGGCCATTGGGTTTGGGCCTCAGTTATTTAAAAACTGAGGTCATAGACATACCCTATGGTCTTGGTTATTTAAAAACCGAGGCCATAGGCATACCATATCAATATTTTTCTCTTTTACACCAAACATCAAATTTTTCTATAATTTCTTTTCTTTTTCCCTCTTTGTTTTTTCCTTTTTTTGACCCTTTTTTTTCACCCCTAATACTATAACTCTCCTTTTTATTACTACCAAAATTTCCTTCTTTTTTTCCACTTATTTTCTCTACTCAAACCCTATACACCAGCGCCACTCAAACGCTATTCTCCATTCTTTCCTCATTTTTCGTTTGTCTCTCTCATCTCCCTCGTCTCCCTTATCTCATTTTTTGTTTGTCTCCCTCATTTCCCTCGTCTCCCTCATCTTATTAATATGCTTATGTTCTTGCCTTTATCATATTTTGATTTAATGGTTTCACTTTTGTTGTTTTACGATTGGTGCAAAGATGGAGCTTGTGGATGGGCGATTTGAATTGCGAGAAGTTCAGAAGCTAGAGGAACACAGATAAGGTGTGGATTTTCGCTTGGAATCCAGCGACTGGTGTTGATGTCATTCCCTCTGTTTTTTCTTCTTGTAGTGGTGATAAGACCATTCGTATTTGGGAGTAGAGCCACTCTTCCTCTTCTTCATCTTGGAACTACAAGGTTCGTTTGTTCCTTCATTTAAATTCTTTTATTTTCATAAATTTATGCTGTCTATGGTTACTTATAATATTTTGGGAGAATCAGGAGATGTAATTTAAGTTGCTTTAGGGTTTTAAATTATGAAGAGCAATATTTTGTGCGATAATTTAAAAAAAAACCTTTTTGTTAGGTACCAAATATAGTTTCTTATGCAACTATTATTGATGGGCTCTGTGAGTACGAATTGCTAGAAAAGGCTAAAGAACTTTTCTTGGAAATGAAAGGTTAAGGGGATTGTCCCTAATGTAATTGTTTATAATTATCTTATACACATTTTTTGCTATAAAGGGAATTTGGAAGATGCTAAAAGCTTGTTGAAAGAGATGGTAGAAGAAGGTGTTCATCCTAACGCAGTAACCTTTAACATCTTGATAGATGTGCTTTGCAAAAAAGGAATTATTAAAGAAGAAAATTATATGCTTGAACTAATGATTAAGAAGGGTGAAAGTCTTAATTTATTTACATACAACACCATGATGGATAGGTTATGTTTAGTCCCAAATTATTTACATATAGTACCATGATGGATGGGTTATGTTTAGTCGATAGGCTTGATGAAGCAAAGGAATTGTTTATATCTATATCAAGTAAATGGCGTAAACCTGATGCTTGTAGTTTTGATGTGTTGATTAAGGGATATTGCAACAAAATTGAGGATAACAGAAGCCTTGAACCTTTACAGGGAAATTATTAATTAAGGGTGTTAGGCTTTCAATAAGAACATATATTTCATTGTTAGCTGGTCTTTTCAAGGCTAGTAAGGTTGACAATACGCAATATTGTAACAAAATTGAGGATAATAGAAGGCTTGAACCTTTACAGGGAAATTATTAATTAAGGGTGTTAGGCCTTCAATAAGAACATATATTTCATTGTTAGCTGGTCTTTTCAAGGCTGGTAAGGTTGACAATACACAATATTTTCAACGAGATTCAAGTTCATGGTATGGCTCTTAAATTGTTGATAGCATTCATTCCCTGGGTGACTTTATTTCCTCAACTAAGGAAAGGGCAAATAAAAATTGATATCGAAGAGTAATACTTGTGTAGTTGAATAAATGGTATAAGCTTTTCCTTTGTAGTTGTGTGGCTTTTCACAATTTGCCTATATTTTCTTAAGCATTTATGGATTGCCTGGTTGTGGTTGTATAATTTTGTTTCACAAATTAGATTCCCAGTAATGTTATATGGTTCAATTTTGCTTCTATAACACATTGGTCTTTCTCTTCTTCTTTTTTCTGGCATAATTGCAGATCCATTTATGGGATTTTAGATGGAGTTACACTTCAAAAGAAAACTATAAAGAGGGTCTAAGCCCAAATACTGTCCTTTGGCATCATAAATGGTGATTATGTCAACATAATCTTCCCTACTAGTATATAATACATTTTGGTTAATAGTGATAGCATAAGCATGTAAAAGTACAATTTTTTTGGTATAAAAGTATTAGCAAAGTTGTGGAATTGAAATGTATGAGATATTTTGCAGCTTTAAAAGATCACATCCATTTCGCTGATCTTTTTGTAGAGGTTAGTGAATAGTTGGTCTGAACAAGGTTATGGAAAACAAACCTTTTCTTTCTATATATTATTGTTAATAAAATTCAATATTGAATAAGTCCAACTTTACTCGTGCTATATTATTGTGTAGTATTGTTACATCCAGTTGATGAAATGGTGAGCAAATATAATTTTCATTTGCTGCTTTGATTTATGGAATTGTTTTTGACATCCTCAAGTTTCTGAAACCCCAGTACCATTACCAGCATATAATTTTTTAGTCTAACTTGTGGGTTAGAAAATTAAAATTTTATCAAGATTTCTGGCATTCATTGTCAACTATTTATTGAAGTCCCTTTTTGAATCAAATTTAGACTTGAAGACAGCATTGGGAAAGAAACAAAAAGATGGAAAATCAGCACCTCTACAACCATTAACAGAAATCCAGCGCATTCATATAGGTCAGCTTATTGATAAATATAGAGATGACTATAAGGTAGTTTATTCTCCTTTTTTCCCCTCCAATTAATAGATTTCTTCCTTCCTTTGCTCACAAGCTCTTTTACATGCAAAGCATGTTTATGGATGCAAAACTAAATGCAATGCAACATTCAGTAATTGGCCTATACCTTTATATTTTAGTATCACTGGTCTTTGGTCTTTGGTGCTTGGTCTTGGTGCCTAGTCTTTGGTGCACAGTCTTTGGTGCTAGTCTTTGGTGCACAGTGCCTTATCTTTGGTATCGGTGCACGATCTATCTTGATGACGATGTAATGAGTCTTTGCATCGGTGCCTCATTTCCTATATTTGCTTCATCTTGGAATTCAGGTATATAATTTACATTTTAGTTATATCAGTACTAACTAAGTTTTTGGTGATACATTGATACATTGATATATCAGTCCTCTGTGAGGAAGGAGGCTAAACGTCAAACTACTAATATTTTATCATTTGCTATCAAACCCAAGCTTATGCTAATTTTTACTTACTCCTTGGTTACTGTCCTGCAGGTTGATGCTCAAAAGAAAAAAGTTAAGAGAAAGCAACAGGTTTCATACTCAAGTCTTGTTTTAAGATTATTTTTTATTCATTTATGGTAATTTTTGCTTAAGTTCCTTGTTAGATTATTTCAATAGTTACACTACAGACTGTTGTTTCTATATTTCTTTGTTCTTTTCATCTAATCTTTTATATGTAGTATACATTTTAATTTGTTGATAGAAATCCCAGTTTTGGGAAAGGTGAATAAGGAAAACATGCTTTTCTGGTAAGTACCTATATGCATTTTGTTTTGTGTTTCAAATAAAAATAAATACTATGCTCAAGTTATTTCTATTGTACACTGTGTTTATGGTTCATTCTTATTACTTGCTTGGATAGCT
Source organism: Hippophae rhamnoides (assembly GCA_033030585.1). Taxonomy (NCBI): domain Eukaryota; kingdom Viridiplantae; phylum Streptophyta; class Magnoliopsida; order Rosales; family Elaeagnaceae; genus Hippophae; species Hippophae rhamnoides. Next base: position 52,901,267 of record CM065430.1, read on the forward strand.
TGCTTGTTATGCTATGCTAGATTATGTTTTGAGTCCATTGTAAACAGTTTTTATGGTTCATTCTTATTTTATATACTAGTGTTATTTCTTTTCATGGTTGGCATCAGGCACTAGGGGCATCAGTGCACCAGGCGCCCCAACGCAACAAGCTCACTAGCGCACTTGCGCACCAGGCACCAAGTGCATTGTATTTTGAGTCTCAAAATAGATAAAAATAAATATTATGCTAAAGTTATTTCAATTTTACGCTGTGTTTATTAATGTTTAGTGTATAATAAACTCTCAAATGTAATTATCCTTTTAACTTTAATAAAATATGATTTTTAATATTGTAATTAATAAATCTATTATAATTTATATTGATTTTTAATATTGTAATTAATAATTTTTTTTAATATATGCATACCCTATGGGCTCAATTATTAGAAAATTGAGATCATAGGCACACCCTATGGCCTCAGTTTTCTAATAACCGAGTCATAGATACACCTTATGACCTTGGTTTTCTAATAACCGAGGCCATTGGTAATGACCTATGGTCTCTCTCACTTAGATTTCAATTCTTATAACCATGGCCATAGACCTACAATCATGGTTAAAAATTGAGACCATAGGTATAAATTGTAGTAGTGCATACACTTATCTTTATCCCATAGGAGAGTTTGAAGATACTTGATGTGATTATCTAATCTCATATTCAAGCTTTCCATTTCCTTCTCACTTTCAAGTGTGAGATTCAACAATTGACTCAAACGGTTCAAATGATCTTTAAGATTTTCTTTTAAGTTGTTAATCTTGACCAAATTATTCTTCAATGCTAAGTTCTCATAAACTAGCTTATCATACGACTCTTCAAGAGAGAATCATTATCACTTGCAACATCAGTCTAATAGGAGATCTTTGAAGAAACTCTTTCAATATGAGAAGCAATAAGAACCAAACACCCAGAAATAAAAACCTCTACCTTCACTTATCTATCTTCAAAAATATTAAAAAAGCAGTTATCATAATTTCTTCCCAGATAGTCCCAAGCTTCTTTGAAAATTTTGCATTCGACTTGATGTTCTAAATTATTGGTAGACATTAATATGATATGATGATGGTGTACAAACCTTTGCAATTCAAATCACTGACTCAAATCTCTTCTTCAATCTAGTCAAGACTAGACTTAGGTTAAACTATACCACCATTTAAAACACGCATAAGACTCTTCCATCCACTTTCGATCAAGTATCAAACATCATCATTATAGAATAACTGATAAGAGAACGTCTAAAATCTTTTAAAAGAGTTACAATTTATACTAAGCTGAGGAGGTCGATTGACCAGTCCTTGCACATCAGTAGTTAAGCCCAAAAAGGTGTACACTACCACTTGGTGTACAACCGTGATAAGGAGATATAGACTCCTACAAACTCACCCAAATATTTTTACTAATGAAAATAGATAAACAACTAAATAATAAAATACCAGATACATAGAAAGAAAGAAAGAAACAAGTAGATAAAATAAACTACATGGATAGACAATTTAATAATTGGCACATTTCATGGAAAAGGACATAGCATGTTATCAACATTGAAGGAAAAAAGTAAGGAAGAAATGCTTTCCAATCACAATCAAATCCTCATATGCTGGAACATACTCAAATATAACTCTAATTGTACTAACTAAACAAGGCATCACACACACAAAGCAATATAATGAGTAAACCCATATGGAATCCTCTCCTATGTTGTAACATCCTCAGATTTCTTATGGAAACCACTAGGTAATGTATAATGCAATAATATGAAAACACGGTATACAACACGATCAAAGTAAAAATCTAAATACCTCTGTAAGATGGGACACCTACCTTAACTGCGCCTATACTGCCCTCACTAGCTATCTTTGTAGCTATTATGATCCAATGTTGAATTTCTCTCTCCTTTGGAGTCCTACCATTACTAAGTGGTATGAATAGTTACCAATGATCAATGTTGTGATACTTAAGGGTATTGTTTATCCAAAGCTTAAGGACCTGATTATAAAATCTAAGTCTCGAATGTTAATTCTCTTTTATCTAACTCAAATCTCAATAAAATGATTGTTTTCATAAAACACTAAAACATACACACAAAGTATTAGTAATTTGGAATCAAAAAACATTTAAATATTTTGAAAAAAATAGTTTCAAACGACAAAACCTTCCCCTCATTTTTCTAATCACTCAAACAATTAAAAGAGAGAGTATTTTTAGAAAATTCCAAGCTCCTAAGTGCCTTGTTTACCACTTGCCACCCTTTTACTACCCATGGAAGCAAGCCTTATCTATCATAGGGGCGAGGGTAATAGCCATTCTCTGGCGAGGATAATAGCATTTACCCACTCGAAGATCAAGGGTAGCAAAGGGGTGGTGAAAAGAGTGGCAAGCCCATAAAAATATAATTTTTGTTTCAAATAATTGTCAAGTAATTTGCCACAAATACCCGTAAAATAACACGAAACAAAAACATAAAACGCAACCTAGCATGCATACTAATAAAACTAACTCTTTTGGTATGTGTAACACATGCAATCATACAAAGCGTTCGTAAATAAGTAAATGTGTGTAGTACTGACCTTGTATAGAGGAAGGAAAAATAGTATGTAAAATAAAAAGACTCCATGTTTTGTATACTAGAACGCCAACAAAAATACAAATAAATTATAAGACTTACAAATACTTATTTCCAAATTTGAAATTGAGCTTTTTGAACAATTTTGGGTTGTTTTGTTTATTGCTACCTCATCTACTTTGTTTTTTAAGGCATCTCCAATTTTTTTAGTAACAATCCATTCATTAACTATACCAACTTTTTGCAGACCAATGAGACTTGCCTTTGTGTAGTGCAAAGGCAACTCCATTCTCTCTTCTCTTCAAATTAATTTTATGTTATAAATTAGTACTTGTAGAAGCAAAGTTCTAGTCCAATTTTGGTTACACAAATCTATAATAATGGGTAATAGTAAAATAATAAGCAGTGAGAAAATAAATGGCACACAATGATTTAAGTGGTTCAACTGTTCAATATGAAAAGTTTACTCTACTGACGATGGCACACCGAGAAATATCCACTAATAATCAAATGGAGATACAAACACCAATATTCAGAGAGCTTCACAAAATATACCAAAATCCAAATATACCCAAAAAATATCTCCCTCTAATTTATTGGTAATATATAGCAAGATAAATTAACAAACTTGCTATTAAATCAAATATTACCATACAAATGATATCAGTAGCTTACTTGACTTTAGTTTCTCACCTTTTCTTCTATCTACAAAAACTTTGCACTAAAAATTTATTTTGTTTCCACAGCTGTTGATTCAAGTGTGGGAGAGAAAGGAAAAGTGGAGATCGGGTTAGGCTGTGGTGGTCGAAGAGAAGATGGCTACTGGTAGGCGATAAGGTGTCTCTGTTTTCAACTTCCCTTCACTCACATAGTTGCTATTTTTTTCAACTCTATGGCGGTAGCTTCAATTACTTCTCAATAACATCATATAATATATATATATATATATATATATTAGTTAAAGGGTAGAGGGTTTAATGATATAATTTTGGGCCTAAGAGTTTTTGGGCCAATTTAACAAATCTCCACCTTGGCTCAAAAACGTAAACAAGTTCTTCAAATATGAAATTCCTCGAATTACCAAATAATCGTCGTCCAAATCCCCGAAGGGTGATCATCTTCTATAAATATCAATCAAGTCCAAGCAATGCTTCAAATTATTAAATGGAACTAGTGTGGTTAACATATCATTTGGATTCTCTGTAGTGACTATCTTATTGACAATATAGCACCCTGAGACACATTGTCACGAATGGAGTGATATCTGACATCAATATGTTTAGTTATTTCATGATACATAGTATTCTTAGTCAAGTGTATCACACTCTGACTATCACAAAATACAACAAAAGTATCCTGCTATAAACCCAAATCACAAACCAAACCTCTAAGCCAAATGGCTTCTTTCACTGCTTCTATTGTTGCCATATATTCTACCTCTGTCGTAGACAAAGTAGCTATAGATTGTAAAGTAGCTTTCCAACTAATGGCACAATGAGAAAGAGTAAAGACATAACCTATCAGAGATCTTCTTCTATCCAAATCACCAGCATAATCAGAGTCCACATAACCAATAACACTACAACTGGTATTAGAACTTCCAACATATACCAAACCAAAATTAGATGTACCTCTCAAATACTGAAGTATCCATTTCACTGCTTACCAATGACCTTTACCAAGATTACACATATATCTACTAACAACACTAACTACATGTGAAATGTCTGGCCGAGTACAAACCATAGCGTACATCAAACTACCAAAAGCACTAGCATATCGAACCTAAGACATGTACTGCTCTTCTTCTTCTGATTATGGTGACAAATCCAAAGAAAGCCTAAAATGCGCAGCTGACGGCATACTCACAGGTTTAGACTCTTTCATACAAAAATGTTCAAGAAATTTTTCAATATAAATTTTTTGAGTCAAATAAAGCTTGCCTGCTTGTCTATCACTGTAAATTTCCATACCCAAAATTTTCTTTGTTGCACCCAAATCTTTCATCTCAAACTCACCACTAAGTTAATACATTAATTTTTGAATCTCAATCTTATTCTTAGAAGCAATAAGCATGTCATCAATATAAAGCAACAAATGAATAGATGAACCATCATGGAATATTTTATGATAAACACAACTATCATAATCACTCCTAGAGTAACCATATCAATCATAAAAGAATCAAACCGCTGATACCACTGCCTAGGGGATTGCTTCAACCTATATAAAGACTTTTTCAATAAATAAACAAGATCTTCCTTACCTGGAACAACAAACCCCTCTAGTTGATGCATATATATTTGTTCTTCAAGCTCACCATTTAAGAATGTTGTCTTGACATCAAGTTGTTTTAATTACATGTCAAACAATGCATCTATAGCAAGTAACACACAAATAGAGCTATGTTTCACAACAGGTGAAAGTATTTCATTGAAGTTAATACCCTTTTTCTAACAATATCCCTTTGTAACAACACGTGCCTTGAACCTAGCTGCTTCAACCTTAGGTATGCCTTCTTTTTTTCTTGAAGACCCATTTGCTTCTAACAATCTTCTGGCGCTTAGGCTGTTTCACCAATTCCCAAGTATGATTCTTATGAAGTGATTCAATCTCTTCATTAATAGCAACCAACCACTACACAAACTCATCACAAGTGACAACTTCATGATAACAAGAAAGTTCATGCACCTCAATAGACTCTACCACAAACAATGTAAAAGAAACTAAGTCTGCATCTGCATACTTCTAAGGGCATTAGAATATATACCATAAAATAAAATGAAAGTAGGACAAGTAGCTAAGAAAGAACAGTGAAAAAATATTATTGCAGCAAACTTCAAGTTTTCAACAATGGCAAGAATATTAGGAATAGTTAAAAAATGGAGAGAGACAGAAATAAAGAGAAGAAAATTCTGAATAATATTCTTCCAATTATATTTTCTTAGCTACTCTTTTACACAAGTAGAGGTGCCTATTTATAAGCCCCAATGTTTTTTAAGCAAAGAACAAAAAATATCTCAATAATCTCTCAAAAATATCGTAGATCGGTGATGTGGCAATCTATCAACCTATTTACAAATGAATTCTTGTAATTACTCACATAAAATCATAAAATCAATCACATAAAATTATAAGAAACTCCACAAAAAATCATGATAACAGCTGCACATAATATGACATTGATACGAGCAAAAATTCTCGAGCTGCTTGGTGCAGCATACACGGCGCGCGAGGCTCAGAAGAGGATCCCAATGGCGTAAAGCGCAGCGCTCGTGAGCAATGGTTGTGCGTACATGGTTACATAACTAAGCACAGAAGGGGGACCATGGATGGCGTGAGAAGGCAGGCGAGAAGCAAGGAATGAAGGACCACAAATTCAGTTAGGATATCAGAATTAGTTAGAATATTGTCATGAAATTTCATTCATGTATGGCTATATATAAAACCATAGGAATTTAGCAAGGGAATAACAAGAAGTAGTATACAATTTATCTCTCTTTCTCAGCTTCTCTTATTCCTTCTACTTCTCTGAAATTTCTGTTTGTATGAATGGTATCAAAGCCAGTTCCAGCCACGAACAACCGTACCAACGCCGAGTTCTTCAACGAAATATCTAAGATTTTGGCACAAAACAAACCTAGATTCGAGCGAGTAATTGCTGATATACAAGCGGTGTTGATCGAGTTGCGAGCTCTTCGCACCTCCCACAACACACCTCTGATCCCAAAACTCACCACCAAATATGAATCAAATCCATACCCAACAACAATTGTTTAAGCTAATACTTCTAATTTCAAACACACAGTTCAAATGCTCACTACTTCTTCAACCTTCAAACACCAATCATCACCTTCACCAAAACCACACCAGCTTCCTTATAATCGCACCAGTTTACAACCACATCTTCGTGCATCACCTGAGACATTCGAGAATGCTGAGGCTACAACCATTGATTCCTTCACGACGAGCGAACTATAAACCACAGAACTTAGAGCTAATAAGAGCTGCGTTTCTGGGTTACAAGGAAAAGGAATTAGGATTTATACAGAACCAAAGCTGAGGCTCTGTGGGTCAATTGGACTCACAAAATCAACTCGTATATCGGCCCACGAAGCAAGCTTATATAGTAGATATAGCCTCATACATTCAAATGGGCTTCGTTTCAAGCCTTTATACGAATCTCTAGACCCGACCCACGAAGAAATGGTTGCTCCGTATGAAAAAGTTAACCGCGAGAAACTCTATCAGGTGAAATGCCTTGCTCGTTGGGATGCTAGTTGCACGAAATTGCGCAGGTGGCTTAGAGCTTTTGGAAGAGGTGCTCATAGAGATGGTCAGAGAACTGTCAGAAATAAGGGCCGAGGAGGTCGTATGTTCGATCCTTGTAAGATCTAGCAATGGTGGCGCAAAAGGACTAAACAGAAACAATACGCTCTTAGGGTTGTTTGATAAGTGTATTTTATACAGTTATTTTCATCAATTTTAGTAATGATAATTGCTATGTTCTTTTAATATTTAGTTAATTTTTGTTAAATAAATTAATATTTTAATTTTATGTGCTAAAAATACATTTTTAATAAAATTAAATAATTTGTATCGAAAATGTACTTAATTTCATATTTTTTTGTCCACAAATATAATTTCAAATAGTATATTTCTTAATTAAAATTTATAAGAATTGAAAATATAATTTAAATTAAATTTGGGCTTAATTATAATTATTAAAAGTTTAAAAATTTAATTTAAAATTAGTAAAGGGCTTAACTGTAATTTAAGAAAGTTTAAAATGTAATTTGAAATATATTTGTGGGTGAAAATATAATTAATAAAAGTTTAATTTTCGCGCAGGAGAAAAGAAGGCCACGCACAAGATCACACTCGCCAAACATGGACCGTCCGATCAAAGGATCAACGGCTCAGATTCGCGCGTGTAGATCAAAACCCATCGAGGAGAGTGTGTACAGAATTCTTAGTTCGTGTAGGCTGGCGTGTAAGTGGGGCCCACCTGTCGCGCAGGCCGGCGTTAGAGTGGGCCCCACATGTCGGCTGCGCAGATTCCCCCGAGGCGATCTCTGACCGTTGGATCAGATCAACGGTCCAGATTGAAGCGCGTCCATCCAAACTGTCGCACACCGAGCCGCTCGTGTAAAAATCCTGTGTGACGCGGTCCATCCAAGCGGCGTGCACCCTCACTCTTCAAACGGTAAATGACCAGCCACGTGTCTCATAAATATTACAGCGAATTAAATGATGACACGTGGCATGTATTTGGTGAAATAAAAGCGCTGGATCATGCCCCGTTTCCAACCGTTGTAGTATTTTTCGGCGCCCCAATCCTGTGCCCCGTTCCTACGTGAAGCCGGTTTGTGCACCCAATGATGTGCTGCCACGTGGCCTTAGGGAATCTTTCAGCGAATCAGACGCTGACACGTGGCATGCACTTTGAATTAAAAAAAATCAGAACGGCGGCACTGTTTCACGCGTAAATTAAAATAATAATATCGAAAATCGATACGCGTCGATTCTATTTTCGATACAAAAATATTCCTTACGCGTTTTAAAAAAAAGAAGAAATGTACTATTTTTGGATGTATTTTTTTAGCTATAAATAGGAGATAGTTTTTAGTTTTAAAGAAGTTTTTTTCAGTGTAGAAAATTTGTAGTGTTCGGTTTTGGACGGCAGAACACGCGGAAGCAATTTTTGGCTTTTGTTGTGTTCTGCGTGTGCCAAATATTTGTTCTAATTGATGTTTTAATTTTCCTCCTTCTTCATCTTAATTTTCTGAATGTATTGTAATTTTTATTTTAATTTTATGAAGTAATTTAATTTTTCTAGGGTTGCATTTGATTCAAATTTATGAAGCTTTGATTTTAATTATTTTTGATAGATTTATAAGACGTTTGATTTGTTCGTTTTATCTTGCGCTTAATGCTTTTTGATTATTTACGAATTTTATCAAAACGATTTGTGGCATAAAAATAAACTTGAGAAAGGCATTTTTGTGTATATTGCTCGTAGATAAAATGACATGTATGATGAAGGATAGGAATAGACCCTAATTGTATGTGTGGCCTTTGAAAACTTAGAACGTAATGAATCTTGGTGAATTTAATTCTCATAGAGATATAGTGAATTAATTTAACGAGGTGTTTTTATACGGAGCTCGGAAAAGATGTATGAATAAAAAAGAAGTTTTCGGTTGACAAATTAAATGTACAAAAAAATATAAATCCAAAGAAAATAATATGATTGGAGTGGATTAGTTTGGTGAAAAATTGCAATCCTAGAGTTCTTTTATTTTCTTTTTACCTCTTTTCCATATCAACGATTATTTTGGATAAAATCAGAGAGAAATAATTTTAGTACTCAACAAACTATAGTAACAAATCTCCGTGGGATCGATCCTTACTTATAAATGTTATTACTTGCGACCATGTATACTTGCACGAGTTCGTGTGTTGAAAAACACGCAACATTGTTCCAGAAGGAACCTTTGTCATTCTGGAGTCAGCTGAAATTGTTGCGAAAACCTCAGCAATGATTAGAACTCTGAAGCATACCAGAGTTTTCTCTGAAGTTGAGTATATCTCCATCTTACCTAGTTTTCTTAATTTCCTTTCACTCTTAAAGTCTACGAGTAAAGCTAGGGTAAAGCCATCTAAAGGTAACATCGGTACCACTGTTTCTTCTACATATATTAATCAAACACTTGGAGGGAAAATTACGAGAACAAATAGGGCTGAGAAGAGGTTATTCTTCTTAGACATTAACTCTCTCTGCTATGAAGGATTCATCTCACAAACAGCTAAAAAAGTGATGCAAATGGAGAAAATTTGGTCTATCTCTACTAATGTGGGTTTTACCTCTAATCAATTCTCTAAGTATAAATTAGGCACTGATAATCAGAACCAAGAAGAACCAGAGAAGGATCAAATTGGGCCATCCTTAAAGGAAGTTGTTGACAGGAAAACCACTCAGCTCTCAAATCAGCACAAATGTCTCTTTATTGGACACCTTTACACCATAATTGGCTCAGCCTTGGTTCTGAGCTCTTTAGCTAAGCTGAACCCTCCAGATCTCAATCAAGAAACTTTTGAAGTTAGTGAGATTTCAACCTTGGAATTAGTAGAGAAACTTCCTACTGGATCAAGAATTCTAGCCATTACTTCTGAAAGGATAAGGAATGACAAAATGAAAATTTTCTACAGAGTTACTTTGCTCATGATGGTGAGAAGGGGAATAAAGCAGTCACACGGGTTGCACCTGCTGATGATAGAAGATGCTTTCCATATTGGGATAAACCTACTTGCAAGGCTACCTTTAAGATTATATTGGGTGAGCCATCCCAAATAATAGCACTTCATAACATGCCAATGCTTGGAGCAAAAGGGAATGGACATGTCAAGACAAATTCATATCAAGAGTCATCAATTATGGCTACTTATTTGGTGGATATGGTTATGGGGTTGTTTGATTATGTTAAGAATCAGGCATCTAATGAAGTCAAGGTTAAGGTGTACTATCAGGAAGGTAAGGCACACCACAGAAGGTTTTCATTACACGTTGCAATCAAGACCCTAGAAGTGTTCAAAGGATATTGTGTTATGCCTTGTCCTTTGCCCAGAATAGGTATTGTGGCTAACATCAACAATGTGTTTAGTGGGATATCTGAACTTGATTTGGTTCGGGGATATTTTATGATTTATGGCTTTGGAAATTGTGGGATTTGGGACAAAGGATTAGGACTGATCATTGAGATGCAAAGAAGAGATAAACGGCCAAATGGATACACTTCCATGGGTTTGCTCATAGGCTTGGTAGGTTCCAGCTATTTGGGGGTTAACTAGGTAATACATAGGGTCAATTTGAAAAGCATTTTGGCTTCTAGTTTTCATATTTACAGTATACTTGCGGGCATGCACTCTAAGTGTAACACCATGGGATCAACAAATAGAATTTTTTATGGGTTATACGAACTTGAATTAATCATATAGTCTACATTGGGAATTGGATATGCTGAAATAGGAAAGTATGAAGGTTCCTTATTAAGCTTCAGGAAATCAACTTTGTAGGGTAATAAGGCAGATTCCATTTTGATTACCAGTGTGTTGGCTGCTACTACCTGGATGGGAAATGTTGTGCTTGGCTGTGAAATCTATGATCAAGTTGTTCATCTTGAACTTGAATTGGATTCAATTGTGTGGCTTCTTGAGAGGAATCAATTTTTTTGGAATTCATTAATAGCAGCTTTGTGTCGGTTTGAGGAATGAAAACTTGTTTCACAAGCGTTCCAATCCATTTTTTTTTTTTGAGAAAAGGGCACCCATATTTTTATCAACTCATACCCCAACTTCATCCTTGAGGACAAGGATTCTAAAAAGGGGAAGGAATGATACGAGCAAAAATTCTCGAGTTGCTTGGCGCAACACACACGATGCGCGAGGCTCAGAAGAGGATCCCAACGGCGTAAAGCGCAGCGCAACACTCATGAGCAACGGTTGGGCATACATGGTTACAGAACTAAGCACAGAAGGGGGACCATGGATTGCGTGAGAAGGTAGGCGAGAAGCAAGGAATGAAGGACCACAGATTCAGTTAGGATGTCAGAATTAGTTAGAATATTGTCATGAAATTTCATTCATGTATGGCTATATATAAAGCCACGGAAATTCAACAAGAGAATAACAAGAAATATTATACAATTTATCTCTCTTTCTTAACTTCTCTCATTCCCTCTACTTCTCTGAAATTTTTGCTTGTATCAGACACCTCGTCTACACATAACCACTGAGCCATTACTTGCTGATAAGAGTCAAATTATTGCATTTTTGTTGTGATTTAAATGTTGATATTTGTGTGAAAATTGTGTTTATTTGGTTATTTAATTCACAAATGTCATTTCCCAGGTATTTCGTGTTTAAAGTGCAATTTCAGGTAAAATCATGATTTTGGAGAAGTTTGAGACAAATCTCAATGATCAGGATTGAGTGAGAATATAAAAAAAACAAAGTTTCAAAATTTCGAGAATCTTACAGAGAGCATAGGTTTTGGCAGAGAAAAATCTTACCGCCGGCGAGACACCTTTCATCGCCGGCCAAATTCATCTCGCCGACGTGCGAGAATCAGAGGAGCCAAACGAAAATCTTACCGAGAGCACGGGTTTTGGCAGATGCAGATCTTGCCGCCGACGAGATTACTTCACCGACGGCGAGACACCTTTCGCCTCCGGCCAAATTCATCTCGCCGCCAGCGAGAATCAGAGGAACCGAAATTTTAATTTTTCCAGAAATCTCGTCGCGACGAGAATAATTTCTCCGCCGGCGAGTTTCGTCCAAAAACACATTTTTATGTTGTTTTGTTCCAAAATTGCTCCCAAAACCCTAATTCTATATATACCATAAGATAGAGAAAAGAGGGAACGACAGAAATGAGGAGGTCTGAGACATTTTGGAGGAGAGAAGGAAATTTTGTAGAGAAAGTTTGGAGAAGCTTGAAGGATTATCACCATTGTTTCTTCCAAGTGTTCATCTTCAAGAGTTTTTCATTTCTTCTCCTTAGCTTTCATTTTCTGCATTTTATTCAGATTTGTTATTCATGGATTCAATTGAGATAATGTTTGTTCTTATTTCCATTATGAACTAATTCATTTTTGCTAAGGCTATGATGTAGTTGAATCAAGAAAATCTGATTTCTTTTGTTATTGTTATATGAATTCATTGTTTTCAAGTTCGGTATTTATTTCCATGCTTAATGCTTTTAAATTTATGGCCAAGATTTAGAGGATTTGCTGCATTATATTGAGACCGAGAGGAGATGTGTAATGAATGCTTCTTGTGATAAATACCGTATGTTGAATGCGAGTGTGAGACCTAATGCATGATGTATGTGGTTATTCTAGAAATTCCATAAATCGAAATGTGCTTGTTTGTGATCAAATCTTCATAGAAATATAGTTACTTTTCATATATAAGTAATTCTAATATAACTCGAGAGAGAGTATTAGGTAATTTGGGTTTTTCAACCACCACTTTTAACTTTGATTCTCATATAACATGACTTGAAATCGGATTGAATTGATTTAGCGAAATCAAATGCCTTGGCGTTTTTAATCATTTGTGAACAACATTCAATTGTGTTATTTGCATTTAGCTTTAAGTTAATTTGCTTCTTAAACAATTTCAACAATTGGGTTTTCAAATAAAATTAGGATTAGTCAATTTTGGTACTTAGTAACGCCATTCCTTGTGGTTTCGATATCCATATTTTTGTACACTTTATTACTTGAACGATTCGTACACTCGTGAAAATACGCATCACTTGCTGTTAAACTTAAGGGCTTTCTTGCTGCTCAATTGTGTTGTAGTTGCTTGTTTATTGAGGTACTTCATCAACACAAGAACTATCTTCACGAGCTAGCATACCAGGTGATGGTTTTGCTGCATTGCAAGTATTACCAATAGTTTCCAGTTTTGTATGGCTCTTAAAAAAAAACTTCAATCATAAAATGAAATGAGTTATGGCCTAGTTTTTAGTAATAAAAACACTAATAGCTCACACTTTTAGTTTCAAAATTATATCTCAAACTCTATGATTCTTCAACTTTCTAATTGAAAACATGTCACTGGATTACACATGTCCAGCCACCTACAAAGATATTAGGACGTGAGTTCTAAATAAAAATCCAAAATTGGCCCACACTTAAAACCATCTTTACAATTCAATCAGCACATGGTTTTGTTGCAACCCTTTCGGAATCTATGTTCAGCTTACAAACATCGATATATTATATATAGTTAAATATATATAGCTTAAATTGTGTATTCCATTGAACTGATACGAATAATATAACAAACGTAAAGCTGAAATTAATGTAGCAAAAATTAGAAACGACAATGATAAGCTTAAATAGACTCATATATATTGAGAAAAAGTGGCATAAAAAGGCAGGCATTGCAAAGAGAAGGCTTTCATTACTAAGAACAAACCATAGTTGTGGACTTCTTCACAAGGGGTCATTTTGTTGTTTACTTCTCTAACAAAAGATGTTTTGTGGTTCCTCTGTCGTATAAGTTGTACCATTTTTAAAGAGCTTTTAAGAAGGTTTGAGGAAGAATCTGGACTATTTTTGAGAAGGTTGATTCACTGCGGAAAGGAAAGATGTGATAAGCTCTTGAAAATCAAGCACACTTATTTTGTAATTTATGCAATTATTTTGGAGAATTAGATTATAATATTGTATTTTTATTTAATTATTTCACAAAATTTATTTTTCAAAATAACTAATATGTTTTAATGTATTTTAGGAACTTTGAATTTTAAAAGATATATATGAAAGAACTAATGTTTGCGGCTTCACCATAAGATCCCATAACCACAGGAAGCAGTTACCCCTTCCCAGGCGAATGCAAAGCGATTCAAATTAAAGATCATTTTGATAAAAGAAATCTTCGGGTTTGTACAGGTTGAGATTCATTTCATCATGAACTCTCATAAGTTTTTTAAAAGGATTACTGTTGCTAAAGTCTGAAGGTTGATATGATTTTAAGATTAACACATAGGGAATTAAATGTAAAATTTAGATGACTTAGTTGAAAAAGAGGAACTATGGGCCTCCGTATGACAAAGTGAATGACATGTCATTGAAGCCACCGGTTGCACTACAAGATTCAGAAAATTTGGTTCATGCCGTGGCCCATATATCAAAAATATTGGTTGTACGCCCAATTATGATTTTTCTCCACTCTCCATCAAAACCTATCATATAAATAAAATCATTAACATTATTAATAGAATATTATCCTGAAGGTAATTAGGAGGATTCAAGAGGTATTTGGGAGAGCTAAAGACACATTTTATTAACAATAATACAAAGATTTCTACTCCTTTCTCTTGTTTGTTCTCGTGAATATTATTTTGTATTCATTGTTATATGTGGATAGCTAATTTTTATTTATGATTTTCATATTCTAGTTTTCTATTCTTTTTGATTATGTGTTTAATTCACTATATTAATATCATTATGAATTTTCATGATTATTTAAATGTATAATTAAATGATTAAGTTAGTTCATTGACAATGAATTTAGTTGATTAAATACATAATTTCTTAATCAATTTGAATGAATAGTGATGAATTGTTTTTGCAATGAAAATTAACACTCAAGACAATTAAGTCGAGCCTATGAGTTTAACTTTGATCTAATAGACTTCTTAAAATTAAATACTTCGAATAAATTAAATTTAGAAAGTTTATTCCGTATTCTCTATTAAAAAGAGAATAAATTAAAAACTTATTTAATTCAATGATTAAATAAGAAGAAGTGAATTCTCTAAATTAATACGATTAAAAGAATAAAAAACTATGATATGATTATATCAATTTACAATTCATGCCAGTGGCGAAAGATAATCCTTCGATCATGTTTTTCTTCTCATATTATTTCCATTTTATTTTTTTAGTTTAATCATTTTTAATTGATTTCTTTATTTTTTTTAATCGTCTAAAATCCTTTCCGGAAAAAGTCCCTTGCTTGTTCTGTATTGTAACATGATATTTTTAAGATAATTAAATTAAGAAATAAATCAATTACATTTGGACTGCATCAATGAAGTTATTGACATAAATCACATACTCATTCTTGGATAGAGTGACAAGCTGGTACACTTGTTTAGATCTTTGAATTGTACCTTTGAATCTGGTGCCTCTCCAATTCCTAGTTCTGTAGGGATTATCTTTACATATTGTCATATTGTTTGGTTTTATATTTCATCTAACTTTCTTATGGGTTTGACCATGGTCATAAGCTTCACTATGGTCGTGTTTGACCTTTGGTATTTTATAATATGATGAATGGTTTTAGAACTCCAAATGAAAAAAAAAAATTCTAAAGTGTTGAATATTGGCTCTAAAAGTAACAAATTAGTGGCATAATTTAGGGAAATTAGTGTCCTAATTTGTGGCATGATTTGTGGCATGATTTAAGGAAATTAGTGGCATAATTTAAGGAAATTGGTGGCCTAATTTAAGGCTTAAATTATGGCACACTTTAGGGAAAGGGAGCCTTTCTTCATCTATAAATAGGGAAGAGTTCATGCATTGAAGAACAAGGCAAAAATCAGAAAAAATCAGAGAGAGTATAAGCAAACTCAAAGAGAGAAAATACTTGTGAGTTTTGGGAAACACTTGAGAGATATTATTAGTGAGGAAATCTTTATCTGTATTCTGTATATTTCCTACTCAGTTCAAATAATATCTGCTGCCTCCCGTGGACCTAGGCGAATTGCCGAACCACGTAAATTCTGTGTGTTCATTTTATTGCTTTGATATATTCATATACCGCTATTTATTGCTTCCGCCCACAACATAAAGAACCAAATGAAAAATATTATTGGAAGTTTGTGTACTTTATGAACCTAATTATTATTTGAAGTTCTAACTTTAGGCTATTTTCTTTCATGATATAGATATTTATAAAATACCATTAAATGTTCCTTGATGATGTCCTCATTCACTATATGTGTGCAAGATAGCAATCTTAGCATTAAACTGGCTCTTAACCATATTCTAGCTTTGCTACGCTCTGGTACATATTTTAAGTACATTGTTGTGAAAGCTTGTTCTTGCTACTTTTGTCTTGCGTTCATCATTGATAGATTGGCAACGTACATTGGCAGAGACAAAGCAAGTTTACGTCCACCTTTTTTCGTGTCATGTATTAGCTATGAGGATTTTCATAAATTGTCATGTATTTGATTCAATTCATTTGTAAGCCAATAGGAGCAATATATATTATGATTTGTTTCCCTACATAGCATTGATTGGAGATTGGTTTGGTGCTTGGTCGGTGCTACTTGAATGGGAAAGGCCATAGCAGGTACTTCTTAACTTACCATTTATGTCAAGTTTTATTTTGTTAACAACTTGAACAGTTTTCTCATACTAGTTCAGACTTAAGAGTTTTGTTCCAGTGTTGACATTTTTGTCAAGTGAATATTCAACATGAGTATCAGAGGTGGCATTGTGGTTGTACTCGCAAAAAGAGACAAGGATGAAATGGAGATGGACATAGCGAAGCTTTAATGTGTACTAAAATGTTAAATTGGCCCAAAAACTCTTAGGAACAAAATTATCTCATTAAACCCTAACTAATATATATATATATATATATATATATATATATATGTTATATATGATGTTGCTGAGAAGTAGTTTAAACTTTCGCCACAGAGCTGAAACCAAAAGAAAAAAAATTAGCAGCCGCGTGAGTGAAGGGAAGCTGAAAACAGAAACACCTCTTCACCTACCAGCAGCCATCTTTTTTTCGACCACCACAGCCCAACAGTTGAATCAACAGTTGCTGAAACAAAATAAAATTTCAGCGCAGATTTTTCGCAGATAGAAGAAAAAGGTAGTAAATAAAGTTAAGTAAGCTGCTGATATCATTTATACAATAATAATTGATTTAATAGTAAATTTGTTAATTTTTTTGTTATATATTACCAGTAAATTATAGGGAGATATTTTTTAGATATATTTGAATTTTAGTATATTTTGTGAAGTTCTCTGAATATTGGTATTTGTATCTCAATTTGATTATTAGTAGATTTTTATCGGTGTGCCATCGTCAGTGAAGTAGACTTTTCACGTTGAAAAGTTGAACCACTTAAATTATTGTGTGTCATTTATTTTCTCAATACTTATTATTTTGCTATTACCCATTATTATATATTTGTGTAACCAAAATTGGACCTGAACTTCGCTTCTACAAGTGCTAATTTATAACAGATTGGTATCAGAGCTTTGGATTATTCTGTTATTTATTTATTAGAACTGATCAAGTTTGCTCTTTGAATTTATTTTGAACTTCTGCTTATCTGATTAGTTTCATATTTTCTGGGTTGTGCTTCTATTTATTTAATATTGGGTTTTCTGTCATGGCGACAAAATATGAAATTGAGAATTTTAATGGTAGGAATGATTTCAGTTTATGGCAAATGAAGATGCGGGTTGTATTAGTCAAAGAAGGGCTCATTAAGACACTTGAAAGTATGGATAAATTGTCAGAAAAATTGACTCATGAAGAAAAAAATGCATTGATAGAAAATGCTCTCAGTTCAATTCAGTTTTCCTTGTCTCGTGATGAGTAATCTCCTGCTGGGTTATGGCTTAAATTAGAGAATTTGTATATGACAAAGTCTTTGAAAAGTCGGTTATATTTGAAGCATCATTTATATACATTTAGAATGTCAGAAGGTACATTTCTATACTCAAAGATAAAGGAAAATCTTCCACAACGTCTTCTGTTACTAATGATGTTGTTGGTGTAGCAGATAGTTTTGGTTCTGATGGTGAAAATGTTCTATCAGTATCTATTGGTTCTCTTAGAGATGTTTGGATTCTTGATTCGGGTTGCACTTATCATATGTGCCCTACTAGAGACTGGTTTGCTTCTTATTAGTCTATTGATAGGGATGTTGTCTTGATGGGAAACAATATGTCCTGCAAGGTTTTTGGTATTGGTATTGTCGAAATTAAGATCCACGATGGTATTGTTAGGACTTTGAAAGATGTTCGCCATGTTCTAGATTTGAAAAAGAACTTGATATCTTTGGGTACTCTTGATTCACAAGGCTACAAGTATGTAGCTGAAGGTGGAGTTTTAAGAGTTAGTAAGGATGCTCTTGTTTTTATTAAAGGGCAATTGTCGCATGACCTCTATATGCTTTAAGGTAGCACTGTTATTGGTAGTGTTTTAGTTTTGTCCTCGTCAGATCAAGATTCATATACTACTTGATTATGGCATATATGGTTAGGGCATATGAGTGAGGCAGTGATGTCTATTTTGAGCAAACGAGATTTGCTTGGTGATTACAAAACTGGGAAGCTTGATTTTTGTGAGCTCTGTGTCTATGGAAAGCATCACAGGGTCATCTTCAGTACAACCATCCATAAACCAAAGGTACTGTTGATTATATTCATTCAGATCTTTGGGGTCCTTCTCGTGTTGTGTCTAAGGGTGGTGCCCGGTATAAGTTGACTTTTATTGATGACTTCTCTCATCATATTTGGCTGTATTTTCTGAAGAACAAGAATGACGCATTCTCAAAATTTATGAAATTCAAGGCTTGTATAGAAAATCAAACAGGCAAGAAAATCAAGCATTTAAGGATTGACAATAGTTTGGAATTTTGTGAAAGTCAATTTAATGAGTTTTGTGAAAGAAATGGCATACTGAGACACCACAATGTGCGTCATACACCATAGCAAAATGGAGTAGCAGAATGTATGAATATGACTCTTTTAGAAAGAGCTCACTGTATGTTCTTTCAAGTTGACTTGGACAAATCCTTTTGAGTTGAAGCTTGTAACCATGCGTGCTATTTAGTGAATCGGTTTCCATCAACTGCAATTGAGTTGAAGACTCCATTTGAGGTATTTTTTGGTACTCCTACTAATTATTCTAATTTGAAAGTTTTTGGTTGTCCTACTTATGCTTATGTTAATGATGGTTAACTTGAGCCTAGGGCATTGAAATGCATATTTTTGGGGTATCTTTATGGGATGAAGAGTTAAAGATTATGGTGTGTTGAACTCAAGTCACCTTAGTTTTTGATTAGTAGAGATGTTAAGTTTTATGAGTTTTCCATGTTGGAAAAGAAAAATGAGTATTATTACACGTAAAGACCACAGTGTTAGTGAGTAGGTGGAGCTTGAGAGTGGAGCTCCTAATCAAGTACAAGAGGGAACAATCAATTACAGATTAGATGATCAAAGAAATACCACTATGAGTCAAGGTGATCATAGTTTCATTAATTTTCAAAATTGTGTGACTTCTATAAAACTTGATCAAACAAATTTCATTGTTTGGAAACAATAAATACTTAAAATATTAACACCTTCACAATGATCAGAATAAAAATGTTTCACGACAGTTACCTCCTCAATCCAGTACTCAAGGTAATGTTTAATCATTTCCTATGCCAAACCAACTGGACTCAATTTACTATAATGCCTTTTCCTTACAACAATATGTTTGAACCTGCTTTAACACAAGAAAATTCATCACATATGTATCATGCAAATCTGGCCAGTGCTCAAATGCTTCCAGCTCTACTATTAACTCTAGAAGCATCAGTACAAATCCTACCAATTTAGAGATTTAACTAATTTAATTAGTTATTTCACAACCATATACAGGTGTTGATCAAGTTGTGATTAGAAATGGTAAGGGCTTACGTATTCAAAATTTTGGCTCTTTAGTTTTTCCTAATTCTAACACCTGAAGACAGTTTGTTATGAGTAGAATTTTGCATGTGCTTGACATTGCAAAGAATTTTTTTAAGTGTTGCTCAATTTTACAAAGATGATCATGTATATTTTGATTTTCACTTTGGTTTTTGCTCTATGAAGTGTATAAGACAAGTCAAGATTTGATCAGAGGTAAGCTAAATAAAGGCTTATATGTTTTAACTTGAATCTCAATCAGTAGAACAGATCTCATGTTAGTGCGTCCATTGTCATTGTAAATACCAAAACTGCTAAAACAGTGCATGTAGCTACACCTACTGATTTGCTTACTTGGGTGTCTCTATGACTTTTACAAGCTAATGCATTTGACATTTTATTGATGAGTCCTCTTGATTTACTTGGATTTATTTTTTGAAATAAAAAGGTGACGTGTTAAAAGCCTTTTTACAGTTTAAAGCCATGAAAAAACTTTAGTTATCCATAAAAATTAAATTTTTCCAATTAAATTGGGGTCGAGGATTTTAGGCTCTCACTTCTTATTTCTCTCAAAATGGCTTTCTTAACTTAACCTAATGTCCACACTTATGAGAAAAATGGATTAGCCGAAAGGAAGCATGGACAAAGTGTGGATCAAGGTCTTCCAATGCTTACACATTCCTCACATCCTTTAGAATTATGGGATGAAAGCTTTTATACAACATTTTGTGTGATTAATAGAACTCCTACTCCAATTCTTGACCTCCAATCTCCATTGGAAAAACTATTTCAAGTTAAACCAAAATTTTCTTTTTTGAAAGTTTTTGGTTGCTTATGCTTTCTTTATATTCATCCCTACAATGATCATAAGTTTCAATTTTGTTCATCTCCTTATACATTCCTTGGGTATAGCCCTCACATAAAGGGTGTAAATTTTTTGAGTGCTAATGGAAAGCTATACATTTCTAGGCATGTGATATTTCATGAGAATACATTTCCTTTTCAAACTTTTGAGACATATTCTACTTCAGTAGTGTCTTCTAACACTTTTTCAACTATTAAATATATCTTACCCATTGTTTAACGATCCAAATCTCTATCTATCTCTTTTGTACCTTCTAACTCTTGTTTAGATTTTTGTCAAGTCTTAGATAACTCTTCACACTCTTTAGTTCCTATTGTACCTATAACTCAAGACTTTTCTTCTAATAAGTTTAATTCCCATATACATGAGATTCCTA
This sequence comes from Hippophae rhamnoides, assembly GCA_033030585.1. Classification (NCBI taxonomy): domain Eukaryota; kingdom Viridiplantae; phylum Streptophyta; class Magnoliopsida; order Rosales; family Elaeagnaceae; genus Hippophae; species Hippophae rhamnoides. The sequence continues at coordinate 52,922,336 of CM065430.1, forward strand.
GAGATATTTTCCTTCACCACATGCTATTTCTACTAATAAATATCTTATGATGACTAGAAGTAAGCATGGGATTTATAAGCCTAAAGCCTTCACTCTTGATTTGTTCTCCCTGAACCACACACTGTCAAACAAGACTTAAGTCATGATGCATGGAAAGAATCAATCCAACATGAGTTTGATAAACTCGTTCATAACAAGACATGGATGTTAGTAACTTTAGGGAGAAAGGTCATTGGTTATAAATGAATACAGAGGATTAAGAAACTATAGATAGGTACTGTCGATAAACTATAATCAAAACCGGTTGCTCAAGGATTTGATCAATAACCTAGTTTTGATTTTCAAGAAACATTTAGTCCTGTAATTAAACCAATTACGATTTGTGTAGTGATTATTTCTACATTGTCAAAAGGTTGGAAGATTCATCATTTAGACATTAATAATGCCTTTTTAAATGGAAGCTTACATAAAGAGTTGTATATGTCTCAACCTCATTGCTTGAGAATGCTGAATTTCCTAGTTATGTTTGTAAGTTGTAAAAAGAAATTTATGGACTTAAATAAGCTCGAAAAGCTTGATTTGATACACTATCTAATGCCTTATGTGAAATTGGATTTACAAAATCAAGAGCTGATCCTTCTCTTTTATGTAATTTCACCAAAACTTCATCAATTTATCTCTTGGTTTATATAGATTATATAATCATCAATGGTGGGAACGAGATAGACATTCAACTACTCATTTATATATTGAACTTTACCTTTTCCCTTAAATATATGGGTCTTCTTCACTACTTCTTAGGAATTGAAATTTCTTGTCTCCTCATAGAGACATTTTGCTACTTAGTCTAAATATATCCAAGAGCTTCTTAAGAAAACCAAAATGGATAATGCTAAGCCAATTGGATCTCCAATGCTTACCTCTCCTATCTTGTCTCCTACTAATAGAGAGCCAATAGAAAGTCCTACTTTCTATTGCAGTGTTGTAAGAGCTTTGTAGTACACTACCTTAACCAGACTAGATATTGCCTATGCTATTAATAAGACTTTCCAATTCATATCTAGGCCAACGAATGTGCACTAGTGTATAATAAAGAGAATACTCAGATACCTGCAAAGCACTATCCAACATAGAGTGGTGTTTAAACCTTCCTCATAACTTGTTTTCACTGGTTTTGCTAATGCTAATTAGGAGTCTTGTCCTGATGATCGAAGATCTATATTTGGGGCATGCATTTTTCTTGGAGAAAATCCAGGTTTCTGAAGCTCTAAGGAGTAAGGTGTCATTGATCAATCCAACACTGAAATAGAGTATTGGTCTTTGCTTGTGCTATTACCAAAGTAATTTGGACTCATACTTTGTTAAAAGAGACACGTCTCTCTTCTCCTTATGTTCCCATCTTGTGGTGTGACAATTTAAGTACAGTTTCACTAGTTGCTAACCCTGTATTACATGTTAAAACTAAACATGTGGAATTTGATATGCATTTTATTCAGGAAAAGGTATTGGCCAAGGAGTTTTGATGACTCTATGAAAGTAGAGTCATTAGCACACGTTTTTATATAATATTTACTTATTTTATTCAATAAATAGTATTTTGGGGCAAAAAAAATATTAAAATATAAACTTTTTAGTGAAAGGGTGAAAACATAATTTTTAGAATTTTTTTTAGATTTTTATGAATTTTTAACGTATGACCAATCAGAAGCTACCACGTGGCATGCCACGCAAGCATAGGAGTTGAATGGGCAAGCCATATGGATGCCACGTAAGCAAGGACAACGAATTATAAATTGTCGTGTGTGAGGAGTGAATCAGCGTATGCCACATGTCAACACGATGTTCAATCCGAGTTCGGAGAGCAATAAAACCATCACGCCAATGTCGTCATACGATTGCTACCCACGTTCTACCCATACACCACCCCATCCATTATCGCAAATTACATCGTATCATGTGGCGATGACTCAACATGCATTGACTAGGATTGGTCTCCCTACCAAGTGTCGCGCTTTGATTTGCCCAGTAAATTCTATGTGTCACGTGTCACACAGTGATTGGCTAGCATTGTTGAGTTTGCTTGTTTTCATCTTAGCCCTCGATCTGAAGCTGATCTGACGGTCCAGATTGAACCTGAACTATATTTACGCCTCAAATGACCCCATAAACCCTAATGAGCCAACATTAGAATAATTATAATTTAATTTATTAGTACTCCAATTCAAGAAATTGATTATATTTTTTTCTATTCTTTTCTTTATGAAAAATATGAGATTTATGAAAAACAATTTATGTAATTAATTTATTAATCTATGGATCTTATTAACCCTTATTTTCACCATATGATGATCTAATATTTTTTACCCCAATTATAATTATAATTTAATTATACTATTTAATCTTATTTTTATGATATTAATTGTTTCGTCAACAATTTATCTATAGAGATAATTAAATATATTTGAGAGAATTATTTAAATGATTGTCTTGATTAAATAACATGTATAGCTTCTAGGCAGAGATGTATGATTCTTATGTATGTGATCCATAATTGATGAACTTAATGAGTTGTATGCAATTTAATTGACGTAAGAGTGTGATTAAATTAATTACTATATGGTGTGTAGTTTACTTGAGAAAGAAACATGCAATATTAGATTTAATTGATAATTATAATGGGGGGATTTTAGCAATTCATATGTTTAGAAAGATGAAGTATTAAGTATTCAAAGATATTTTCTCATATATTTTCTTAGTTATCAAATTTGATTTAATTAATTATTACTATTTTTAGTTATTTTAATTTTGCTTCCTTAAATTATAAAAACATAAAAAAAATTGATTTTTATTTTTTTAGTTTTAAAAATTAGTTTCTAATAAAATAATTTTCATGGGATCAATATTTCATTATCATTGTATTAGTTTTTGCAATACGTATATTTAAGTATTCATTGCACACACAATTTGTGTGGTGATTAAGTTTCTGGCATTGTTGTCGAGATTATAAATATTAGAAATTAATTTTTTTTACTTTTATTTTAGTTATTTTTCTTTATTTATTTTTCAAAATTTTATTTTTAATTTTATTTTTTAGTTATATAGTTAGTTAGTTAATTTATTTAGTTTAGTTAATTTTCTTTACTTATTTAATTTCTTTATTCTACTTTATTTATTTATCTTTTAATTTTTAATTTTTATTTGGTTTTAATTTAGACATTTCTTTTAGTGATTTTAGAAATACATTTGAGTCTATTGCATAAGCAGAGTTCGTGAGGAAGAAATCTTACCTTTAGATCTCGAAATTGAGTTTACTTTGAGATCAATTAGAAAACAACAAGTTGTCACCCAAGAGAAAATAATGGTTAATCCATAAGACATAAACAATAATGAGCTAAACTTAAACACTTAACACTACTACAAAAAGGGGTATTTAAGTCAGTGTAAAGTCGGTTTTTTTCCAAAAACCGACTTATAATGAATTTAAAGTCGGTTCGGTGTAGAACCGACGCTATCCACATTAGACGTAGCGTCGGTTGATGTGGCGAACTGACGCTACGTACATGGATAGCGTCGGTTCGCCATGTCAATCGACGCTACGTAATATTTTTTAAATTAAAAAAAATTAAAATTAATTATTATTTTATTTGACTCTTTAAAATTTAAGTTTGATAAAAATAGTATCATTTTTCCTTTTTTTAGACAATTAGTTTTAAAAATTATATAATTTTGTTTATTTGTTTGGATATTTAAATTTATATATGTACCTACAATATATCTTTATTTAATTGTGTATATATTTTAATTAAATATTATTCTAAAGTAATTATTTTTTCTATTTCTATATATGTATATATATACATAGCTAGTCTAAATAAAATAATAATTGAAAAAAAAAATTTAATTAGGTGAATAGCGTCGGTTCACGTGAAGAACCGACGCTATCCGTGTGTGTAGCGTCGGTTCACGTGAAGAACCGACACTATCTGCGTGTGTAGCATCGGTTCTTCACATGAACCGACGCTATTCACCTAATATATCCAAATTGGGGTCATTTTTTACGCAGAAACCATTTTCTTCCTCTCTCTCCTCCATTTTCTTCCTCTCTCTCCTCCATTTTCTCTCTCGCGCGCCACCTTCTTTCTTAATTTTTGGCCACCTCCGACCACCATTTGCAACTTCGTTTTGTAAGTTATATTCATCTTCTCATTATCTTTCAGATCTATTATTTTTTTGAGCGAAATATTAAAAAAATTTATACCTATTTTCTATAAAAATGTTTGATTTAGGTATGTTTTTTATTTTGTTTGTTATGTTTGACTTATTTTATGTTGAAATAATATCTGAAATGTTGTAGGTTTGATGGATTATATATATTTACTGTGCGTAGATAAATTTATTTATATATTATAAATAATTATATTTTATTAAGTAGAATTTTGTAGCTTATTATTCAGTTTGTTTTATATATATGTTGTATAAAATTTTTGAGTTATGTATGTTTTTTATTTTGCTTGTTATTATGTTTGACTTATTTTATGTGCAAATAATATCTAAAATGTTGTGAGTTTACTGTACGTGGATAAATTTATTTATATATAAATAATTATATTTTATTAAGGAGTGAACCTAGGAAAAATAATATGTTGTAAGAAATTATATTGGTATAAAAGTTATACGTGCTATCTATTGACTCTTAAAAAAATTATAAATATATATGTATAAACTCAATAATTTAAATAATATATATATATATATATATAGAAAATCAAATAATAACTAAAAAGTAAGTAGTATTATTATTTTTATTTATATATGCTACTTATGTGTTAAAATGTTATATATGTTACTATAGTAGTCCCTATATACTTCTATAGAATGTTATATACGTATAATTAATATTACTTTTTAATTATGATATAGTAACATGCTTAGAAATTAGAATCAACCAAAGTGATTGGTTTTTATATATTCATGCTAACATGTTGCTTATTTTTTAATTTGTATAGAAATGGTTTTGTAAAATGATTAAAATAATAATTGTTTTGTATTATGTATGTTTTGATATATATTCTAATAATTAGGAAATTTATATATAATAATACATCTCATCTCTCTTTCCTACTTTCCTTACGAACTCATATTAGCACTTTATTAATCATTTGTTTATAAATATGAATTTATCTGGAATCTCTGCTTGTTTGATGAATGTTTTACGTGCTCATGTATGTAGGGTAATATGAATTGTCATATGGATCAGCTGTTTTTTGTCTAGTTTTCTTGTCATAATGCTTGTGAAGGCCAATCAAGATTCTATGCCAACCAAGCTTACTCGATCGCATCCAATTACACTTTGACAACATTATTTTATTTGTAATTTAAGTTAACTATATGTATTATATATATATATCATTATTTGTTTTTGTAATAAATTTAATTATCAAGTAATTAAATATATTTAAATTTTTAATTATTTGTATTATTATTTATATTTTAGTAATTTTATGCTATATATATATATATATATATATATATATATATATATATATTAAATAATACGAAAAATGAGAATAAAAATAAAAAAATCATAAATTGTACGGGTAAAGTCAGTTCAGGCGATGAACCGATTTTACATTTTAAGTCGTTCAATTTAAATTCGGTTCGGCGAACTGACTTTAAATTTGTTTAAAGTCGGTTTTTAACCGACTTTAATGCCTATTTTTGTAGTAGTGTAAATTCTTTTGATTGATGATAGATATAGAGCTATGAATGAATATGCAATACCTACGTTGGAAGGGTTGAATACAAATATTATAAGGCCAAATATTCAAGCTAATCAGCTTGAGTTAAAGTTAGTGATGTTTCAAATGCTACAAGTAGTTGGACAATGTAGCGAATTACCAACAGAAGATCCTCATCTTCATCTCATATTGTTTATTGAAGTTGTAGATTCATTCAAGTTCAGTGGTGTGATAGAGAAGGAATTTAGGCTTAGATTTCTCCCTTGCTCTTTGTGAGACCATGCTCGAGCTTGGCTAAACTCTTTATCACCTGATTCTATTACAACTTGGAATGGTTTGGAGGAGAAATTATTGATGAAATACTTCCCACCAATAAATAATGTCAAGCTTAGGAATGACATTACTTCCTACCAACAATACGAAGGAGAATATTTATATGAAGCATGGGAAAGATTCAAGGAATTGCTAAGGAAGTGTCATCAATATGGTATTCCTTCTTGGATTCAAATGGAGACTTTTTACAATGGTCTCAATGCTCAAACAAAAACTATTGTTAATGCATCTGCTAATGGAGCTTTTCTAGCCAAATCTTACAATCAAGCTTATGATTTACTTGAGAAAATGGCTAGCAATAATTATCAATGGCCAATAGATAGAAAGACAGCCATAAGAAGAGTATCTAGAGTGCATGAGGTAAATGATATCACAACACTTACAACTCAAGTCTCATATTTGGTTAATCTTTTGAAGGCTCAAAAGTTGCTAGTGAGTCTAAACCATGTCCAAGATTCAGGAGTGTCGTGTTTGTTTTGAGGAGGAGCTAATTTGTTTGATAATTGTTCAAATAATCCTAAATCAGTATTCTATGTAGGGAATGTGAACTGAAACAATAATCCATACTTGAACACATATAACCCAATATGGAGACAACTTCCAAATTTCTCTTGGAGTAATAATAACAATCAAGGTGGTAATCAATTCAACCATCAATCATTTCCACCACCTGGCTTTAAGAGAAGAAGCCATCTACTAAGGACAATACAAATGCTTTAATAAGGATGATGAAATACTTCATCCAATCAATAAATACAAAAATGTCCACTTAAGAGGCTTCAATTTAAAATTTGGAGAACTAAATGGGGTAACTTGCTCAAGCTATAAGTAAAAGGCCTCAAGGTAACCTTCTAAGTGACATAATTGTAAACATACGAAGAAAAAGTAAGGACTCATTTAATGACATATCCTTAAGGAGTGGTAAAACTTTAGAACATGAACATAAGACAGAAAAGGATGAGGAGAAACAATAAATTAATAAGGATGAAGAGGAACTAATGAATGAAGAGAGCACCAAAAAGGAAATAATTCAACCATAGAAAAACAACCTTTACAAACCCACTATTTATTTCCCTCAAAGACTACAAAAGCAAAAGTTAGATACACAGCTTTCAAAATTTCTTGATATCTTCAAGAAGTTTCACATAAACATACAATTTGCAGAGAAACTTGAACAAATGTCGTCTTATGCCAAATTCATGAAGGATATACAATCAAAGAAAAGGAGGCTTGAAGATCATGAAACAATAACCTTGATTGAAGGTTATGGTGCCATCCATTATAGAAAACTACTACAAAAACTAAAATATCTAGGTATTTTTGACATCCCTTGCACTATTAGGAACATCCATTTTGGAAAGGCATAATGTGATTTGGGTTATAGCATTAACCTCATGCCATTATTAGTCTTCTAGAGATTGGGTGTTGGCAAAGCCAAACCCACTTCAGTAATATTGCAAATGGAAAATAGGTCAATTAAAAGACCTCAGGGTCTGATAGAAGATGTGCTAGTAAAAATAGACAAATTCATCTTTCTGTCAAACTTCATTATGCTAGACATAGAGGAGGACCATGACACTCCTATTATACTTGGTCATCCATTCCTAGTAACTAGAAGAGAACTCATTGATATACAAAAAGATGAACTTATGATGAGAGTGCAAGATGAACAAGTAATGTTTAAAGTGTTTAAATAATTTAAACCCAATGATATTCAAAATACTGAGGAATGCTTAAGGATAAATGTCATTGATTATGAGGACAACGTAAAAGAATCTATTGAGTTGCCTACACTTAAGACTATTACATGTGATGCTATGAACAAGGACATAAACTCACTATAAAACAATTCAACCTATTTTAACTTTGAAAGTATGGAATCAAAGGTTGAAATTGTGGACTATGTGAACTTTTTGGAGGATGCGCCTCTCATATGTGTATCAAAGGCATTTATGAAATTTTTTGAGATAGGGTCTAAGCTCAAGCCAACAATTGAAGGGACAATAAGTTTAGACCCCACACTTTTACCCTTCCATCCCTAGTCAAGTTTAAAAGTGAAAGAGTCCAAGAAAGAGGTGAAAAAGATGTTGGAAATCTATAAATTAGATGAGTTACGGTAGAGTGCTTATAAAAATGCCAAAATTTTCAAAAACAAAACAAAAATATGGCATGAGAAGAGAATTGAGCACCATGTTTGCAAACCAGAACATAAGTTATTATTGAACAAATCAAGACTCAAACTGTTTCCAGGCAAACTCAAAAGTAAATAGACACAAAGGAATGTACCTTAGGAGTTGATATGATCATCTAATCAAGGAAGTTACATGCGACACTGGTTGGGAGGCAACCCAACGTTAATTTACTTATATTTTCATTGTTTTTGTTTTGTAGGTGAATAAATGTGGAAAGCAATGGCACAACAAGAATGAGCATTTTAACAACAAATGTGGTGTGCCATGGTTAAAAGATTTTTTTTTCTTTTACCTTTTCATATTTATATGTGCACATTGGGGACAATGTGTAATTTAAGTTTGGGGGAGGGAATGAAAATTCCCTACATTAGTATTTACTATACATTTTAAATTTTTTAGGGAATTGTTTTAAATTCTTATGATGTTTTTAATCATGATTTTGGTAGAAATTGATAAATATATGGAAAATAAATGCATCAAATCTTGATATGAAACATATGAACTCAATGATAAAAATTGGTTGTCATGACTAGGATAAGGAACGTAACATACTTGCTAAGATATTTACATTAATAATGTGATATGCTTGCTAGTTTTGATTGGATTGATTCAAATTCTTATGAACATGTTCATGATTGATTTTGTTGTTCTTATTGAGAGAAAATTTGTAGTGAGTTATGAGATTCGATAAGATCTACCAGGTTTTAAAATCTATTTGATCATCCCTTGAGGCGAAATTTAGAATAGTATTTAGCAAGATAAATGATTTAGGCCTTATTTGGATTGATTGAGTCTTTCAAGCTAACCATTGTTAATATCCATAGTCACCCATTTGAGCCTAACAAAGAACCATACATATCTTTAAGCCACATTTTATACCTAATCAATAAGCATTACCTTTACCCTTGCACCTTTAGCTTGTATGAAAAGAAAAAAAATGCAATCATATGTTATGCTTGTAATGAACCCTATAAAAAAAGAGAAAAAAAAGAAAAAGCAAAACTCACAACACAATTATCCCTTCAAAGAAAAAGAAGTTAGAATTGAAAATAAGTTTTGGGTCTTGTGAAGTTACAATAAAAGAAAGAGAAAAGAGATGTGGAATAAAAGAATATGAAAAGAATGACAAAATAAGGTGAATTGAAATATCAAGTAAAAACTCAATTACGGTTAAAAAGTGCATGATGAAAAAAAAGAAAGCTAAGGTGTGGAAAGAGCCTAAGTGTCTTCATTTATCAACCCCCCACCTAAGCCTTACATTACAACCAAGTAAAGTCCTTATTGATCTTGAGCTAAGTACATATTTATATTAGTAGAGAGGTATATGAAAATAGACTTATGAGACTTGTTCTAAGATTGAATTGATTATCATGCTCATATAGGTTGATTGCATGAGTGCATGGAACGATATCATATGCAGCACACACACACGAATTAATTTATCAAAAACCTTGCATATCCTTGTATTGATAGAACGTTAATTGATAAATATATGAACCTCCTTATCATAGGATTGTACGACTTTTAAGAGGGATAGTTTTCGTGAAATATGTATGTACTAATAGAAGTATATTTATGAATATACCACCCATATCACTTTATTTAGTTATACTTGGCTTTACTTGAGGACAAGTAAGGAGTTAAGTATAGGGATGTGATGACTCTAGGAAAGTAGAGTCATTAGCAGACCTTTTTACTTAATATTTACTTGTTTCATTCAATAAATAATATTTTTTGGGAAAAATATATATTAAAATATAAAGGTTTTAGTGAAAAGGAGTGAAAATATAATATTTGGAATTTTTTTGGGTTTTTATAGATTTTTTTTTAATTTTTAACACATGACCAATTAGAAGCTACCACATGGCATGCTAAGCAAGCATAGGAGTTGACTGGGAAAGCTACATAGATGCCACGTAAGTAGGGACAATGAATCGTAGATCGCCACATGTGAAGAGTGAATTAGCATGTGCCACATGTTAGCATGGTGTTCAATCCAAGTTCGAAGTGCAGTCAAACCTTCATGCCACATGTTGTCATATGATTGCTCCCTGTATTGCACCCGTGCTCCATGCCATCCGTTACCATAAATAACATTCCGTCGTATGGCGATGACTTAACATATGTTGACTCGGATCGGTCTCCTTGCCATGTGTCATGCTCTGATTTGCCCAGTAAATACTATGTGTTATATGTCATGCTATGATTGGATGACACTTTTGATTTTTATTGTTTTGATCTTAGCTCTTGATATGAAGTTGATCTGATGGTCCATATTGCACCTGAGCTATATTTAAGCCCCAAATCACCCCATAAACCCTAATAAGTCGACATTAGCATAATTTTAGTAAGTTTTTGGAGCTAAAAAGAGAAAAAAATACAGAAAAATTCAAAAGCATATACAACTTTGGTGGAGATTCAAGAGGAGTTTAGCACTACAATTGAAAAGATTGATTGTATTTCTTCTTTTACTATTTTATTTATCAATTTGTATTTCTTTCTTTATGAAAAATATGAGCTTTATGAACAATATTATGTGTAGCTAACTTATTAATCTAGGTATCTTATGAACCTAATATTCACCATGTAATGATCTAATATTTTACCCAATTATAATTATAATTTAATTATATTATTTAATATGATATTTATGCTATTAATTGTTTAGCCAATAATTTATCTATAGAGATAATTAAATAGATTTGAGAGAACTATTTAATCATTTGTCTTGATTAATTAACATGCATATTTTCTAGGCAAAGATATATGATTCTTATGTATGTGATCCATAATTGATGAACTTAATGAGTAGTATGCAATTTAATTGGCATGAGTGTATGATTAAATTAATTACTATATGGTGTGTAGTTTACTTGAGAGAAGAATACATGTTAGGTTAGATTCAATTTATCATGTAATTAATTGATAATTATATTTTGGAGATTTTAGCGATTCGCAAGTTTAGAAAATGGGGGGATTAATTATTTCTAGATATTTTCTCATATATCTTCTAAGTTAACAAATATGATTTAATTAATTATTGATATTTACTTTTAGTTATTTTAATTTTGCTTCATTAAAATATAAAAATACAAAAAAAAAATTGATTTTTTATTTTTTTAGTTTTAAAAATTAGTTTCTAATAAAATAATCTCTATATGAACGATATTTTCTTATAATTATATTACTTGTTATAATACGTATATTTGTGTATTCATTACACACATAATTTGTGTCACGATCAAGTTTGTTGTTCAATTCATACCCTTGCATGAGCAGCCAACTGATACACTTACAAAACCTCTCTCAATTCAAGCCTTTTTAAGAATTTGTAGCAAACTCAATGTTATCCAACTACCACAGAGTTTGAGGGAGGGTGATAAGAGCCATACAAGATTGGTGGCTATTTGCAATACTTGCAATGCAACAAACCCATCATCTGGTATGTTAGCTCATGAAGATAGTTCCTGTGATGATCAAGTACCTCAGACAATAAGCAACTACAGCATAATTGATAAACAATAAATCCCACGTGATCTCCAAGTTTAACAAGAAGTAATGGTCAGTGGTTTTGTGCAAATGAGGTGTCATTTTATATGGAGCTAATATCATGATTTAATGTGGAGCTGCTTATGAATTTATGATTTTATTTGCTTAATTATAAGAATTTATCTGTTAATTTGTTGATAGATTACCACATCAACAACCTAAACTTAGTAAGCGAATTTTCTAACTTAGTAGTAGATACTTTTGAGAGATTGTTGAGATATTTTGTTTTCCTTGTTGAACAAAATTGGGGTTTATAAATAACCACCTTTACTTGTGTAAAAGAGCAATTGAGAAAATACAATTAGAAGCATTATTAACAATTTCACTTCTCTTCATTTCTGTCTGTCTCCATTTGTTAACTATTCATCATCTTTTTGCCATCATTGAATACTTGAAGCTTGCTGCAATAGTCTTCTTTCAATGATCTTCTTTAGATTCTTATCCTACATTCATTTTTTTTTTAGTTTTAACCTATGTTATAAAATATATATATATATAAAAGATAATTGTCTTACTTTTTAAGTATTTTAATATCAAAATGCAGGGGATTTGTCTAAAATGACCGGTTGAAATGAAATAGTTTAAAAAATGGGTCATTCTTAATTTAGTTTAAAAAGAGTTAAATTATAACCTTTTAAACAAGTAACCGGTCACCCATTTTCTTCTTCTTCTTCTGCTTCTTTTCTAATTCCCCATCACTTTTTTTTTCTCTTTCTTTTTTTTAAAACAAAAAAATATCCTTCTTTTCAAAACAAAAAAATATATCTTCAACTAGAACATGTCGAAAAAAATTTAATAATTTGTTTTTATTATAAATAAAACAATTATAAAATATTTAATAAATAATAAATAAAAATAAAATTTTGAGTTAATAAAAAATAATAAAAATAATTTATATTTATATAATAAATATATACTTTTTTATAACAAATAACTTATCAAAATTTTATTATAAATTAACTTAAAATAATAATAGTAAATTATAAAATAATTACAAGATTTTAAATTATTAAAAACTTTACTAAATAGTTACAATAATTTTTATGAAATATTATTAACATTTTAATCAAACAATTTTATAATAATTTTTGAAGTTATAAAAAACTAAAAATCATAATGTATTGTGATATTCAATTAATATCATAGGGTATTTGTAAAAATTAAAAAATAGATTACATTGTAACAAATATATCTAATATTATTATAATTTTAATTATTACTAAGAAAATAAATATTTATAAATAATAATTTTATTTAAGTATTAAAATATAATTAATTAGATATAATTTATATATTTTAGTATATTAATAATAAAAATAATTATAATTATATTATATTAGATAATATTTTCACGCAAAATTTACGATATAATGAATAATGTTTGTATTGTATATTGTAGAAAGTTAGATTGAGAGGCTTTACAATTGTTTTACATAATTTAATTATTTTTATGAATATTATTTTTTATATCATAATTATAATAAATATTATAATTATTTATTAAATATAATTATAATTATTATTATTATTAATAATAATAATGTATTATATTATTTATGAATTATCAAAATGTTTAGCATATCATTTTAAATATACGTATAAATTTATATTTATTTTATTATAAAATAAAAAATTTTATTTTTTAAAATAAAAATTTTAATATATGATATGATAAAAATGATTTATGTATTTAAAATTAATTATAAATTTATAAGATGTTAATATTTTGTTATGTTTATAATAATTATGTTTTACAAAATGAAGCTAATATATTTTTTTTATAAATAAAGTTGATTAAAAAATTTGTTTTCAAGTTGAAGGTAAGTTCTTATCTCTTTTTAAAAAAATCCACTTAGCAAAGCTATGTGATAACTGTATTTTATATAGTGATTTGCGTCTATTTTATTAATTATAATTGCTAGTTCTTTACATTTTTAGTTAATTTTTAATTAATTAAATTAATATTTAGTATTAGTTTTTAATAAAAATATTTTCAAGTAAATTAATAAATTTTAATAAAAAAAAAGGGGACTTAATTGCAATTATAAAAAGCTTAAAATTTAATTTGAAATTAAAAATGGTTAAAATTGCAAATATCAAAAGATTAGAAATTAATTTGAATAAAAATTTTAGGTTAAAATGCAATTAATGAAAGTTAAATTTTCTGCGCAGGAGAAGGAATCACTCGTGACATTCACGATGCCAACCACACACCGTTCGATCATCCAATCAACGGTGAAGATTGCTCCCGTGCAATCCAGATGTGACAAAATCGAGTACACTCGATATTCCTGTAGCACGCGGCTTAGCACCGAGTGGGGGCCCACGTGTCAGCTGCACAGATTTTCTCCCGAGGCTCATCGCTCACCGTTGGATCTATTGTACGGTCCAGATTGAAAATGCGTGGAAGCATGCTGTCGCGCACTAAGCAACTCGCCTACACTCCCGTGCGACGCAATTCATCGCATCAGATTGCGCCATCGCATTCCCCTGAATAAGAAGCAGCCACGTGTCTCCTCATTCTTCCAATAATTACATGACGACACGTGTCAAGTATTTGGTAAAATAAAAATGCAGAAGCGGCGCCCACTTACCAGCTCCTCTGCGTCGCCTATGTGTCACCATGCAACTGTCGCGCACTTTTGGCTTGCTCACATCCTGTGCGTCGCGATTCATCCAAGCGTTGTACACCCTTGCGTTTCACCTAATAAAACGTTTCCACGTGTCCCATTAATCTTGCAGAAATCACATGGCGACATGAGGCATACATTTTGTGAAATCAAAACACAGAATTTTGTGCGATCTTTATTCTCTTCAACGCGTGCATTTGGTATTATGCTCAAAATTTGTCCCCCACATGTATTTTTTATAGAGAAAAATAAAAAAAGTTGTCTGGGGGTATATATTTGGGACGCGAGAAAAAAAAGGAGTGGAGAGTTTTTCAATTTTAGTTCTCGTTTTTTCATTTTTCACTTCAATTTTCAGTTTCTCTCTGCGTGTTCTCTACAACATGCAAAACCTTTATTTTATATTTTGATGTTGTATTTTCTTAGGAAATAGAGAGAAAGAAGACAACGAAGAAGAAGGAAAGGGAAGAATTTATTTTTCATTGCGGAATCGTGAAAGAGTTTTTCCTAATCTTTTTCTTTTAAATTTTATTTCTCTGAAATGTGTGATTATTATTGTGTTGTAATTTTAATTTCTGTTATGAATTAATTTATTTGTTCTAGGGTTGCAGTGTAGCTTGAATTATGAAACTTGAATTAATTATTTTCGAATGATTTATGGAACGGTTTTAAGTTGTTTATTTTATCTGTGCTTAATGCTTTTAATTATCGGAAGATTAATTAATTGATCTGTGACACTTAAATAAACTTGGAAAATGCATTTTTGTGTATTGCTCATGATAAAATAACGTATATGTATAAGGGATAGGAATATACTTTTATTGTATGTGTAACTATTTGAGAACTTAGAACTTAATAAATTTGGTTGAATTTAATTCTCATAGGAATATAGTGAATTATTTTAACGAGATGTGTCTGTATGGAGCTCGGAAGAGATATATGGATAAATTTAGGAGTTCTTGGTTAACAACATAAAATACGAGAATATAAATCAAGAGAAAATATAATGATTCAAGTGGATTAATTTGGTGAAACTACAATCCTAGAATTTTCTTACAAACTGTTCTAAAAATTAGTTAATCAAACTGCATCAAATTATCGACTATTTGGATAAAAATAGGTTGAAATAATTTTAGTAATTAATGAACACTAGTAACAAATCTCCGTGGGAACGATATTTTACTTATCATATTATTACTTATGACCGTGTATACTTGCACATTTTATGTTCTCCAAAAGAGACAACACTATGAGATACCCAATTAGCTATAAAGTGAAGATCGTTATTTAAATATTTACAAGAAGCATAAATTATGATGAACTTGCTCAAAATGAGTCTTATTTGAGTAGTCTAATTACATGCCTATCGAGAGAGAACAAAATCTTCATACATTAGAACCTTTAGGATGTTCATGTTATCTTCTTCCAAGTAAATGGTTTTGAAATTATTTTCAATTGTTAATTGTAAGGATAATAATAGCACATTGGCTTCACCTTCTTCAACTGAATTTTCAAAATGTGATTTGCTTTAATAACCTTGAACTTGGCCCATCGAATCTCTAATGACTATGCCAACGGTTAGATTTGAATTGAGAAATATTGTATCAAAATTATTTTTAACTTCTTGGTTAGAAGGTTTATTCCAAGTTTGGAATAGTTGAATTGAAAACTTTTTAGTGATTTATTTATATGTATCTCTTATTCTTAAAGTTCTAAATTTATCTTGTTTATATGTTTGCTTTATTCACATTTCAAAGATAATATTGGAATTTTGTTGAAAAATTCATTTTATTTTATTTTATTTCAAAGTTTCTTATAAAAATATCTAAATTTTGTTATATTCAAAATAAAGATGTAGTTTCTTATCGTTTATTATATAAGAAATGTCACTTTTACGTCTTTATTTACTTAAGTTTTATTATTTATTTCATTTTTCATTTTTTTTAATTTATATTATAAAAAATAATCATCTTTATTCAATTCTTATCACTAATAAAATTTGAATTTATGAAAAATATTTGTATGAACTCATTTTCATGTTACATCTTAGACCACAAAAACCCTCGCCCATATTATCATGATACAAAAAAGATGGAGTTGTTTCGTTTGCCCACAAAGTAGTAGTAGTATTGTAGTACATATTGAGGTCATTATCTTCTAAGAGATCGTTAGAAACTGCTCGTGACATGTGACTTCGTTGGTGGTCTACATGCACATGGTTCATTATGGACGTTGTTGAAGAATTTTCATTTCCTTCATTATACACATGATCATATATCCAAAAGATCATAATCGATACCCAACAGTACCCTCCTTTCAACAAGTAGCAATTGTAATTTTCAATATAAATTTTATGAGATGATTTGACATGTTTTGTTGTTTCTTGATATGAATTAGGTGACGAAAGTAAAAATATTAGTGCAACTCCACAAAGAGTTTATCAACTCAATTCGTATTTTCAAGTAATTTCCTTTTTTTAAAGAAAATAAGATTTGATGTGATTCAGGATTTGTGATGTTTTGCCATAACCTATAGAGCACCATTAACTTGGGTATCCTTTATTTAACGGATAAGTGAGTCACCTTAAATTCTGAATAGATAGGGTTCAAAAAATTTTCAATACTTATTAAATATTTTAAAAAAAGTATATAATATTACTATAAAAAATTAAAAATATATTAAAACTTAAAAAATTATATATTTATTTCAATATTATTTTACATTGTAATTAACTAATTAAAAATATAAAGGTTGTATGTTACTTGATTTTTAGTTTTTTAATTTAAGAAAAAATGAAAATTATAAGTGAGAAACCAATTGTTAGATATTAGAGAAACAATTGAATCAATCTACATAATATTAAAATTGGAAATCTATCATTTTATGGACATTACAAGAAAACAAAAAACGAGCAATAAAAATGCCTTTGCACAATGTTAAAACTGTGTTAACTATTCATAGGACTGAGTCACTAGTTGATCGAGAATCTATCTTTATTTATCAAACTGTTTACTTCTAAAAACTAGGAGTTTTTTTGCATACTACGTGTAACAATTCCTCCTCTAAACTACACTTACTAAAAGTATGGCAGTTCAATCTTCAATGCTTCGAACACTCAGCTGATCACGCAACTTTAAAAAAGTCTATGACTTCAGTGGCTTTGTCATGATATCTGTTAGCTGCTCATTTGTTCCACAGTGGACCAATTCCACTGCACCTTCTTTAACAAGATCACGCAAGAAATGAAATCTTACATCAATATGTTTAGTTCTTCCATGGAGAATTAGATTTTTGGATAATTTGATGGATGAACTATTGTCACACAAAATCTTCACACATTGACATGAAAGAACACCGAAGCTGTTAAGAATTCTCTTCATCCAAATGCTTTGGCATGCACATGCTACTGCAGCAACATATTCTGCTTCAATTGTGGAGAGTATCACCACTGGTTGCTTCCTCGAGCTCCATACTATTACACCATCACTTAGGAGAAACACATAACCAGAAGTGCTTCTTATGTCTTCTATATCTCCAGCATAATCACTGTCAGTATAGGCTCTAAAATTTTCTTTTGAATTTTCCTTTTGTGGTACTCCTAGAATCTCAATACTTCTGCTATAGAATATACCCAAATTTACAATCCCCTTCACATATCTGAGAGCTCCATTTTTCAGGAACAATGTGTGCTCATGACTGCATTTCTTAAACCATTCTTTCAAAAAATACCCCTCGATTCTACTAAACCAAGCCCTTGGAGATTGTTTCAATTCGTAGAGAGCTTTCTTGAGCCTTAGAACTTTTTGCTCCTTTCCTTTGCAAACATAGCCTTCTGGCTGCTCCATATACACTACTTATTTTAAATTTCTGTGAAGGAAATCATTTTTGACATCTAGTTGGAAGACAATCCAACCCTTTTATGCAGCTAAAGCTAGGATTAGTCTTATGGTGTCTCAGCTAGCCACTGGTGCAAAAACCTCACTATAATCAATCACATGCCTCTATGCATAACCCTTGACCACTAGCCGTGCTTTGCACTTATCTACTTCTCCTTTTTCATTCAGTTTTGTTTTGAAGATCCACTTAACACCAATTTTGTTTGTTCCTTTTGGTAGGCTTACAAGCTCTCATGTCTCATTCTTTTCTATAGCTTTTATTTCCAAATCCATTGCTTCCCTCCATTTTCTTTTTTTTACTGCTTCATTGAAGCACACAGAATCATCGTGTATCATGAAATAAGTCAAATGTAACTCCTTATAGAGATTAGAACAAGTAACATAGTCTTTCATCTATCGTGGTGCTCTTCTGATTCGTACTTTGGTGATAGGAGTTTATGTTTCCACATCAGCTTCCTTTGTTGGTTCCTCTACATCTTCAGTTGGTTCTTCTACATTTTTAGTTTAATACGTGTAACAATACATGAAATAATCTAAGATTTTAAGTAGTAAATTTTATTTTACTTCACAATTTAACCAAAAATAATTATTAATAAGTTATCAAATTTTATTCATGATATAGATTAAAAACAACTTGTAACTTTATTTTACATATGTTATTTATAGTATTAATTTATAATTAATGAAGTTTAATTATAGATGATAATGGTTTTATGTTAATTTAAGTAGTATATCTCGGTACCTACTAAGATATGTCATTAAAAATTTTATAATAAAAAATTTTCAATTAAATATATTTACTTCTTTATCTTTTATTTTTTAGTTTTAATTATAATTTAATTTATCATTAATATTTGACAAAATATCAATAATTTTATACAAGTTTTATTTTGTCTTCTATATTTTGTCCTAAAAATATAATATCAATCTTTATAAGATTTTATATTTTTATTTTATTTAATTTTAAATAATAAGTATATAAGTTACTTAATATTTTTTATTTTGGTTGATTAAATTAAAATATATACTTATTATTTATATTATAATATCTAAATAAAATATTAAAAATAAAAATTTAAATTTATATTATTTTAATATAAAAAATATTTAATATTCTAATTTTATCCTTTCCCTTGGACCCACTTGAGCAGCCATATATGCCATAGACAACTCCATCCCAAGAATAAGTGATTAGCTTAGAGTATGAGATTAATATAGGGTATTTATATCTAACTGTACAACAAAGGTTTGGCAACCAATGCCCACAATCATGCCAAAGGTTTGGCAACCAATGATGGCGAACTCATTGAAACTCTTGGGACCACCAACGAATCTGTAAGACTTCAATTTTTTTCTTAAATTCAGTCTGATTTATAAAATAACTATACATTTTTATAATACATATTAAATTATTTTCAATTTGTTTATAACTTACCTAATAATCCTAGAATATTAACATGTAACTGTTTAGTAATATTTTTAATTCAAAACTTAACTATCATAAAATTTATTTCTATAAATCTTACATATATTTTAATTAAAAACTCATCTATTATAAAATTTATTTACGTAAAGATGTATATTTTACATAATAACCCTACAATATAAAATTATTCATGTTAAATAATATATATAATTTGAAACTTAATTATTGTAAAAAATATTTTTATTTTATCCTAATAGTTTAAAGATTTTACATGTATATATATTACAAAATTATGTAAAATCATATACAACTTACTTAATAATATTTTTGTAGAATTCTTAGATTTATGTATAATTTTTATACATTCTACAAAATTAGCAAAATCAACTTGCAATATTTTTATTTTGAAAGCTACATATTGAATTCACTTTATAAAACTTGCAAAATATGTACAATAATTTGTAAATTTTACAAAAAAAAGTTATACATATTTGAAAAATATAAGCAACACAAAATTTGTACAAAACTATGTACAATATGCAGAACTAGCTATATATATTAAAAGAGATGTAGTATTGGTAGTCCTCTTCAACACTTAACGAGAAACATAGAATATAATAAAACAACATGCAATGAATATGAAACAATAACAAACAGGACAACTCTATATTGTATTTTCTTTGTAAAATTTTTAAAATATGTACAACAATTTGGAAGTTATACAAAAAGATTTGTACATATTTTTCTAAAATAAAATTTTCAAAATTTGAACAATATTTTATGCAACGTGCAAAAACTGAATATATATCAGAAACCATAGTCCACACCAACGACATCCAAATCTTCAATTTTAAGTAATAGCGATCAAGCATTTTCTCTACACTGTTTCCTCAGGTAACAAAACAGTCAGTTCGTTATTTCTGTTAAATGTAACAAGTGCTAAAGAAAGAAAGAAAAAAGTGAGTCATGATAATGAAAGAAAGGGATGATAGAATCACCGTTATCTAATATTGCATATCGATGTCTGTCATTCCACTTTAAAGACTTAAAACTTCATATTGAATTTACTTTGAAAATGTTCAAAACATGAACAACCATTTGTTATGTGTATAAAAGTTTATACATATTAATACAATATAAACAGTACATAATTCATATAAAATGAATTATAGCATAAGAAAATCCAAATTGGTCAAAAATAAAGACTAAATTTAGATTTAAATGGAAGCTTAAAATTACCAGTCTACCATGGACAAATTCAAGGGCATAAAATTTCTATAAAGAAAATAAACAAAGCACTCGTGCTCTTTCAAAAGAAAATGGACGGGTCTTTATGGATGTGCATGCACTAGTGAACTCTTAATCAAGTAACTATCAAGAACAAGTACCCTATCCGCCATTGCTAACTTATTCAATCAACTTGGAAAGGCACAATAATTTACAACATTGGACTTGCGCTTCGATTACTACCAAATACACATAGCCCTAAGTAATGTGAAGAAGATTACATGCGTGATTAACACTCTTAATTAGCATCTTCAACACTTACATCAAGTTTTTCAAATAAGGTAAAATGAGCTTTATGCGAAGAAGGAAAAAATGCTCTTTTCCCAACAAGAGAATGTGTTCTTCGGAGATAACATCAAGGAAGGAAAACTTATAATGGATGAGGCCAAGATAAAGGCTATACAAAAATGAGAGCCACCAACCAAAGTTCATGATCTAAGATCATTTGAGAAATTATTGATCTACTATCAAGCTTCGTCAAAGGCTACTCCACAAATATAGCTCCACGTGCTAACCTAATCAAGAAAAACAAGACATGAGAGTGGACATCACATTATCAAGAGGCATTTGAAGAGTTGAAGAATGCCATAATTTGGGAACCAATTCTATACTTAGTTGATCCTACCAAGCCATATAATTTACACACTAACATATCTAACATCACATTAGGAGGAGTATTGATTCAAGGAGATCACCTTATTTCCTACAAATGTCTAAAGCTTAGTGAGATAGAGAAAAAATAGAAAAAGAAATGGTTGCATCATCCATTGCCTAAGGGTATGGAAACATTACTTACTGGGCTCATATTTCACCATTATTACCGACAATATTACTGCTAGTTACTTCCAAACTCAAAAGAAGCTTTTCCCTGAGTAAGCTAGATGGCAAGACTTGGCCAAATTTAATTACAGCCTTAAGTATAAGCCTAAAAAAGTAAATGTAGTTACTAATGCATTAAGTCCAAAATCTAAACTGGTTACAATGATCAAGCTTGAAAGCTCATTATTGGAGAGAATCAAAGAAGGATTGATACAAAGCATGCTTGCCAAGAATCTTTTTACCTTATTCAATGAAGGAAAAACAAGGATATTTTTGGGTCACTGATAGCCTACTCTACACTAAAAGAGATTTCATTTACATTCCTAGATGACAGAACTTCAAAAAGAAGCTAATTAAAGAATGTCATGACTCTCTGTAGGTTGGAAGCCCTAGAGGCAAGAAAACTCTTACCTTGCTTGAATCAACATATTATTGGCGTAATTGAGATATGATGTTGAGTCTTATACAATGAACACTGGGAGGGATACTTGAACCATTACCTATCCCTAAGTGTCCATGGGAAAGTGTATCCCTAGACTTCATCTCTACTTTTCCAAAATATGAAGGATGTAGAAGCATTATCAAAGTGGTGTATTGGTTTAACAAGTATGATATATTCATTCATGCCCTAACAAGTTGTACCGCAAAAGAAGCTGCTTATCTATTCTTAAAAAACATAGAAAACTACTAAGGAGTTCCCAATAGCATAGTAAGCAATCAAGACCAACACTTCATTGGAATGTTTTGGGCCGAGTTATTCAAGTTACTTGGGTCAAGCTTAAACTTTTCAACAAATTTTCATGCACAAAGTGATGAATATCGAGGTTGTTAATGCCTTACTAGAACTTTACTCGGGCCTTTACATTAGTACAAGTCAACATGATTGAGACAAACTTCTTGATGTGGTGTAATTCTTATATAATCAGCAAAGAAGTGAGTCAATAAGTAAATGTCCATTTGAAATTTCCATTAGATAACAACTCATGACTCTTTAAACCTAGCAAAATTTTAAGAAGGGAGGAGCCCTGGAGTGTTCAAGTTTTCCAAGGCATGGCACAAAAAAGTTAAGATTGCAAGAGCATATTTAGATAAAGGTGCTAAGAAGATGAAGAATTTTGCTAAAAAAAAGAGGTTTTCTTCAATGAAGGTGACATGGTTACGGTGAAGCATCTTCCCTAACAATCAAGTCACTTTAAAAAGTACACAAAGGGTTGGGGTGATGATACAAAGGGCATTTCCCTATCTTGAAGAATGTAGGAAATGTTTCTTATAGAGCTCAGCTTACTTCTAAGCTCAACATCCACGTGGAACTTCATGTGAGGCTCTTAAAGCCATAACATGAAGACATGGAGGACCCAACTCGTAGAGAATAAAAAAGAAGACCTATAACCATCGTAACTTATTTTGATAATGATTTAGAATTTGTATTAACTAAAAGAAAGATATGAAGGCAGGGAGTTCCCAATTACATGGAATACTTTATGATACACTATGGAAATTTCAAGATCATATTCTATATTTCAAGGCATCACAAACATTGGTGAGGTAGAATGTCACATCCCATTGATATATGGCTAAAATTCAATTGGGTCAAAAATATATACTTATAGGCTTGATAATTTAATCAAACAAAAGCCCTATTTGATAAGTATCTAGAATTTTCTACAAACAAATATCTAGATATTTATATTAGAAATTTATGAAGTTTCTAGATATATCAAGGATATTTACTAGAATTATCTATTAAAAATATTTTCTAGGACAATTATAGACTTTCACTAGATCAGTGGCACATGCAACTATGTCAACCTTTTATTGAGAATGTGGATGACTATAAATAGGTGAGGGGAGCTTATTTATAACAAATCTAAGAACCAAGTAACAAACCAACAAGCATTGAAATATTTTCTCCATACTTTCAACACAAATTCATGCATCATATTTTCTGAAGTGTTCCTCTTCTTCACCTTCACTATCTTAAATACCTATTTGGGTTACTTGATAGCTAGGCTTTCTTAGAATTTGGAAAGCTAAGTGCCACATGTTCCTTGAAGAAAGTATGTGCATGACACTTAGCTCAGAATCACTCAATGAACCATAAGTACCTTGCACGACTTCACACCAAACCTCGAGTATGTGTTAATTGTCCTTCCTCTTTGAATGGGTACAAAAATCATATTGTTGTCACACATATTAGAATATGAAAATAATTTCCTACTTTAATTAAGTATGATATTATTGTAAGGTTCATAAGGGATATTTATTATAAATTCCCCTGAGGTTTGGCATATCTTTTTTTATGTCCTAGAGGTTTGCAAAAAATGCTATAATGTCCCTAAACTTATGATTAATATCATTGATGTCCTTAAATTTAATGGTGTTAATTTTTTCATCCATATTATGTTAATATTTTTATGGTTCTGATACCAAAATTGAGGCTAGTTATTAATTCTAGTAATTATTAAATATAATATAATTTTTTATTTTCCTTATCATAACATTTTGTTATTTATATCTTCATCTTTCTATTTATCAGTATTATAACTTGATATAGGCAAATATCTAAAGATTTAAGATTCTTAATTGGTTTTAAATTTGTTATTATTATACCTAAACTTAATGGGTTCACTACGATCTTTCCTTCTATTTGTCTTCTCTTATTACACTGATTATGCCTCAACTTTGCTGAAAATTTGATACCCTCCTGGTAATGGTGAGCCTTATACATCCGTACATAGATGGTGTCTAATTTATACTTACTAGAAAATAGTAACTAAACCCCATTTTATTCATAATATAATAATTATTACAATCTTATGCCCAACTAAGAATCTTGAAGAGAATCTTGAAGGGATTCTTAGCCGCTCATAATTATTGGGTCATAATTACTGATTGGGATTTCTAGATAGAGAGGGTTGATATACGAGAAGCTGTGTGCACTTGTTTTTGTGTGTCCTCAAATGAAAATAATGGTTTGTTTTATGCTACAAGGAATCCATGTTTGCAAGATTGAAATTACTATTCTACCTTTAGTTTAAAAATTCATCTACTTTACTGCTTTAAATATCAACCATTTTTTTTCTTGGCACATGTTGTCCACTAAAGATGTAGGTCTACATCTATATTTTCTTTTGTTGTCTTCTACCAATGACTCTTTCTCTTTATTCTTCCTTGTCATTTTCTACCAACAATCCTTTGGATGACGTTGATGATGCATCTTCGTCTTCTCAATCTTTGTTATAGTAAATGCATCTATGATATTTAGTGGCTTTTCTAACATAGAAGCATAATATCTTCCTTATTTCTTGACCAATTTTTAAGTTATTGAGGTTAAAATTTGTCTCATATTTGGTGATTTTTTCATCATCCTCTTCGAAGAGAGCCATGCTACTATGAGAAGTGATGATAACTTTATTAATTAAGTAATTTACTTTGATCTTAGTATAGTTATCAATTTACCTGAGTTTATAGTAAGTTTGACCTCTTAATACGCAGAGTTCATTTGTGTTAAATTTTTTTTCTAGAAGTGCCCTTAGTTTGGAAACTTCTCTGTTTGTATTGAAATTCCTTAGCTTGATTAAATGGTAGGGACCGATACATCCTTCCTCATTCCAGTCCATTAGTGACTCAAAAATCTAAGATAAATATACTTGTCACCTGTTTTTATCTTTTTCTTGAAGTTCTTGATTGATTTTTTTGAAATTTTTGGAGAAATAATTTACTCCACTTAAATTAATCCCTAGATATATATTTTATATTAGTCTTGCATGGAAACTTTGTAAACAAATTTTAGATCAACTCCTTCCAAAATATTGAATTTACTTTTCATAGGGAATTTCTTTTCTATAGTGTAGAACTTCATATCTTCTATGTCTTCCTAAGTAGATTTTCTAGATAAATTATAGAGGCTCAACTATTATTTTTTCCTAATATTTCTATATTAGTCATTCTCATTGATGCTTATTTTCGTAAGTGTACGAATCGTTCAAGTAATAAAGTGTACAAAAGTACCGATATCGAACCCACAAGGAATGGCGTTACTAAGTACCGAAATTGACTAACCCTAATTTTATTTGAAAACCGAATTGTTGAAATTGTTTTAAAAGCAAATTAACATAAAACTAAACGCAAATAACAAAATTTAATGTTGTTCACAAATGATTAAAGCAACTAAGGCATTTGATTTCGCTTAATCAATTCAATCCATTTCAAGTCATGTTATATGAAAATCAAAGCTAAAAGTGATAGTTGAAAAACCCAAACTTATCTAATACTCTTTCTCAAGTTATATTAGAATTACTTATCTGAAAACCGACTATATTTCTGAAGATTTAATCACAAATAAAGCACATTACGATTTATGGAATTTACGGAATAACCACATACATCATGCATTAGGTGTCAAAGTCGCATTCAACATACGGTATTTATCACAAGAAGCATCTCATTACACATCTCCTCTCGGTCTCAATATAATGCAACAAATCATCTAAATCTTGATCAGAAATTTAAAAGCATTAAGCATGGAAATAAATACTTGACTTGAAAACAATGAATTCATATAACCATAACAAAAGAAATCAAATTTCCTTGATCTAACTACATCAAAGCCTTAGCAAAAACGAATTAGTTCATAAAGAAAATAAGAACAAATATTATTTCAATTGAATCCATGAATAACAAATATCAATAAATTGCAGAATATAAAAACTAAGGAAAAGAGATGAAAAACTCTAGAAGATGAAGGCTTGGTAGCAACAATGGTGAAGATCCTTCAAGTTTCTCCAAAATTTCATCTCTTCTCCAAAAATGCCTTTGAACTACTGCTTTCTCGCCGTCCTCCTCTTCTCCATCATAATGTATATATAGATCTAGGATTTTGGAGGGCAATTTTGGAACAAAATAGCATAAAAAAATGTTTTCGAACTTAAACTCACCTACGGCGAAGTTCTTCTCGCTGCGGCGAGATTTCTGGAAAACTTACGATTTTGGTTCCGCTAAATCTCGCCGGTGGCGGGATTATTATGGCCGGCGGCGAGATGTACTTGGCCAGCGACGAGATGTATTGGCTGGCGGCAAGATGTACTTGGCCGACGGCGAGATGTACTTGGCCGGCGGCGATATTGCTTTGCCAAAATCTGGGCTCCCTGCGTGATTTTCAACATTTTCTCGGTAAGATTTTCGCCGGCAAAGAAGAATATTCTCACCGTGCGAAATTCCAAATGTTGAACTTTTGTTTTCTTTTTATTTGCACTCAATCCCATCATTGAAATTTGTCCCAAACCTCTCCATAATTATGATTTTACCCGAAATTGCACTTTAAACACGAAATACCGTGAAATGACATTTGTGGATTAAATAATAAAATAAAAGCATAATTTTCACACAAATATCAACCTTTAAATCATAACAAAAAATGCAATAATTTGACTCCTATCAACAACCCTCAATCAGCTTCTTGCTAGTCTCTAAGAAAAACGATCTATGAATAATTTCAAAGGAGACATTAAAAGAAAAATTCAAAGGAAATTTATTCTATTTACAACATTACATTAAGCGTATGCAATAAGCCTTCAAACCTGGCGTCCTAGTAGGACGAGTTGTAGTCTCGTGAGGGCTTCCAGTGATGACACCCACAAACATCTTACGTATAACTATCCTAACTTAAAACAATAACATAACATAAAAAAAAATTTGCACAAATGTCTCAAAAATTGTAAATAACACCCAACATATAGAATAATTAAATGTCACCTAAGTTTTAAGAAATCTCAAATGCCAATTTCACTTTTGTTATTGATTCTTAAACATCCATCAAACCACAAACCAATAGCCATAATGCCCAGATAATATTATGCAGAACATCCACAAACAAAAAGGTGAAATCTCAAACTCCATTTGCTCACTCTTCAAAACTCTCTCCACTAATGAAGAAAAATACACCATTTCGGATCAATAGGACTTATTAGGCTTGTAATGTTAGGCTTAGGTATTTGGTTAAGAAAGAACGGGAAGTGTCAAAATACAAATAATAGCACTTATTAGATTAAACACAACCAATTAAGTAAAAGAGTAACACCATTTAACCGAAATTGTTTCTTCCGATCATAACCCATTTTTCCAAAGATAAACAATAATACTTCCTCAATATTTCACCTCAGTACATCCATTACTAACACTCTTTTATTTACTAGAGTGTGAAGGCCCTTTTTTTCTCTTCTCTTTCTTTTTTTTTTAAACATAACCCCCAACCAATTTCTTTCAATATATGTGGAAGATGTCTAATTTTTCTCTTTTTTTTTATTCCATCCTTACTCCAATTGCTCTTGAAAAGTTTGTGTTCAAAATTAAGTTCTCTTAACAAATAAGGTAGGAATTATATATATATATATATATTTGGCTCAGTAAAAGGTAGGTTATAGAAGGCAAAACGAAAGAAAAATAAGGCTAACAATATATTTAAATATGCTCAAAGAGGTAACTAGTGATATAAGGATAACAAAGTAGGCTTAAAATGGCACAATCGATCCAAAAATGGCCTACATCATCTCCTAAACAGTGCAATCCCAAATTATTTCGCCTCAAGAGGTTTTCAAATGAGTTCTAGAGTTTGTTGAGATCACAAAAATGTCCATGAAAAATTCGCACATAAGACTTCTCTAAGCATTTAGACTAATCAACCAAATCATACCACATACCAACAGAGGAGCCAACTAGGTAAAATCAACATTTCTAATTCTCTTTAAACCGAAGCAAAATTTCAAGTCTTCTAAAAGCTACTTGTTATCACAATCACATTATTATCATCAACGTGCAAATTAAAATAAGTAAAATGCAAATAAAATAAAAAATAAAAATAAAAGAAATTAAATCAAAATGCGTAAAAATAAATGGAAAAACAAAATTAAACACAAATAAACACACAAACAAAACTAATAAAAATGAAGGAAGAAAAGATTTACCGCTTACACTTAATTTCGTAAAACCTTACATTGTCCTCAATGTAAGAAAGAAAATCAGAATGGCTTCTTTTTTTTTTTACCCGCAAGACAAATAAAATAAGCAAATTTAATTAAAAATAAAATTATCATAAAATGAAGTGCAAAATTTAAAATTTCTAAAATAAAATGAGATAAAGATGAGAAAACAAATACGATGGGTTGCCTCCCATTAAAGCGGCTTTTAAGTTATAGTCATTAGGCTAGACTTTTGTCATTCTTTCTTGTGGTTGTTGTAACTCTAGAGAATCTTTCTGCTTGTTGAATTCTCCGTCAAAATATGGCTTCAACCGTTGTCCATTCACCTTGAAAGTTCCCTTTGTTTCATGGTGATCTCAACCTTGCTCCATAGGAAACACCTTGGTTACTAGAAAAGGTCGACCAACGAGATTTAAGCTTTCCCAGAAAAATGCGAGGCGGAATTATAAAGCAAAAATTTCTCATCCACTTCAAAGTTTCACCTCAAAATGTGCTTATCATGCCAAACCTTCGTCTTGTCTTTGTATATTTGGGCATTCTCATAAGCTTGTCATTCTCATTTCATCCATCTCATTCAATTGCAACACCCTCTTTTCACTCTTGCCGCTTAAGATCAAAATTAATTTTAATTGCCCAATATGCCTGATGTTCCAATTCAACTAGAAGGTGACAAGATTTTTCCATACACCAATCGGTATGGAGACATGCGATAGGTGTCTTCGAAAACCGTCCCATGTGCCCAAAGTGCATCATCTAGTTTCCTTGACCAATCCTTGCGTGAGTTATTTACGGTCTTTTCAAGGATCCTCTTCCAACTCTCGGTTTGACACTTCAACTTGTCCACTTGTTTGAGGATGGTAAGGTGTTGCTATCCGAGCTGTGTTACTCCATATTTACGCAGCAAAGCCTCAAATTGTTGGTTATTGCAAAAATGCTTACCTCCATCACTTATAATTGCTCTAGGTGTGCCAAATCTGGAAAATATGTTCTTCTTGAGAAAATTTATCACAACCCTAGCATCATTGGTAGGCAAGGCAACTGCTTCCACCCATTTAGAGACATAATCTACACCAATAAGAATGTATTTATTAGAATGAGAAGAAGGAAAAGGCCCCATAAAATCAATACCCCAAACATCAAATAAATCAATTATCAAAATATTATTTAAGGGCATTTCATGTCTCCGTGAAATATTTCCGCTCCTTTGGCAATCATCACATATTGAAACAAACTTGAAAGCATCTTTAAACAATGAAGGCCAATAGAATCCCGATTGCAAAATTTTTTGCTGCAGTTTTTGTTCCCCCAAAATGTCCCCCAACTTCCTTCGAATGGCAATGATGAAGAATGCTTTCCATTTCTTCCTCCGGCACACATCTTCTAATAATTTGATCTACACAATGTTTATACAAGTAAGGTTCATCCCAAAAATAATGTTTCAGATCGAGAAAGAATTTCTTTTTTGTTGATAAGACACGTCTGGAGGTAAAATTTTCTTGACCAAATAATTTGCATAATCAAGCAAACCACGAGCCGTTCGGATAGCAAGCAATTGCTCGTGAGGAAATGTTTCATTAATTTGGTCTTCAACCTCACTTGTTCTTCCAACCTAGACAAATGGTCAAGAACTGCAAATTTTCGGTCCCTTTTGTCCTGGATTTCTAAGTCAAATTCTTCGTGAGAAAGAATCCATCTTAGTAATCGCGGTTTGGCATCTTTCTTGGCTAGCAAATACTTAAGAGCGAGAATGATCAAGTATAAACAATGATTTTAGACCCAATTAAATAAGATCTAAACTTATCAAATACAAACACTACGCAAAAGCTCTTTCTCGGTTGTTGCATAATTAAGTTGTGCATCCGATGTCACCTTGCTTGCATAATAAATCACATGTACAGCAACTTATTCTTCCTTTGGCCTAAAATGTGAACCTATAGCATAGTCACTAGCATCACACATTACCTCAAATGGAAGACTCGATCAGTGCACAAATTATAGGCTAGAAGTGAGCTTTTCTTTCAAAAGGTTAAAAACGCTGACGGTCGGAGAAAAATAAAGCGTGTATTTTTCACTAACAAATTGCAAAGAAGTTTTGTTATTTTTGAAAAATCCTTAATAAATCTTCTATAAAACCCAGCATGTCCCAAGAAACTTCTAATTCCGCTTCTACAAATTGTTGAGGTGGTAATTTTTCCATCACCTCCACCTTTGCACGGTCCACTTCCATCCTCTTTGATGAAATCATGGCAAGAACAATTCCCTCTTGAACCTACAGTGACATTTCTCCCAATTTAGCACTAAATTTGTGTCTTTCTACGCTGCAAGACTAAGAGAGATTATGCAAGCAATTATCAAAAGAATGGCCAAAAACGAGAAAAATCATCCATAAAAACCTCAATAAACTTTTCGACCACATATCGAGAGAAAATTGCTATCATGCATCTTTTGGAAAGTTGCGGTACATTACATAAACCGAAAGGCATCACGTACATCCGTATGCAAAAAGTACCGTAAGGGCATGTAAATGTTGTCTTATCTTGATCCTGCGTGCAATTGCAATTTGGTTGTACTCGAATATCCATCAAGGAAACAATAATAAGTATATCCGGCCAATCTTTCCAACATCGATCAATAAATGGCAAAGGAAAATGATCTTTTCGGGTGGCATCGTTCAACTTTCGATAATCAATACATACTCTCCCACCAACATACCTTGTTGGAATAAGCTCATTTTTTTCATTCTCTGTTGTGATTCCTCATTTCTTTAGTACACAATGAATTGGGCTTACCCCAAGCACTATATCCGAAATCGGATAAATTACCGGCATCCAAAAGCTTAATCACCTCATCCTTGACCACTTTTTGCATTTTTGGGTTTAAGCGCCTTTGGGTGAATTGTGGGCTTGTAATCCTCATTCATCAAGATTTTATCCATGCAACCAAAATTGCTAATCCCTTTGATGTCCGCCATTGTCCATCCAATTGCCATTTTGTGAGTCCGAAGAACTCCTAATAGCTTGTTTTCCTCTTCACCATTCAAAGAATTGTTAATAACAGGAAAGGATTAGGTCTCCAAGATAGAGCATACCTTAGATGGGACGGTGGCTTTAGCTCAATCTTATCAAGCCTTCTTTACCACTTGAGGTTGGAGTTTCATTTGTTCCCAACTCCTCGAATGTTTCATCACCGAACAAATATTCATCAAGTGCTGCTAGTAATTTGAAACATTGTCTCACTCATATTCCTCTCAATTGCTGATTTTACAAGGCAAAGCTTCTGTTGGTAGCAATGGAGTTCTCTCTTCAAAAGTTTCCAGATTATCCACAAGAGTGTTAATTTGAAAACAAGAATGAACCTCACTTGGAAATTTCATTGCTTTCAAAAAACATCAAAAGTCACTTGTTCATATCGCACTGTAGAATGAGCTTTCTTCTTGAACATCAATCAATGTTCTTCCGATTGCAAGGCACGTCTCCCCAATATCAACGGTACCTATCTTCCTCCATGTCAAGCACCACGAAATCTACAGTGGAAAATAAATTTTTCAACTTTAATTAAAACATCCTAAATTACCCTCGAGGATATTTCACCGATCGATCCGCTAATCGTAGAGAGATCAAGTGACTTCACTTCTCCCAGGCTCAGTTTCTTGAAAATAGAAAGTGGCATCAAATTAATGTCTTTCGTAAATCACATAGACTTTATCAAAATTGCAACTTCCTATAGTACAAGGTATAGTAAACTCCCTGGGTCTTTCAATTTACTGGCGTTTCTTTCAAGAATCTGCTGCGCATTCCTATTTAGTACGATGACAGTTTCATAATCTCCCTCCTCTTCTTTGATAGAATTTCTTTCATGAATTTTGCATACCTTGGCATTTGTTCCAACATCTCCAAAAGGAATGTTAATGATCAATTTCTTAAAAATATCCAAAATTTATCAAATTGATATCAAGCTTTTTCTTATTCAATCTTTCGAGGATATGGGATAGGAGGCTCATGTTTAGCATTTAGGAAGGTTGAACATCTTGGGATGTTGATGGCTTATCTTTAGATTCTTCCATCTTTTCTCTCGATTTCTCTTGGATTTCAAGTTATTTACCGCTTCTCAATGTGATAGCCTTTACATGTACTCTTTGGGATTAATTGTGTCACTTTGGCAGCGATCCTTTAGACCTTCTCGCACCGCTTTAAAGCTGCCTTTGATTGGTTTTGGATGTCCCTGCTGATCGCTTTCTTGATTTAAAATTTGTTCTTGACTCCTCAATGAACTTTCCCAAAATTCCTTCCAAATCTGTTTGTTTCTTCTCTTGGGGTTGGTAGGAAGATGATGACTACTGAATCCTCGTTATTTCCGTACAAATTTGGATGATTTCTCCAACCTGGATTGTAAGTGTTGAATATGGTTATGTTGAGTTTTGGAAATTTGAAACATAATTTGCTTGCTCAAAGATTTGGTGAAAACAAATGGATTTCAACGGCACTCGATACTATCATGATTTCCACCACATAAATCACATTGTATATTTGGTTTGGATTCGAATTTGGATGACAAAGAATCCATCTTTCTTGAAAGAACATCAACTCGAGCCGACAAAGCATTCTCGAATCAATTTCATGCACCCCGCTGGTCTTTTTCAATTACCGCCTCCGAATGCCAACGATTGTTGTTTTTCTCGCCATAATCTCTAACAACTCGCTTTGAGCATCCTCCTGTGTTTTCCCATTAAAGACCAAATTTCTTAACATCAATCATTGCACGATAATTTGAAACTAACCCATTATAAAATGTAGAGACTTGCAGCCAAATTGGTATACCATGATGTGACACTTCCTCAACATTTCTTTGAATCTTTCCCAAGCTTCATACAATGATTCTTGGTCATATTGTGTAAAAGATGTGATTTCATTCCTCAATTTTGTTGTCTTAGCGGGAGGAAAGAACTTGGACAAGAATTTGAACCAATTCATTCCATGTTGTAATTGATCCAGGTGGTAATGAGTTTAGCCACTCTTGGCTTTATCCCGAAGTGAAAAAGGAAAAACCCTCAATCTTATAGCATCTTGAGACACACCATTTATCTTGTAAAGATCACTCACCCTCTGAAAGTAAGCAATATGTGCGTTTGGATCATCCTTTCGACATTCCCCAAACCGATTTGATTGAACCATTTGGATAAAGGATGGTTTTATCTCAAAGTTATTTGCTTGAACAAGGCCTCCTTATACTCCAAGTAGTTCCAACAACATTAGGCACAGCATAATCCCTCAAAGCTCTATGATTTCCACCTCCCTCAACAAATGGTGGATCCATAGTTGATTGTCTATTAGGAGGTGAGGTTGAATGCCTTCTTTCTCGATTTAGATGCCTAAATGTTCTATCAATCTCTGGATCAAATGGAAATTTGTTAAGGCTTCTTGTACGTCTCATACAACAATCCTACAACCAGAAAATTAACTAGCACAAAAACACACAAGGTTACCTTTTTTTATGATAAATGAAATAAAAGAGCAAAATAAACAAAATTAAAAATGAAACAATGATAAAGCAAATTAACTTCAAATTAAAACTAAGATTAGGTAGTATCGATATTAATAAAATCAAACCATTCCCCAAGAATGGCGCCAAAACTTGATGTTATTTTCACAAGTGTATGCGAATCGTTCAAGTAATAAAGTGTACAAAAGTACGGATATCGAACCATAAGGAATGCGTTACTAAATCAAATTGACTAACCTTTAATTTTATTTTAAAACCAATTGTTGAAATTGTTTTAAAAGCAAATTAACATAAAACTAAACGCAAATACCAAAATTTAATGTTGTTCACAAATGATTAAAAACGATAAGGCATTTGATTTCGCTAAATCAATTCAATCCGATTTCAAGTCATGTTATATGAAAATCAAAGCTAAAAGTGATGGTTGAAAAACCCAAACTTATCTAATACTCTTTCTCAAGTTATATTAGAATTACTTATCTATGAAAACCGACTATATTTCTAATGAAGATTTAATCACAAATAAGCACATTACGATTTATGGAATTTCCGAATAACCACATACATCATGCATTAGGTGTCAAACTCAGATTCAACATACGGTATTTATCACAAGAAGCATTCATTACACATCTCTCTGGTCTCAATATAATGCAACAAATCATCTAAATCTTGATCAGAAATTTAAAAGCATTAAGCATGGAAATAAATACTCGACTTGAAAACAATGAATTCATATAACCATAACAAAAGAAATCGATTTCCTTGATCTAACTACATCATAGCCTTAGCAAAAATGAATTAGTTCATAATCGAAAATAAGAACAAACATTATTTCAATTGAATCCATGAATAACAAATATCAATAAACTGCGAGAATATAAAAACTAAGGAGAAGGGATGAAAAACTCTAGAAGATGAAGGTATAGCAATAATGGTGAAGATCCTTCAAGTTTCTCCAAAATTTCCTTCTCTTATCCAAAAATGCTGCTTTGAACTCTGCTACTGTCCCTCCTTCTCTATCATAATGTATATATAGATGTAGTGTTTTGGAGGAAATTTTGGAACAAAACAGCATAAAAAAATGTTTTTGAACGAAACTACGCCGTGACGAGTTATTCTCGCCGCGGCCGAGATTTCTCGAAAATTACGATTTCGATTTACAAATCTCGCCGGATTAAGGATTATCAGTGGCGAGATTGACTTTGCCGGCGCGAGATGTATTTGGTCGCCGTGATGTACTGGCCGGCGTAAATTGTTTTGCCAAAATTTGTGCTCCCTGGCGTGATTTTTAATATTTTCTCGTAAGATTTTCAGCCACAAGTAGAATATTCTTCTTAGGCTGAAATTCCAAATGTTGAACTTTTGTTTTCTTTTTATTTGCACTCAATCCTGGTCATTGAAATTTGTCCCAAACTTCTCCATAATTATGATTTTACACAACAATTGCACTTTAAACACGAAATACCCGTGAAATGACATTTGTGGATTAAATAATAAAATAAAACGCAATTTTCACACAAATATCAACCTTTAAATCATAACAAAAATGCAATAATTTGACTCCTATCACTCATCTTTAGTGACTAATGAATTTTTGGGGGATGTTTTCCTAAAAGCACTGAATGCCATACTATTTTTGACGTCTCTAGGAGAAATGCTTCCCTAAATAGTATTAGTGGCCTTACTATTCTCTCTAGGGTTGTCAACTTTCTTGGTGTTGTTGGTTTTTGTTGTAGTGTTTGTTGCGTGTTTTTCAACACACGAACTCGTGCAAGTATACACGGTCGCAAGTAATAACATTTATAAGTAAAGATCGATCCCACGGAGATTTGTTACTATAGTTTGTTGAGTACTAAAATTATTTCTCTCTGATTTTATCCAAAATAATCGTTGATTTAAGAAAAAGTGAACAAGAAAATAAAAGAACTCTAGGATTGCAATTCTTCACCAAACTAATCCACTCCAATCATATTGTTTTCTTTGGATTTATATTTTTTAGTACATTTTATTTGTCAACCGAAAACTTCTTTTTTATTCATACATCTCTTCCGAACTCGTACAAACACACCTCGTTAAATTAGTTCACTATATCTCTACTGTAAATTAAATTCACCAAGATTCATTACGTTCTAAGTTTTCAAAGGCCATAGCATACAATTAGGGTATATTCCTATCCTTCATCGTACATGTCATTTTATCTGAGCAATATACCGCAAAAATGCCTTTCTCAAGTTTATTTTTATGCCACATAAATCGTTTGATAAAATTAAGTAAATAATCAAAAAGCATTAAGCGCCAAGATAAAACGAACAAATCAAACGTCTTATAAATCTATCAAAAATAATTAAAATCAAAGCTTCATAAATTTGAATCAAATGCAACCCTAGAAAAATTAAATTACTTCATAAAATTAAAATAAAAATTACAACATATGCAGAAAAATTAGAAGAAGAAGAAAAGAAATTAAAACATCACATACGAAAATATTTGTACATGTAGAGAATGACAAAAGCCAAAAAATGGCTTGCGTGTTCTGCGAGTCAAACCAGAACACCACAAAATTTCTACACTACTCAAAAACTCTTCTCCCACCAAAAAAAAAACTTTTACAACTAAAAACTATCTCCTATTTATAGCTAAAAAATACATCTAAAATATTACATTTTTATTTTATTTTTTTATCGAAAACGCGTAATTAATTTTTATCGAAAAAATAAAATCATGCGTATCGATTTTGCCTATCGAAAAAATATAAATTATTCTCACGCGTAGGCAGGCGCCGATTCTGCGTTCTTTTTAATTCAAAGTGCATGCCACGTGTCGCTTTTCGATTCGCGGGGAAACAATTAGTGGGACACGTGGCGGCATCGTTCGTTGAAGCGGATGGGTGCCGCAGACTTTGTCGCACGGGATTGGGGCGCGCGTAGCGGACGCAGCGGTGGAAACGAGAGGCGGATCCGGCGCGGTCGCGCGCATTGTAAATCGCCACGTGTCGGACTTTGATTAGCTTAAATATTCTTGGGACACGTGGCGGTCGATTCGTAAAATTGAAGATGCACGCGGCTATGGGCCGCGTCACCGCGGGATTTGTTACATTAGCGGCTCGGTGCGCGGCGGCTTGGATGGGCCTTCGCGCAATGCGGGCCGTCGATCGATCAGCGGTCGAGAGATCGCCTCGAGGAATCCGCGGCCGACATGTGGGGCCCGGCTGCGGCGACTGCGCGACACGTGGGTCCCGGCGACACGCCGACTGCGCGAAGGAAATATCTCGGACCCGATCGCCTTGGTCGAGACCCTTGATGCACGCCTTGTTCATCGGCCGTTGATCCCACTGATCCGGACGGTCACGTTTGGCGAGTGTGATGATGCGCGTGGACTTCATCTCCTGCGAGAATATTCAAACTTTTATAAATTATATTTTTACCCACAAATTTATTTCAAATTACATTTTAAACTTTCTTAAATTACGGTTTAGCCACTTTACTAATTTTAAATTAAATTTTTAACTTTTAATAATTATAATTAAGCCCAAATTTAATTTAAATTATATTTTCGATTTGTATAAATTGTAATTAAGAAACTATATTATCATAAATTATATTTGTGGACAAAAATACGAAATTAAGTACATTTAGATACAAATTATTTAATTTTATTAAAAATGTATTTTTAGCAAATAAAAGGAAAATATTAATTTATTTAACAAAAATTAATAAATATTAAGCGAACATAGCAATTATCATTACTAAAATTGATGCAAATAAGCGTATAAAATAGGTTATCAACACCCGAACTTAAGTTTTTGTTAGTCCTCGAGCAAAAGGAAGAAAATAAAACAAAGATAGCGCATTTAAAATAGTGATTTTCAAAATATTTCTTTTTAAACATTCCATATAACATAACTCAAAGAAATAAAAGAATTTTATCTAAGCATCAAAATCAATTTAAAAGCATATAACCTTTTTCAATGAACTTTTAAGTGTGTGTGTGTGAAGTCTTTTCAAATTTTATCGCACGTGCAATCCGGATCGGTT
Source organism: Hippophae rhamnoides (assembly GCA_033030585.1). Classification (NCBI taxonomy): domain Eukaryota; kingdom Viridiplantae; phylum Streptophyta; class Magnoliopsida; order Rosales; family Elaeagnaceae; genus Hippophae; species Hippophae rhamnoides. The sequence continues at coordinate 52,960,716 of CM065430.1, forward strand.
TATACAAATATAAAATCAAACAAATTATCATGAAATCCACAAATCTCATAGTCTATTTTTCATTTCTCTGCTCCTTTAATGAAATAGACAAACAAAAAACACCAAATCAATAGGACTTTATAAAGCTTGTAATGTATGGCTTAGGTAAAGGAAGGAATGAAGGACAATATTTAGCTTAACACTTTTCCCGAGCGTAACATTTCGGGATTGAAAAGCAGATCTTATCACCCTGATAAATCCTTCCCAATTTGGGACTTTTCATCACTTTTTTCCTTTTTTTTCTTTTTTTTTCTTTTCGGAATCTCTTTTTTTTTCTTTTCTGCTCTCTTTTTTTTTTTTTTTTGTAACCTTTTTTTTCTTGATATATCCTTGACATTTACTAACAATTATAATATGCTAGTGAAATAAGAACAATAGGTATATCTAAACACATATATATATACTTTTTAGATAGGCTTTTGAAATGAGACATATATATATATATATAAAAACTTTGAAGCTCAAAATGGGGTATCTTATGGATAATGCATGTGAGGTAGATAGAAAGGCTCAAGCTTGATCCAAAGATGGCCTAAATCATTTTTCTTAGTTAAATCTTATCTATAATTTAGCCTCGAGAGAAAATCGAAACAAATTCTGAAGCGTAAGGCACCCGCAAAAATCAATCAATTTCATACTCACATAAACATTCTCTAAATTAGCATAGCAAATCAAAAATCAAGACTAGTGCTCATGAATATCTATTCTTGTAAAAAAATGAAATATCACGTAAAAATTAATCATCGCTTAGACAACATTCATATTTTTCAAAGAGATATGCATCATTTAAATCGAAAAAACAAAAATAAATCACTATTCATAGCAACGTATCTTCAATCAACCAAACAAAACAAAAAAAATTTCACAAGCAATCACATCCAGAAAGTATTTTAATTCGGTTCAATATATCCACCTTTGAACTTAACATACATTGTCCTCAATGTGTGAAAGTTAAAGAACATATGAGATGGGTTTAAGAAACTCCCTGGTTTGTTTGATTGGTTAAGCAAAATAGCTTTATTACCTCCGTTTGCACCTACGAAAAAGAAAGAAATAAAATAACAACATAACAAAATATAAAACACAACACAATAGAAAAATAATAAAAAAATAAATATAAAAACCAATGGGTTTGCCTCCCAAGAAGCGCTTGTTTTATAGTCTTGACTTGACTTCTCAATTTGTTTTTCTGTTTGTAAGTTAAGATTTGTGTGTCAAACAAAATCTCAACTTACGAGAAAATTGAAAAATAAATTAAGCAAGCATAAATAACAACAAAAAAAAATTTTGTTTTTTTTTCTGTTTGTGTGTTAAGATTTGTGTGTCAAACAAAATCTCAACGCACGAGAAAATTTCAAAATAAACTAAACAACAAACAATAAGCAAAAAAAATAAATAAATAAAAACAAATAAAAAAAATTTATTTTTCTTTGTGCGAGATAAGATTTGTTTGTCAAACAAAATCTCAACCCACGAGAAAATTAAAAAATAAATTAAACAAGCAACAAAAAAATTTTTTTTTTTTTTTTGAATTAAAACCAGATTGATTGGTATTAATATCAACAATGAAAATAGTAAAACAAATCCAGCAGCGGCGCCTAAAAACTTGTTGCGTGTTTTTCAACACCGAACTTCGTGCAAGTATACACGGTCGCAGTAATAACATTTATAAGTAAAGATCGATCCGGGAGATTTGTTACTATAGTTATTTGAGTACTAAAATTATTTCTCTACGATTTTATCCAAAATAATCGTTGATTTAAGAAAAAGTGAACAAGAAAATAAAGAACTCTAGGATTGCAATTCTTCACCAAACTAATCACTCGATCATATTGTTTTCTTTGGATTTATATTTTTAGTACATTTTTATTTGTCAATGAAAACTTCTTTTTTATTAAATACATCTCTTGAGAAACTCAGGTTACAAACACCTTTCGTTAAATTAGTTCACTATATCTCTATGAGAATTAAATTCACCAAGATTCATTACGTTCTAAGTTTTCAAAGGCCACACATACAATTAGGGTATATTCCTATCCTTCATACATACATGTCATTTTATCTACGAGCAATATACCTGAAAATGCCTTTCTCGAGTTTATTTTTATGCACAAATCGTTTTGATAAAATTAAGTAAATAATCAAAAAGCATTAAGCGCAAGATAAAACGAACAAATCAAACGTCTTATAAATCTATCAAAAAAATTAAAATCAAAGCTTAATAAATTTGAATCAAATGCAACCCTAGAAAAAATTAAATTACTTTAAAATTAAAATAAAAATTACAACATATGCGAGAAAAATTAGAAGAAGAAGAAAAAGAAATTAAAACATCACATACGAAAATATTTGGCACGTAGAACACAACAAAAAGCCAAAAAATGGCTTCTGGCGTGTTCTCGTCCCAAAGAACACCTGAAAATTTCTACACTACTTTCAAAAACTCTTACTCCACACCAAAAAAAAAAAACTTTTACAACTAAAAACTATCTCCTATTTATAGCTAAAAAATACATCTAAAAATATTACATTTTTATTTTATTTTTTTATCAGAAAGCAACGTAATTAATTTTTATCGAAAAAAATAAAATCACGCGTATCGATTTTTGTATCGAAAAATATAAATTATTCTCACGCGTAGACGAGGCGCCAGGTCTGCGTTCTTTTTAATTCAAAGTGCATGCCACGTGTCGCTTTACGATTCGCGGGAAACAATTAGTGGGACACGTGGCGGCACATCTCGTTCGTTGAAGCGGATGGGTGCACGCGGACTTTGTCGCACGGGATTGAGGCGCGCGTAACGGACGCAGGCAGTGGAAACGGGCGATCCGGCGGTCGCGCGCATTGTAAATACGCCACGTGTCGGACTTTGATTGGCTTAAATATTCTTGGGACACGTGGCGGTCGGATTCGGTAAAAATTGAAGATGCCGCCGCATGTGGACCAGCGTCACAGGATTTGTTACATTAGCGGCTCGGTGCGCGGCGGCTTGGATGGGCAGCGGCACGATACGGGCCGACGATGCGATCGACGGTCGAGGAGATCGCCTCGAGGAATGCGCGGCCAAACGTGTGGGGCCACCGGCTCTGACGCGGCTGCGACACGTGGGTCCCAGCGACACGCCCGACTGCGCGAAGGAAATATCTCGGACCCCGATCGCCTTGGTCGGGCTTGATGCCGTGTCATCCCAGTAGTTGATCCATGATCGGACGGTCCACGTTTGGCGAGTGTGATGATGTGCGTGGACTTCATCTCCTGCAGAATATTCAAACTTTTATAAATTATATTTTTACCCACAAATTTATTTCAAATTACATTTAAACTTTCTTAAATTACGGTTTCTTTACTAATTTTAAATTAAATTTTTAACTTTTAATAATTATAATTAAGCCCAAATTTAATTTAAATTATATTTTCGATTTGTATAAATTGTAATTAAGAAACTATATTATCATAAATTATATTTGTGGACAAAAATACAAAATTAAGTACATTTCCGATACAAATTATTTAATTTTATTAAAAATGTATTTTTAGCAAATAAAAGAAAATATTAATTTATTTAACAAAAATTAATAAATATTAAACGAACATAGCAATTATCATTACTAAAATTGATGCAAATAACTGTATAAAATACAGTTATCAGTGTTGTAGATTAATTCCTTACAATCTTCTCTGTAGTTATTAGTTTTGATACTTCGTAATTGGTATAATTTCCTTCAGCCTCTATTATATTGGTCAAAGCTCTATGGGTTACTCCACTAAACCCTAGAATAGATTTATAGGCTTCTACCCAATTGTTATAGATGATTAGTTTTGGATGTTTATAGACCGCATAATTATTTCCTATTCTTTTTTTTCTGCTTCATCAGTCGAATTGAGCTTTCTTATTTTAGAAATACTACTCTATTTTTAATTGTTAAGTTCTTCCTTTTCATCTTGAATGCCTTCTTTAGAATTTTTATCTTCTTTAAATTGAAATTTTAATAAAGATTTTTCTTTAGAGTTTTTAGACTCTAAGAATTTTTTTGAACAATAAAGTTCTTCCTATTTATTTCTATCCCCATAAGAGACTTCTCTAGGTATAATAGCTCGAGTTTTTCTTCTAGGATTTTATCTCTTTTCTCTTTTATCTTGATCTTGATATCAAGATGTTCCATTCTTGTATGCATAAAAAAAATTAGAGGTGTTAATTTTCTAATAAGAGCATATGTTAAACTATTCTTATTTATCGAGAGATGTTCGACATCAAAATTGTAGTGGTTGAACCATTGTTTTCATTTGACTAATCTTCCTTGTTTATAATCACCTGCAATATTAGTTCTTAAGAAATAACCCAAATTCTTGTTATCGATTCTAATAATGAATTTGAAACTTATGACATATATTGTAAATTTCTTAATAGCATTTTTAGAAGTTAGATATTTTTTTTATTACTATGATAGTTTAATTCTGGACCATTGAAAGATCCTGATGTATATTTACAAAGAGATTCATCTTTGTTATCTACTTTTGCTTTCAAAATTACTCCCCAATATTCTTATATTTTAATTATCATTTTATCATCTCGCCTTGGATGGTATGACACATGTAAAATTTTTACTTGTGCTTTTACTCTATCCATATACAGAGTATCTTGTAAGGGTTTTCGCATTTTCTCAAGTTTCTTGATATATGTTTCAACATATGTCAAACATCCTAGAAATATTTTTAATTGGTTTTTTTCTTTTAATTTACTAGAAAATCCTTAAATGTTATTTAGTATATGTGGTTTTAGATTATGTTTTCATCTTCAATTTCTAACCCAAAATACTTATTTTCTGTTAAGTAATTACTATTTTCCTTTGAGAGAGTACAATGTCTACTTTCCTACATTCTTATAGAATATTAATAATATCAAAATAATGTTTATTTAATTCATTGTTAAAAACTAAAATATCATCTATATAGATATAGTAGATATTTTGTAATTTTTTAAAGATGTTATCCATATATTTTTAAAAGATAACTGAAGCATGTTTTAATCCAAATGGTACAATATTCCATTAGAATTGTCCTTGAGCCAACTAAATGCTATTAATTTTTAAGATTTTTCATCTAAACTTATTTGTCAAAATCCATTTTTGCAATCAAAACTTGAGAAATATTTCTTTCTTTTTATTAATGATAATAGTTCTTTTTCCTTGGAATAAAGGATAATGAATTATCCCATTTTATATCTCGTCCTATAATGAATCACCATTATTATAAACACATATTTTATTTGTTGAATGAGAAGTAAATTTTTAATTGTATGAATAGTAAGAAATTTTAATTATGTTAAATAGTTACAAGTAAATTTACATTTTTTCATAAGTTATTGTCAAAAAATTTAAAGTATTTTCTCAATTTAGTTAATTTATTAATTAATTTTCTAAACAATAAATGTTAGCAATAATAGAAAAAAATTATATAATTTATTAAAACCATAAATATTTTTGAAAAATCAATAGATATAATAAATAATATGATTTATTGATTTAGGAAAGAAATCATAATAAGATTATTTTTATGGCTACATTTAATTTATATAAAATTTTAATATTTATATCTTTTTTCACTTATTATATATTTTTAATTTTAACCCTAATGAATACAACAAATAAATAGATATATTTTACTTTACAATATTTAAAGAGTATTTTAGTAATTTAAAAAAATTGAAAAAGTATGCCGATATAAAAATCAACGCGTTACCAATTAGGATTATCTATGATATTATGTCTAATTTCTATTACATTATAGACATTGTTTTTCAAAAGTTAGGAACATTCATAAATAAAAGCAAACTTTAGGAGTATTTTTTATTTTTTCTCTTAAAAAGTTGTGCCACTAACTTTTATTATAACGTACGTTACTAACAAGAAGTATGGGTATTAACATGAGGTATATACGTGCTGTGCATAGGCCAGTACATAAAATGTAATTTATATTAAAAAATTATTTAAATTAACATGTAATTTATAAATAATTTGTTAGGTAATACATTTATTTTTATCACATATTTTGTATCATTATTTGATTTAAAAAATTAGTATTACTTCTAAAAATATAAATAATTTTCAGTTATTTAAATTTAATATGTATATAAATTGTTGAGCAATAATTGATATTATTGTGAATTTTTTTACCACACGATTTGTCAAGTTTGATAAATATATAAGGTTATTTTGGTATTTATATAAAAATAATAATAACTAATGAATAGTAAAACTAACAAGAAATAAAAAAATGAATATATAAGTGTATTTTGTATTTATTAGGGTATTAAAAAATATAAACTAAAAAAGTGAAAAATAATCAAACCATGTACGCCATAAAACTAATAAAATAATTATTATTATAAGTGTATTTATTTTAAAATATTTTGATATTTATTTGTGTTTAAAAAAAGTTAGAACAAAATAACTATTAATAACAAGGGTATTTATTTTAAAATATTTTGATATTTATTTGTGTTAAAAAAAGCCATAGAAAAAGTAAGAAAATAAAAAGAATATTGGAGCGAAGAATAACCAATGTAATGCTCCTCGGTTACTCTTGCTTTTTATATATACTAATACGAAAGAAAGTTAGCGAAACAGTGGAGTGAAGAAATTAATAAATTGAAAAATAATCAAAACATTACACCAAAAACTTTAAAAAATAACTATTTATAAAAAGTTATTTGTTTGGGGTCATTTGTATTTATTTGTGTTAAAAAGACAGCAAGTATGAAGAAAAATGAAACAGTAGAGTGGAGAATAACGGATGTATTGTTCATTTATTATTCTCACTTTGGTATTTATTTGTGTTAAAAAAGCTAGTAGACAATGAAATGAAAAAAACTAAAAAATAAAAAATAATCAATAATACACAATAAAAATAACAAAATAATTATTTATAAAAAATATATTTTTGAAACATCATGATATTTATTTGTGTTTAAAAAAGGAATATGAAGTGGAGACTAATCAATTCATTGGTTATTCTCATTTCTTATATATACTAATAGAAGAAAAAAAAAGCAAGTAAAATAGGGAAGATGACAAATAAAAAGGTAAAAAATAATCAAAACAATATACAATAAAACTAACAAAATAATTATTCATAAAAATATATTATTTTTGAGACATTTTGATATTTATTTGTTTAAAAAAAATTAACAAAATAGTAAGAAAGTATAACGTGATTAAAATGCAATTGAAACTGAAACATTTAATAATAATAAAATGATAGTTCAACTTGTTTTTAATATTTTATTTTTTAAAAGATAAAAGTAAAATATTTAAATAATTTTATGTTAGATACTATCATTGTGTTATATCACATTTTAATATCATATATATATATATATATATATATATATATATATATATATATATATATATATATATATATATATAAATTAAATGCATATTTTACTTTTTTTTTCTTTTTTTTTCCTCTCTTTTGGGTCTCCCTTTTTATTTTATTTTATCTTTTTTCGTTTTTTTAATGAAAACACACATTCTCCTAAGTTGATGTGAAGAATTATTATATTGGACACACAACAAAATGATAGTTAAACACACATGTTACATGAATTTAAGTTGAAAAGTTTAATGGTAGAAAGTAAATTACGAATCATATTCATTTTAATTGTAAAAATCTTAAAATATCATTAGGATTCAACATATTTTCACTTATGTTCTTAAAGTTTGCAAAACATGCTATAATATCCTTAGATTTTATGGTTAATATCAATGATATCCTTAAGTCTAATGGTATTGACTTTTTCATCCATATTATGTTAATATTCTTATAGATTTGAAATTAAATTGGGGTCTAGTTGTTTAACGCTACTTGTTAATTTCTGTAATTTTTAAAGATAATTTAAATTTTATTTTATTTATCATAATATTGTGTTATTTCTATTTTTATCTTTCTGTTTATCAGTATTATAACTTCATATAAGCAAATATCTAAACATTTAAGATCCTTAATTGGCTTAAAATTTATAATTATTATACTTGAACCTAATAACATGGGTCCGTCACGATCTTCCTTTCAATTCATCTTCTCTTGTTACATCGATTATGCCTCAACCTTGCTTAAGCCCTAATACCCTTTTGGGAAAACATTTTACATCCGTACATAAATGATGTCTAATTTAGACATGTTAAAAAAGATAAACTCAACTACATTTCTTTCATAATATAATAATTATTACAAACTTAAGGCCAATTAAGAACCTTGAAGAGATTTTTAGTCTCTCATAATTACTGGTTACATATTCCTAGAGGTTATGCATTCTGGTTTTTTTTCATGTTTCTCAAATAAAAATAAGGGTTTCTTTTATAGCACAAGGAATCCATGTTTCCAAGATGAGAATTACTATTTTATACTTCTTTTAATAATTCATTTGCTTTACTACTTTAAATATCAATCATTGCTTTTTCCTTTGCACATGTAATGAATGAAATCGGGGATAATACTTACTTCGTAAATACTTATCCATTTTAAATTTTATTAATTCTCGTAAGTGTACGAATCATTTATAGAAATGATAAGTATACTCACAAGGTCGATTCAAGGAAGTAGAATTGTGTAGTTTTTAAATATTATTCAAATTTTACCAAAACATTATGTCACAATGATTTGGTTTTTGAATAAGCTAATATAATGCATAAAGATAAAGATAGACGTGGATTCAACAAATACTCGTGCAATTTAATACATTCATAAATAGTGGAGAATAATAAATATAATAATTCAGTAATTGTGCTTACTCATACTATTTAGGTTATTAAAGATATAAATTGATACTTATTGATTTTTTATTTTTGGTATAAAAGTGTCCTAAGGCAAGGCATAAATTCTTATGTTTAATATTAATTAACTAGTATCCTTAAGCGTGGTTATTAATTAATTAAATCTTAAATGTTAGCTTTATTTTTAGGAAAATAGCAAATTATCTAATCACGGCTTTAGGTAGATTCAGTCAATTAGACTTTATTCAAGATTTTTAAATTAAACTTAAGAATTTAATGATCTAAAAAATAACTTTCATGTTTTAAAACTATTTAAGAAAATATGTTGTCAATACATTTTCAAGTAATAATTCTTTGTAAAAACCCTTTGAAATAGAGTTTTGCTCTAAATATCCAAATAATTAAATCTAAAATAAAATACTATTACTCCAAATTAAGTCTAGGTAATTAAATCTTAATTTTAACCCTCATATTAAGTTTGGTATTAAGAGTAATATACTATTTCAAAAAAGATTTTTTATAAAAATCTTAAATAAAAATAAAATCAATTTATTTTAAGACAATGTTTATCTATTCAATACTTTGCAAGCATAACAATGTTATTATTATATCATATTCATTATTAACCAGACATTTTATAATTGATCATGGAAAAATCAAGAATGACAGAGAAGAAGCAACATAGATATAATGCAAAAGGAAAATAATTAATACCTTAACAATATCCTTACAAAACTTCGAAGAGTTGATTCTAAGAGTGGAAAAACTAGGAGAGTAATAGCACTCCAGAATTTATTGAATCAAAAACTAGAAACTACTAAAACATAAACATGTTCTTCCTTAAAATTGAGGGAAAAACTAAATAAATTCTAAAAATTAAAAATATAAAAATCTATAGAAAAAGGGAGAGAGAAAATTCTTGAAAATGCAACTTGGAAGCTTTTTTTCTTGGTATATAGGAAGTCCTATTTATAGGAAATAATATAATAAAAACTTGTATTTTCATCGGGGCGTGATTTGATCGGAACCATATTTTTGACCAGTTCAAACCTCCTTGTGCCGTGGCAATCAATTATTTTTTCTTTATTTTCCATTATCTATTTTCTTCATTTTGGATAATATCAAATAAATGACATTTATTTAAGCTCTAAAAAGTATTATAAACATGCTTCAAGTATTTTTTTTCTTTATTTTAATATTTATTTATTAAAATACTTGTAAAATATTACAATATGCCCATTAATCTAAACAAATAGATTTGTCTAAAATATTATAGAATAAAGAAAATACAAATCCATTTTATTAATTAAATAACATTAAAACATGGTATATTTAGTGCTTTTTAAGCACTCATCACTATCCCCGTATTGCTAGTATTTTAGCAAGAGAATCGGTTAAAACTAAAAAAATAAAAATTAAACTAACCTAAATCATTTCTATAGATTGACATGGTTTCATTTAGCATATGCAACAAGCCCTTAAATACCCACAAATATTAACAAAAAATGAAGAAAAAAATAAGAAGTTAAATAAAATTTAAAATAAAGTAAAATTACTAAAATAAAATTAAGAAATAAAATAATAAAATATCTATGCTTATAATCTTTTACTAATTTCATAGTTTAAATCATAAGCATATATTACTTCAATATCTTAAACATTTATGATTTATTATAAAAATTAGTTGAAAATTATTTTCATATTTCATATCAAAAATATATCAATTTAATTTCACCCAAACTCAGTGTCTAGAATCCGAATTCGCTTCGATTCTATTCCTCACAAGTCAACACTCTCAAAAAAACTAAATCCTATTTTAAGCATAGTCTTATTTTAATGTTGATCTCATGAAAGGAATCAAATGTAATGATTTATAAAATATTATATATTACTTTAATGCATCAATCAAATTTATCAAATAAAAATATCAAGTTATATGTCTTTTAGAAAATATAGGAAAATGCAATTACTTCTTAGATAATTACTTCTTATATTTTCTTTTCCATTAAACCATTTATCACAACTATTTAGACTTTTTAGGTCATAGTATATAGATTTAACTATTCATTTTCATCTCTTTCTTTCACTTATATTCTTTTTTAAAAAGCAAATCTATATTTTTAGAAGGTGGACCCATGTACAAATTGTACATTTTTTATATGCTAAGGTAAGTGATTAATATTTGGCTTTTCTATTTGTATTTGTTTAAATAAACCTAGATATATATCTTTTTTAATAGAAATTATGCATCAATGAAGAAAGACACTTTCAATTTCTACTTAAATCATTTCATCTAAGCAAATGAAAAATAAATATATAACACTTCGTTAATATGTAAAAATCCAAACATTCAATTCTAAGTCCTATAGTGATAATCTAATAATGCTGAAGAAATAAGAAAAGTATTTAGAGTAGAAAAAATAATATTTATCACTCAGAATAAAGGATAATGGGCTCAAAATACTTCTCACAAAGGTAATATCTACTATTTGATTCCTAAAGAGTAATTTTGGGTTTAATATAATTTTCACACCTTATCAAGAAATACTAATCATAGAAAAAACTAACTAATTATCACATTAATTCATGATATGTTTTTTTGTAAATTAATCTAATAGTTCAAGAAGACTTCGTCATCGTTTAAATTTAATTCTAGGACATGATCAATTTTTATGAAAAATTTTAAAATTACTCTAAAAAAAAACTAAAAATTACTAAAAAATAAATTCAAACAAATAAATTATAAATAAAAGTAATAAATAAAATTATGTGAAAATTGTTTAAATTATCTAAGAATAAAAAATGTGTAAAATTTATATACCCACCCCAACCTAGAATCTACATTGTCCTCAATGTTTAAGAAATGTAAATTACAATAATAGAGATAGAAAAGTTATCAATACGTTTGATGTGTTAATGATTTAATGTGAAAAACAAGGTGCAACCAACATCAACTTGAAATAATTATGCTCAAAGATAGAATAAGTGATGGGTTTCCTCCTATCCAGCCCTTAGTTTAAGGTCTCAACAAGACGCAACTTCATGGTGCTGAGGATCAATTTATCAATATGGAATCAAAGTTAAAAATTTTGTATTCTCCTTCTAAATAAGGCTTTACATGGTGTCCATTGACTTTGAAAGTTATTTGTGTCTTTGGATTCAATAACTCTACCACTCCATGTGTAAAAACTTGGACAATTGTGTAAGGTTCATCGTATCTTGTTCTCATTTTACTTGGAATCAATCTCAAATGAGAGTTAAATAAAAGAACTTTCATTCCATGAAGAAAAGACTTAGGAACCAACCACTTATCATGATAGCGTTTAGTACACTCTTTGTATAATTTTACAATTTCAAAGGCCTCGTCCCTAATCTCTTCCAACTCATTGATATGGAGCAACCATTTTTATCCTACTTTATCTGAATCCATGTTTAGCTTTTTAATTGCCCAGTAAGCCTTGTATTCAAGTTCAATATGAAGGTGACACATAATCCCAAAGATTAATCTGTAAGGGCCCATCCTAATGGGTGTTTTGTAAGCTATGCGGTATGCCCATAACACATTATTCAAATTGATTGCCTAGTCCTTTCTTGATGGAAGCATGGTGCATTCCAAAATTTCCTTGATTTTCCTATTACTTACTTCCACTTGATCGAAAGTTTGAGGATGGTAAGGAGCTGCCACTCTATGTGAAACATTATACTTCTTCAGTACTCTATCAAAGAGTCTATTGCAAAAATGGATACCTCCATCACTTATTATTTCTTTGAGCATCCCCAATCTACTAAATATGGAACCCTTAATGACTTTCACAACAAAATTTGCATAAATGGTTTTAGTGGGCATAGCTTCTACCTACTTGGATACATAATTTATAGCAACCAAGATATATTAGAAACCATTGGATAGGGGAAAAGGACCCATAAAGTCAATGCTCCATACATCAAAGAGTTCAACAACTAAATTAGATGTCAAAGGCATTTCATTTCTTTTGCTTATGTCACATGTTATTTGACATCAATCACATTGGGCACAAAACATATTAGCATCTTTGAAAAGAGTCGACCAATAGAGTCTATACTATGATATCTTTAGGATAGTTTTCTTACCACTAAAATGGCCTCCATAATGAAGCTCATCATAAAATGTCAAAATGCTCTTATGTTTTTCTCCAGGCACACACCTACGGATGACTTGATCTTGACCAATTCTAAATAAATAAGGGTCATCCCAAAAGTATTGCCTACAAGAAGTTAGAAACCTTTTCTTTTCTTGAGAGGAAATGTCGGGTCTCAAAACACTAGTGGTTAGATAGTTAACAATATATGCATACCAAGGGTTGGGACCAATTGAAAATAATTCTTCATCAGGAAAGTTTTCAATTATATCTTCTTTACTCTCACCTTCAAGAGAATTGAAGTTAGAAATTAACCTAGATAAATGGTCAGCTACTAAGTTTTCACTACCCTTCTTATCTTTGATTTCTATGTTAAATTCCTGTACGAGTAAGACCTACCTGATTAATCTTGGCTTTGCATTAGGTTTACTTAATAGGTATCTCAAAGCAATGTGATCAGAATGCACAATTACTTTCTAACCAACTAATAAGACCTAAATTTCTCTAAAGAAAACAGAATAGTGAATTTTTTTCTCAATGATGGAATAATTAATTTGGGCATTATTGAGTGTTTTGCTCGCATTTAAACGTTTTTCCACTTTTTGTCCCAAAAATGCTCTGCTTGCATAATCGGAAGCATCACAATTATTTCAAAAGGAAGAGACCAGTTTGGTGCCATAATAACAAGAGAATTTGTTAACTTTTCTTTTAAAGTATCAAAGGCGATAAGGTATTTTTCATCAAAATCAAAATAAACATCTTTTGAAAACAAGTTACAGAGGGGACAACTTATTTTTGAAAAATCTTTAATAAATCATCTATAAATTCCTGCATGTCCAAAGAAGCTTTTATCCCTCATACAGATGTAGGGAGAGGAAGTTTGGAAATCAATTCAATTTTAGCCTTATCCATTTCAATACCCTTGTTTGAAATCACATGTCCCAACACAATCCCTTGCTGAACCATAAAATGATTATTTTTCTCAACTAAGGGTTAGATTTCATTCAATGCATCTTTCTAAAACCAAAGTCAATTTATGTAAGGAATCATCAAATAAAGTCCCAAAGACAGAAAAATAATACATGACAACTTCAAGGAATTTTTCTACCATATCCGAGAATATAGAAATCATACATCTTTGGTTTTTATCATGTTCCTCAAATGAAAATACAAATTCCTTTTATAGCACAAGGAATCCCTGTTTACAAGATAAGAATTACTATTTTATCCTTCCTTTAATAACTCATCTACTTTACTACTTTAAATATCGGCAACTGTTTTTTCCTTCACAGATGTGATGAATGAAATCGGGGATAATACTGACTTCGTAAATACTTATCCATTTTAAATTTTATTAATTCTCATAAGTGTAAGAATAATTTATAGAAACGATAAGTATACTCACAAGGTTGATTCAAGGAAGTAGAATTGTGTGGTTTTTAAATATTATTCAAATTTTAAAAATAAAATTAAACTTAAACATTCTGTCATAATGATTTGGTTTTTGAGAAAGATAATCTAATGCATAAATATAAAGATAGACATAGATTCAACAAATACTCGTGCAATTTAATACATTCAAAATAGTGGAGAATAATGGATATAATAATTCAATTATTGTGTTTGCTTATATTATTTTGATTATTAAACATATAAATTGATATTTATTGAGTTTTTTCTTTTTGATATGAAAGTATCCTTAGTCTAGGCCCAAATTCTTATGATTAATATTAATTAACTATTATCTTTAGGTAGGACCTATTAATTAATTAAGTATTACATTTCAACGTTATTTCTAGAAAAATAGCAAACCATCTAATCACATTTTTAGGTAGAGTCAATTAATTAGACTTTATTTAATATGTTCAAATTAAACTTAAGAATTTAATCATCTAAAAAATAACTTTTAGGTTTTAAAACTATTTAAGAAAATATGTTGTCAATACATTTTCAAGTAATAATTATTTATAAAAACCCTTTGAAATAGAGATTCACTCTAAATATCCAAATAATTAAATCTAAAATAAAAGAGTATTACTCCAAACTAAGTCTAGGTAATTAAATCTTAATTTTAACTATTATATTAAGTTTGTTATTAAGAGTAATGTACTTCAAAAAATATTTTTTAATAAAAATCTTAAATAAAAATAAAATCAATTTTTTTAAGAAAATGTTTTATCTATTCAATATTTTGCAAGCATAACAACGTTATTATTATTATATCATATTCACTATCACCTAGACATGATATAATTGATCATGGACAAATCAAAAATGACACATAAGATGCAACATAGATATATAGACTACAAAAGGAAAATAATTAATACCTTGAAAATCCTTACAGAACTTTGAAGAGTTGATTCTAAGACTAGAAAAACTCCAATAGTAATTGCACTCTAGAATTTGTTGAATCGAAAACTAGAAACTACTAAAACATAAACATGTTCTTCCTCAAAATTGAGGGAAGAACTAAATAAATTCTAAAAACTAAAAATATAAAAATCTATAGAAAAAGGTGATAGAAAGTTGCTTAAAATGTAACTTGGAAGATTTTTTCATGGTATATAGAGGGTCCAATTTATAGGGAAAAAATGAAAAAAACTTGTGTCTTCGTCGCGACACGATCGGATTGGAACCATATTTTTGACTAGTTCAAACCTCTTTGTGTCACGACATACAATTATTGTTTTTTCTTTATTTTCCATTATCTCTTTTCTTCACTTTGGATAATATCAAATAAATGATATTCATTTAAGCTCCAAAAAGTGTGATAAACATGCTTCAAGTATTTTTCTTTATTTTAATATTTATATATTAAAATTCCTATAAAATACTACAATATACACATTAATCTAAAAAATAGACATTTCTAAAATATAATACAATAAAGAAAATACAAATCCATTTTATTAATTAAATGACATTAAAACATGGTATATTTAGTACTTTTTAAGCACTCATCACAACCCCAACTAGCTTCTTACTAGTCTCTTAGCAAGAGAAATGGTTAAAACTAAAACACTAAAATTAAACTTACCTAAATCACTTCCGTGGATTGACATGGTTTCATTTAACATATGCAACAAGCTGTTAAACTCCTAGGTTGTCATAGTGGATGAGTTTAGGTCTTGTGAGAGTTTTTAGTAATGATACCCACAAATTTTAACAAAAAATGAAAACAAATAAAGTAAGAAGTTAAATAAAATTTAAAATAAAGTAAAAACACTAAAATAAAATAAAGAAATGATATACAAAAATATCTCATGTTTATAATCTCTTTTAAATTTCATAACTAAAATCTTAAGCATAGATTATTTAAACTTCCTAAACATTCAAGATTTGTTATAATAATTAAATGAAAATCCTTTTAATATTTCATATAAAAATATATCAATTTAATTTCACTCAAACTCAGTGTCAGGAATCCAAATTCGCTTCGAATCTATTGCTCACAAGTCAATACTCTTAAAAACACTAAATCATATGAGTTCAAACACTCATACTAATTTATATGTAAAAGAGTTAATGTATAGTAATGAACTAATATGTTTGCATATGTATTAAGAAGAAAGGCTCAAAGTTTTATTTTCATGTTGACCTCATGAAGGGAATCAAATGTAAGGATTTATAAAATATTGTACATTATTTTCATGTATCAATCAAATTCATTAAATAAAAATATCAAGTAATATGTCTTTTAGAAAATGCAATGATTTCTTAGGAAATTACTTCCAATATAGTAAGGTGAGTGATTAATATTTGGCTTTTCTATTTGTATTTGTTTAGAAAACCCTGGATATATCTCTTTTCTAATAAAGGTCTTGCATGAATGAAGAAAGGCACTTTCAATTTATACTTAAAATAATTTAATCTAAGCAAATGAAAAATAAATATATAACACTTCATTAAGATGTAAAAATCTAGACATTCAATGCTAAGTCTTTTAGTGATCATTTAATAATGCTCAAGAAATAAGAAATTTTTTTAGAGTAGAGAAAATAATCTTTATCATTCAGAATAAAAGATAATGGGCTCAAAATATTTCTCACAAGGATAGTCTCCACTATTTGATTCATAAATAATGATTTTGGGTTTAATATAATTTTCACGTCTTATCAAGAAAACTAGTTATGACAAAAAGTAACTAATTATCACATTACTTCATGATATATTTTTGGAAATTAATCTAATAATGCAAAAAATACTTAATCATGGTTCAAATTTAATTCTAAGACATAATCAATTTGTGAAATTTTTAAAAATTACTCTAAAAAAATAAACTTACTAAACAAATAAATTCAAACAAATAAATTACAAATAAAAGTAATAAATAAAATTATGTGAAAATTGTTTAAATTATCTAAGAATAAAAAAAGTGTAAAATGTGTAACTTTTATTTACCCACCCATAACCTATAATCTACATTCTTTTCAATGTATAAGAAATATAAATTGCATGAATGGAGATAGAAAAGCTACCGATACGTTTGATGTGGAAAACAAGGTGCAACCAACATTAGCTTGAAATAATTATGCTCAAAGATAGAATAAGTGATGATTTGCCTCCCATCTAGCCCTTTGTTTAACGTCTCAAAAAGTTGCATCTTCATGGTGTTCAGGATCAATTTATCAATGTGAAATCAATATCATTCATGTTATATTCTCCTTCTAAATAAGGCTTTACACCATACCTATTTATTTTGAAAGTTATTTGTGTTTTTGGATTCAATAACTCTACTATTCCATGTGAAAAATCTTTCACAATTGTGTAAGGTCCATCCCATCTTGATCTCAATTTTTGTGGAAACAATCTCAAATGAGAGTTAAATAAAAGAACTTTCATTCTAGGAAAAAAAGACTTAGGAACTAGCCTCTTGTCATGATAGCATTTAGTATACTCTTTGTATAATTTTACAATTTCGTAGGCCTTGTCCATAATCTCTTCTAACTCATTGATATGGAGTAATCATTTTTCTCCTACTTTATCTAAATCAATGTTTAGCTCTTTAATTTCTCGATAGGTATTCGAGTTCAACGGGAATGTGACACATTTTCCCAAAGGTTAACCGGCAAGGGCTCATCCTAATGGGTGTTTTGAAAGCTATGCGGTATGCCCATAAGGCATCATGCAACTTGATTTCCTAGCTCTTTCTTGAAAGACACATAGTGTGTTCCAAAATTCCCTTGATTTGGCTATTACTTACTTCCACTTGACCAGAAATTTAAGGATGTTAAGGAGTTGCACTCTATGTGAAGTATTGTGCTTCTTCAGTACTCTATCAAAGAGTCTATTGCAGATATGGCTACCTCCATCACTTACTATTGCTCTAGGCATCCTGAATCTGCTAAATATTTAATCCTTAATGAATTTCACAACAACATTACATCATTGGTTTTAGTGGATATACCTTCTACCCACTTGGATACATAATCTATTGCAACCAAGATATATTTGAAACCATTGTATGGGGAAAAGGACCCATAAATTCAATCCCCCATACATCAAAGAGTTCAACAACTAATTTAGATGTCAAAGACATTTCAACTCTTTTGCTTATGTTGCCTATTCTTTGACATCAATCACATTTTGTACAAAACATATTAGCATATTTGGAAAGAGTCAGCCAATAGAATCCAAACTGTGATACATTTAGGGTATTTTTCTTACCACTAAAATGGCCTCCATAATGAAGTTCATGACAAAATTTCAAAATGCTCTTATGTTCTTCTTCAGGCACACACCTCCAGATGACTTGATTTTGACCAATTTTGAATAAACAAGGGTCATCCCAAAGTAGCATAATCAGAATGAAAAATTTACTTTCGAACCGACTAAGTAAGACCTAAATTTTTCTAAAGAAAAAAAAATAGTTAATAATTCATTCTCAGTGGTGGAATAATTAATTTGGGCATCATTGAGTGTTTTGCTCATATAGTATATGACATGCAAATGTTTTTCCACTTTTTGTTCCAAAACTGTTCCGATTGCATAATCAGAAGCGTCACCTATTATTTCAAAAGGAAGAGACAAGTTTGGTGCCATAATAACAAGGGTAGTTGTTAACTTTTTTTTAAGTGTCAAAGGCAATAAGGAATTTTTCATTAAAGTCAAAATAAACATCTTTTGACAACAAGTTATTGAGGGGATGACTTATTTTTCATAAATATTTAATAAATAATTTGTAAAATTATGCATGTTCTAAGAAGCTTCTTATCCCTCTTATAGATGTAAGAGGAGGAAGTTTGGAAATCAATTCAATTTTAGCCTTATCCACTTCGATACCCTTGTTTGAATTCACATGTCTCAACACAATCCCTTGTTGAACTATAAAATGAATTTTCTCCCATATAAGGGTTAGACTACATTCAATATCTTTCTAAAACCAAAATCAATTTATGTAAGCAATCATCAAATGAAGTTCCAAAGATAGAAAAAGTATCCATGAAAACTTCAATTAATTTTTCTACCATGTCTGAAAACATAGTCATAATACATCTCTGGTTTTTTCGTGTCCCTCAAATGAAAATAAAGGTTCCTTTTATAGTACAAGGAATCTATGTTTACAAGATGAGAAATACAATTTTATCCTTCCTTTAATAATTCAACTACTTTACTACTTTAAATATCAACCATTGTCTTTCCTTGACACATGTGATGAACGGAATCAAGGATAATATCGATTTCGTAAATACTTATCCATTTTAAATTTTATTAATTCTCGCAAGTGTACTAATCATTTATAGAAATTATAAGTATACTCCTAAGGTCGATTCAAGGAAGTAGAATTGTGTGGTTTTTAAATATTATTCAAATTTTAAAACAAAAATTAAACCTAAATTTTCTGTGACAATGATTTGGTTTTTGAAAAAACTAATCTAATGCATAAAGATAAATATAGACATTCATTCAACAAGTACTAGTGCAATTTAATACATTCATAAATAGTGGAGAATAACGGATATAATAATTTCGTAATTATACTTGCTCATATTATTTAGATTATTAAAGATATAAATTGATATTTCGTAATTATGATTGGGGATAATTTCATTAAAGATGAAAATGATAAATCTTTAAATTCATCTCTTTCTTTAATATTTAATTTTTTTTATGAATTTCTTCAAAAACATTTATACTTATTACCATTTCTTTTGAAAAATATATTGAGATGTCATCTAATTCTTATTCTACTATTCTTTGATTTCTTATTATTTCTTGATTCTCTATTATTTTTTCTATTTTTATTTATGAAATATTACTATTTATTTTCATTAAATTTAACTTTCGTTATGTTTAGCGTATTTTTGAATTTTTTAAAATCTTAAGTGTATTTTTAAAGATATCTCAAAGTTAGGGATTTTTTATGTTATTCTTTTTGCAATTTGTGAACACATTGGAAGTGTTTTATAAACAACAAGTGGAACATTTTTTTTTTAATTTATTGTGTGGGATTGATCAAGTTTGATGGTTGATCAAGTTTAATGGTTGAGTGTTAAAAAATAAAAGCGGCAAGGTTTGGACTTTCTCATATCGGGTGAATGAATAGAAATGAATTTGCACTTTATGGAAATAAATTAAAAAAGGGTAAAAATAAGAGTTTTAAAACTTTTAAGTATAATACCTTTATATTTAATTTATATATTTTAATTATTAAAAAAATTATGATATATTATTTTATTTTGAACACTTTTCAATTAAACATTGTTTAAATTAAATCATAACCATTTAAATTAATTTAATATTAAATAATATTTAATTAAATCTAGTTGAATATTATTTATAAGTTATTTTAATTATTATAAATTATAAATTTATTATTTTTATAATTTTTCAAATAGATTTTTATAACGTCGGCCGCACTACACATCAATTTACATACCAAATATTAATATATGTGTGGCTGTTAATGATTTTGTGGAAAATTCGAATTTTATTATAACGTCAAATTTTAATTCCATCCCCTCACAATGTAAGTGTTTAGTAATGAGATATGCTCCAACAAAATAATTAATATAATTAGAAATTTATAAAATATCTATCTAATTAATTCAGAGGAATGAATATATTATTTTTAATTTTTATTAATTTATAATTTAATAAACTAAATAAAGTGATCAGGTATTGAATCACATATAAGAATAAAATACGAAAATGAAAAAATAACAGACGATATTTTAGATGAGAACAACTTACGGCATAACCATAACTTAAGAAGAAAACCCCTAGTCTATCGGATTACCCAACTTTCTACTATAAGAAACAAATGTTCAAATATAAACTCAGTTTTATGCTACTCTCTCTTGAATACTGCCCCAATATACTTTACTTACGAGTTTTGCTCAGTTTTCATAGTTTGTAATAATAGTGTGAGTGGTATGCAGATCAACGTTTCAATAAGCTTCATGTCAATCATATACGTTCACAAATCAATTACAAAAAGATTAGCACAAAAGCAGATAATTTGATCTAATAATTACAAGAACATATTTAATAATAAATAACCCTAAATAGATAATTTAATAACTATATCAGATAAATCAAAATGACTTATCAACTCTAGAATAATCAATTGAAGCACAAGTTCATTAATGATAACTTCTTTAAAGATTAATAATCAAAGCAAATAAATTTGATATGACATACACAATTACTTGATCTAATAATTCAAGAACAAAAATAAAGAAGAAGCTATAAGAAGATATGATCAAATATCATAAACTAATTAAACTTATTAATCAATCAAACACAGCCACAAATGTTTGAGAGATTAACCAAATAAAGAAGCCTAAAGAATTATGATCTTATATTTGCAAAACAAGAGAGCGAGGGATTAAGAAGAAAGGAATAATGTTCTTGTGTGATTGATTGAAACAATGAGCAAAAAGTTTTATTTATAGGAAAAATTTTAACCATTAATCTTATGTAATTGATAAATATCTTTTCAATTACAAATAGGATTAGTAATACGTATTAATCAAAAAGACCCATATTTAAATAAGAGTTCTTTTAAAATATGATCATTAATTAAGAAGACTCTTATTCAAAGAAGAATTCTTTTTAAAGTAGATTTTAAATTATCTTTTAGGTTAAGATTTAGCCTATAGTTTAACCTATATCTTAACTAATATTTTAGCATATATTTTATTCTATATTTCTACCTAAATCTTATCCTACATTTTAGCCTAAAATTTAGGATGTATGTTCAAAACAATAAAACAATTAAAGAATAGGTTAAGTGTTAATTTCATAAATTAATTCAAGTTTAAATAAATATTTTATGAGTAAAAATAATTTTAGATTTATGAACATTTGTTATTAAATGCATAAGTGTAATTATATATGTCATAATTATAATAGATATACTTAAAATATGATTATTTAAAATTTTAACATTTTTTAAACTTTTCTCGATAGACTTAATTGTAAGCTTAAAAACAAATTTATAAGCAAATAAATTATTCACAAAAAAAAAAATAATAGACAAAAACGTAAATGCAAATTCTAATTAATATAATGTGTGCGATTGTTACAATTTATTTTTAAAATAATAATATGAGTATTAATTGATACTTTACACACATTCTCTATCTTCTAAAAGTAATAGAGCTGCATTTGCGAGGGATATAGTAAACAATTACACAATTATTAAAATATCTAAATTTAATGAAGCTGTTTCCCGGGTCTTTTCATTTATTTTTCTTTCTTTAAAATTTTGCTTGGCTCCGATTTGATATCTTAATGATATAATTTTTAATAAAAAAATAAAAAAAATAATTGTATTATTTAAAAGTTTTAATATATTAATAATACATTTATTTAACAAAATATATCCGTATTTTTATTATATTATACTACTAGTAGTTTAATTTTAGGCATAACAGTGTATAAGTGACACATACATGGGCAAAAAAGTATGAACAAACTCTTCTCTAAAACATTTTTCCCCAATCAACCAACTCTTGGTCTTCAACCGACTATCTTTTCTGCAGCATTTTATATTAACATCACGTCAAATAACTTCATATATAGTGACAAAATATTAGGATATTTATTTTTGTATTCATGTCATTCATATGTCATATATATATATATATACTTCATCTCTTTTGATTTATTAGGTTAGGATATTTATTTTCGTAGTAATGTAATTCATATGTCATATATATATACTTCATCTTTGATTTATTAGGTTATTTATTCTGTTATCTAGCAAATTTTGTGTTAGTTCTCAATTTGTACTATTTTGCATGCGTTAGTTGTCAATTTGTATTTTGCTATTTACCGTACATCTATGATCTTTCTTATCTTTTATTTTGAATGTCTTTCTGAAAAAATTGAGGTGCGTTTTCCAAACTTAAGTACTTGAGTTCTCATCTTTAGAACTTGAATTTTCTTCTATGCATAAATGTTTTAGAATAAAATAAAATTCGTAAGTTCTTATCGTAAAGTCATCCATTATTTCTAGTTTTTCTCGCAAAGCTATCTATCTCTTTGTTTTTATGATAAAACTATCATCTTCAACATGATTCGATTTCTTAAAGATTTTTTCAAGACTATCTCTCAACTTTTCATAATTTTGTTTGATTTTGAAATTGAAATAATTTTTTTTGGTTAACAATATTTTAGTGAATTTTTTTATTCTTTAATTATTTTAAAGATGACTTTGCCTTTAATTTTTGTTCATGTGTTTAGCATTTATTAAAATTCTCAAAATAAATTTTAAGTTTAGACCACTTATTTTCCTAAAATTAAATTTAAGGGTTACTTGTGTGCTGCTATGAAAATATAGGTTCATATGTATACATTTTGTTAAATAAAAATATTATTAAAGTATATCAAACACTTTAAATGACACAATTATTCTTCAATTTATATTATATGTATTAAACATGTGAGAAAATCTATAATTAAAAACATAAAAATAGAGTTTTTATTTAGATTAGAGTAAATCAATATATTGTTATTATACTCATTTGGAAATATTGATCCATATAATAACCTTTCTCAATAAAATAAATACCACTAAACTACCAAAACCCCATCTACAGCAAATCTTAACCTTATTCTCTTATCCTGCATTAAAAATAAAGAATAATCCTTATTGATATATTACAAATATGGTGGGTAGTACTATCACAAAGTCGGCTCAATTCATATTAACTACGGTTAACTGGTTTAGTAAGGAAAAGTAAGTAAATAACCCGAGATTTATTTCAGTTTGCCTATCGTAAATTGAGCTTTCATCTCCGGTCTTCTCTTTTTTAGGGCTGAGCTCAAAATTTACGATCTAAATAATTTATTTACGAGCAACAACGTTATTATCTCTTTTAATTGATTTGGCTGCAAATATTATAGCTCAAACGTAGGTTTATTTTTATTTTTATTCTTTTTTTCCTTCTCTTTAAACACAAAAATTGTAATACGGAAAAACAATTTTAAGAATAAAATTATTTTATTAAAATTAAAAATATATATATATACATATATAAATATATGTATAAACTTTAAATAACATATAATTTCAATAGAAAAAAATAATCGAAACTTATATATCACACGTTATCCTTTAGATAATTTTTTTCGTTCACGGTAGTATTTGAAAACGATAGAAACTTATCTCATAAAATACAACGATTAAGCAATAATAAACTTACACTACAGTTTATTATCCCACGAACTTTAAAGTATCTGAACTCTATTAAAGAAATAACTCTAAATAGAAAATATCCAAATACATATACATATACATACACATACATATATATATATATATATATATATATTTGTTTTTTCTCTTTTCTCTTTCTTCTCTTCTTTTTCTTTCTCAACTTTTCCTCTGTTTCTTCTTTGTTTTCTACTCGTTTTTTTTTCAGTCTTTCTCTTTCTCCTTCTTCTCTGTTTCTTCCTTTATAGAGAATTATATTGAAACAGAAGAGAGCATGATAACTGTATTTTATATACTTATTTTCACCTATTTTATTAATTGTAATTGCTATGTTCTTAATGTTTTTAGTTAATTTTCGATGAATAAATTAGTATTTACTGTTTTTATATTTTTTATGAAAAGTAAATAATTTGTATCGAAAACGTACTTAATTGCAAGTTTTCGTCCAAAAATATAATTTCAAAATAAATGAGTATTTAATTGCAATTTATAAATGTTGAAAATATAAATTAAATTAAATTTGGGCTTAATTTTAATTATTAAAAGTTTAAAATTTAATTTAAAATTACTAAAGGGCAGCATTGCAATTAAACAGAGTTTAAAATGTAATTTGAAATATATTTGTGGGTAAAAATATAATTAATAAAAGTTATTTTTCTTCGCATGAGAGAAATTCCACGTGGCGTTATCCACGCGTCATCTTGGACCGTCAGATCAACGCATCAACGGTTCGGATGCGCGCGTCTTTATTCCAGAGGACGAGGAGAATGGGTGCAGGGATTTCCTCCATCGGGCGGTTCGGTGCCCGAGTGGGGCCCACCTTCCGCGTAGGACGGCGTGCAGCGTGGGACCCACCCGTGTGACGCCGTGCAGACCTGTCCCCCACCTTCGCGCGCCCCTTTCCCGTGCGCTCGGTTATTCCACGAACCATAATATGCCACGTGTCACACTTTATATTAAAGCGAATCATGTTCCGACACGTGGCAAGTTACAATGAACGCGAAAGCACAGGATCAAGTCCCCGTTCAGTAGTTGCCGCACTCTCGGCGCATCCGTGCTTGGGTTCTGCGTGCGCCCGTTCCGTGAAACAAACGAGGTCTTCCTGCGTGTCCATCTATTTGTTTCGGCGAATCATATCGCGACACGTGTCGGAGTTTATTGAAAAAGAAAAACAAAGCACGTTAACGTCCACGTTAGCCGCATTTTCGATTCCATTTTCGATATAATTTGTCCCAAAGCTTTTTAATTTACTATTTTCCCCACACTTAATTGTCCCCCGCGTGTAATAAATTTAAATATTTTTGATGTATTGTTTTTAGCTATAAATAGGAGGTAAGATGATAGAGTTTAAAATTTTTTTAGTTTTTTGGAGAGTTTATAATTTTTGGTGTTGTTCGGTTTTGGACTGCAGAACACGCAAAAGCCATTTTTTTGGCTTTTGTTGTGTTCTGCGTGTGGCAAATATTTTCGTTTCATGATGTTTTAATTTTCTGTGTTCTTCATCTTAATTTCCTTGTTGTAATTTTTATTTTAAATTAATGAAGTAATTTAATTTTTCTAGGGTTGCATTTGATCTGAATTTATGAAGCTTTGATTTTTTTTATGGATTTATAAGATGTTCGATTTGTTCAACTACATCTTGTACTTAATGCTTTTTGATTATTTACGAATTTTATCAAAACGATTTGTGGCACATTAATAAACTTGAGAGAGGTATTTTTGTGTATATTGCTCGTAGATAGAATGACATGTATGATGAAGGATAGGAATATACCCTAATTGTATATGTGGCCTTTTGAAAACTTAGAACGTAATGAATCTTGGTGAATTTAATTCTTATAGAGATATAGTGAATTAATTTAACGAGGTGTGTCTATACAGAGCTCGGAAGAGATGTATGGATAAAAATAGAAGTTTTCGGTTGACAAATTAAATGTACTAAAAAAATATAAATCAAAAGAAAATAATATGATTGGAGTGAATTAATTTGGTGAAAAACTGCAATCCTAGAGTTCTTTTTTTTCTTGTTACCTTTTTCTTAATCAACGATTGTTTTGGATAAAATCAGAGGGAAACAATTTTAGTACTCAACAAACTATAGTAACAAATCTCCGTGGGAACGATAGTTTACTTACAAATCTTTATTACTCATGACCGTGTATGCTTGCACGATTTTCTGTGTGTTGTAAAACACCTGACAAGTTTGGCGCCCGTTCTTACGTGATTTGTTTTACTATTTTCATTGTTGATATTAATACCAATCAATCTGATTTTAATTAAAAAAAAAGAATTTTTTTTTTTAATTTTGCGTGTTTAATTTATTTTTCAATTTTCTTGTGGGTTGAGATTTTGTTTGACACATAAATATTACCTCACAAAAGAAATAAAATAAAAAAAGAAAAATAAATTTTATGGTTATTGTTTCTTAATTTATTTTTCAATTTTCTCGTAAGTTGAGATTTTGTTTGACACACAAATCTTAACTTACAAACAGAAAAAAAATTGAGAAGTCAAGCTGAAGACTATAAATCAAGCGCTTCTTGGGAGGCAACCCATGTGTTTTATATTTGTTTTTTTTATTTTTCGCATGTATTTTTTTTTAATATTTTGTTATGATATTGTTTTTCTTTTGTAGGTGCAAATTGGAGATAATGAAGCTATTTTGGCTTAACCAATCAAACAAACTAGGAAGTTTCTTTAAACCCATCTCATATGTTCTTTAACTTGCACATATTGAGGACAATGTGTATATTAAGTTTGGGGGTGGTTGATATATTGAACTTAATTGAAATACTCTCTGGTTGTTCTTGCTCGTGAAATTTTTTTTTTGTTTGGTTAATCGAAGATATTTTGCTATGAATAGTGATTAATTTTTATTTCATCTGTTTAAATGGTGCATGTCTCTTTGAAAAATTTGAATGTTGCCTAAGTGAGGAATGATTTTTACGTATGTTTCATTTTTACAAGATTAAATATTCATGAGCACTAGTCTTGATTTTTGATTTGCTATGATAATTTAGAGAAGGTTTATACGAGTATGGAATTCGATTGATATTTGTGGTGTCACAATTCTTAGAATTTGTTTGATTTTCTCTCGAGGCGAAATTATAGATAACATTTAACTAAGAAAATGATTTAGGCCATCTTTGGATCGTTTGAGCCTTTCTATCTACCTTCACATACATTATCCATAGTATACCCCTTTTGAGCTTCAAAGTTTATATATATATATATATATATATGTGTGTGTGTGTGTGTGTGGATATATCTATTTTTCCTATCTCACTAACATTTACAGTTGTTAGTAAATAATTAAAGATATATCATGAAAAAAAAGAGGTTACTAGAAAAAAAGAGAAAAAAATAGCAGAAAAGAAGAAAAAAACAGATTTTGAAAAGAAGAAAAAAACAGTTTCTGAAAAAAAAAAAGAAAAAAGAGAAAAAAAGCGAGGCTGAAAGAAGAAAAAAAACGCCGTTTAGAAAAAAAAAAGAAAAAAAAGAGAAAAAAAAAGCAGAAATGAAAAAAACAATTTGAGTTTGGATGTGATGATAAATCCCTAATTGGGAAGTATTTATTGTGATGATAGAAGATCTCTTCTTTCAATCCTAAATGATGTGTTTAGGAAATTTTGTGCTAAATAATATCTTTTATCCTACCTTCACCTAAGCCATACATTACAAACTTAATAAAGTCCTATTGATTTGGTGTTTTGTGGTTGTCTACATTAGTGGAGAGAGAAATGAAAAATAAACTTATGAGATTTGTTATTTCATGAAAATTTGTTTGATTTTATATTTGTATAAACTGATCTGGATTGCATGTGATGAAATATGAAAAGATTTCACACACACAATAAAATTCATTGTGAAAATGTAATATACTTTTAAATTAATTTTGATACTTAGATAAAATTCTTTTATTTCTTTGAGTTATGTTATTTGGAATGATTAAAGAAAGATATTTTAAAATAACTATTTTAAATGCAGTTATCTTTGTTTTATTTCCTTCCTTTTGCTCGAGGACTAGCAAAAACTTAAGTCTAGGGGTGTTGATAACTGTATTTTATATACTTATTTTCACCTATTTTATTAATTGTAATTGCTATGTTCTTAATGTTTTTAGTTAATTTTCGATGAATAAATTAGTATTTACTGTTTTTTATATTTTTTATGAAAAGTAAATAATTTGTGTCAGCATTACTTAATTGCAAGTTTTCGTCCAAAAATATAATTTCAAAATAAATGAGTATTTAATTGCAATTTATAAATGTTGAAAATATAAATTAAATTAAATTTGGGCTTAATTTTAATTATTAAAAGTTTAAAATTTAATTTAAAATTACTAAAGGGCAGCATTGCAGTTAAACAGAGTTTAAAATGTAATTTGAAATATATTTGTGGGTAAAAATATAATTAATAAAAGTTATTTTTCTTTGTAGGAGAGAAATTCCACGCGTCATCTTGGGCCCGAATCGGATCGCAACGTCAACGGTTTGGATGTGCGCGTCTTTGTTCAAACCAGAGCCAAGGAGAATGGGTGCGAGAGATTTCCTCCATCGCGCGGCTCGGTGCCGAGTGGGGCCACGCCCCGCGGGCCGCGGACGTGCGTCTGTGGGACCCGCTCGTCGGACGCCGTGCGTACACTGTCCCTACCTTCACGCGCGCCCACTTTCCCGTGCGCCTGGTTATTCCGCGAACCGTAATCTACCACGTGTCACGCTTTATATTAAAGCGAATCATGTTGCGACACGTGGCAAGTTACAATGAGCAGCGAAACACGGATCGAAGTCCCCGTTCCGGTAGTTGCCGCACTTTCTCGGCGCCCCAATCCCGTGCTTCAGTTTCTACGTGCGCCCATTCCGTGAAACAAACGAGGTGCTGCCACGTGTCCATCTATTTGTTTCAGCGAATCATATCGCGACACGTGTCAGAGTTTATTGAAAAGAAAAACAGAAACGCACGTTGCGCCCACTCACATTAGCCGCATTTTCGATTCCATTTTCGATACAATTTGTCCCCCCAAGCTTTTTAATTTATTATTTTCCCCACACTTAATTGTCCCCCGCGTGTAATAAATTTAAATATTTTTGATGTATTGTTTTTAGCTATAAATAGGAGGTAAGATGATAGAGTTTAAAAAGTT
Source organism: Hippophae rhamnoides (assembly GCA_033030585.1). Lineage (NCBI taxonomy): Eukaryota > Viridiplantae > Streptophyta > Magnoliopsida > Rosales > Elaeagnaceae > Hippophae > Hippophae rhamnoides. The sequence continues at coordinate 52,990,458 of CM065430.1, forward strand.
TTTAGTTTTTTGGAGAGTTTATAATTTTTGGTGTTGTTCGGTTTTGGACTGCAGAACACGCAAAAGCCATTTTTTTGGCTTTTGTTGTGTTCTGCGTGTGCCAAATATTTTCGTTTCATGATGTTTTAATTTTTTGTGTTCTTCATCTTAATTTCCTTGTTGTAATTTTTATTTTAAATTAATGAAGTAATTTAATTTTTCTAGGGTTGCATTTGATATGAATTTATGAAGCTATGATTTTAATTATTTTTTTATGGATTTATAAGATGTTCAATTTGTTCACTCTATCTTGTACTTAATGCTTTTTGATTATTTACGAATTTTATCAAAACGATTTGTGGCACATTAATAAACTTGAGAGAGGTATTTTTGTGTATATTGCTCGTAGATAGAATGACATGTATGATGAAGGATAGGAATATACCCTAATTGTATATGTGGCCTTTTGAAAACTTAGAACGTAATGAATCTTGGTGAATTTAATTCTCATAGAGATATAGTGAATTAATTTAACGAGGTATGTCTATACAGAGCTCGGAAGAGATGTATGGATAAAAATAGAAGTTTTCGGTTGACAAATTAAATGTACTAAAAAAATATAAATCAAAAGAAAATAATATGATTGGAGTGAATTAATTTGGTGAAAAACTGCAATCCTAGAGTTCTTTTATTTTCTTGTTACCTTTTTCTTAATCAACGATTGTTTTGGATAAAATCAAAGGGAAACAATTTTAGTACTCAACAAACTATAGTAACAAATCTCTGTGGGAACGATACTTTACTTACAAATCTTTATTACTTGTGACCGTGTATGCTTGCACGATTTTTTGTGTGTTGTAAAACACACAATAGAGCATATAAATATAGATTCTGAAACCGAAGGAAAATTAAAGAGAAATGGTTGAAGTGAAGAGAAGATAGAAACAAAAAAAAATTCAAAAATGAATTAAGAAATGGGAAGAAATGTTTTTTATTTTAAAGCAATTTTTATTTAAATATTCCAACAATCTCCCACATGAATAAAATTTACATATTTTAATTAAATCAAATTTTGACATAGAAGTAGAGTTCAACGGTCAAAACCTACATAGGATAGGTAGGTATAATCCCTTTGAACCTTCCTTTGTGAAAATATATTTACCTTATTGACTGATCAATAGACGCAATGTCCTTGAAATGTTCTTCCATTTATGTCAGTGATGACATACTTCACCCAAGAGTCTCTACTAACACAATTCAGTTATCATTGTTATGTTCGTTTTGGCCATGAACATATGCCTAGTTCTGTGAGAGTCTCTAAAGAATTGAGCCTTATACAATTCTCTTTCGAAGCAGCTCTAGTCTTCCCTTGCATAGGTGATCTCTTATATTTAAAAGTAATCCACAAAGAGTAATCGGCATACTCCGATCAGTGTTCTCTTCATAAGAATCATTAAAAGCCTTAAGTTATCATGTATCTTACTGGTATCACTGTTTTCATCATAAGAATGGACTTGAGGTTAAACACCCATAGTGATTTCACTAAATCTTTACAATTATGTCATCTTTTTGAACCTAGATCTTGGTATCTCTAATCATATAGGTTAAGTTTCCTTTGCAAATCCTTATTCATTCATGGGCTTCAATCTCATTCCTCTCGATCACTTATCATCTAACTCTTGATTTAACCTTTTAGTTAGGGAATCCACTATGTTATCCTTTGACTTTATATAGTCAATAGAGATAACACATGTAGAGAGTAGTCATCTAATGTATTATGTCTACAATGTATATGCCAAGACTTACCATTATATATTGTTCTATCCCCTACCAATAGTAGATTGACTATCACAATGAATGCATATTATAGGTATAGGCTTCACCCACTTAGGAATATCCTCAACAAAATTGCATAGCCATTCCACTTCTTCGCCACATTTATCCAAAGCAATGAACTCAAATTCTATCGTGGATTTAGCAATGAACGTCTATTTAGAGAACTTCCATTAAAAAGCTACATGATGAGTGCTCAAAAAGCACTAAAATTATCATGATTTTTATGCACATTAATTGATTGTCTATTTAGAGAACTTCCATTAAACAGCTACATGATGAGTGCTCAAAAAGCACTAAAATTACCATGATTTTTATGCACATTAATTGATTAAAAATATATATATTTATATGTTTTATCATATATTTATATAAATTTGTCTTTTTCGGAATCACGGGTATTTTTATTGTTTTTCAGGTATTTTCGCTTAAAAATGTAAATTAAACACTTAAAGAGGAATATTGGAAACAATACATCACAAATATATTAATAAATAAATGGGGAAAGGTCAACAAATATGGAAAAATTGGACAAAATGGGTCAAAAATGTCAAAAAGGAGAAAATCGGCACACAGGCCGCCTTCAACCGCCTGAAGTCACAAGATGCGGCTGCCACAAGAAGACGCCCCCACGTCCGCACATGTCAGCGTGCCTTGCTCCAGATCCGTCACAGGTTCTGGCCACAAGACTCCATTTTCCTCTCCGCGTGCGCTCGCCGCTTATTTCGCCCCATTTTCGCAATTACCGCCCCATGATGTCATACAATTGCACTCCACGTTTTCATAATTTTTTAACATTTTTTCACTCACTTTTTCTCCCCATTCTCACCTATAAATACCCCTTCTCTTCACTTCATACCACACCTCAAAACACACTTCTCTCTTCTTTCTTTCTCTCCATTTCTTAGTTTTTAGTTTTTTTCTTAGTTTTTAGTTGATTTCTCTTAGTTTTAGAGTTCTTCCCTTCCTGGGAAGAACTAGTTATGTTTTTGTAATTTATTAGCTTTTTATTCAATAAATGGGAGTACAAATTCCGCTTAGAGGTTTTCCAGCAACGAGAATAGCATCGAAGTTCTGTAAGAATTTTATTTTCTTTGTAGTTATTTTTTATGCTTTATTCTTACATGTTATATTTAATTTGTCTGTGATTAAATTTAACTCTGCTGGTTGTTTGTAAACATGATATAATAATAACGTTGTTATAAGCCATAAATATTAAATAGGAAAAAATCTCTAAAATGAATTGATTTTATTTTTATTCAAGATTTTATATTAAGAATGTTAGAGAGAAATATATTATTTTTCATTACAAACTTAAACCTGAAAATTAGATTTTAAGGTTTAGTTATCCGATCTGATTTAGAGTAGTACTCTTTTATTGATTGGTAAAATCGCCCGGTAGTTAGAATGAAGCTCTATTTCAAAAGTTTTTATAAGAATTATTATCTGAAAATGTATTTACAACATGTTTTCAGTAGTGGTTTTAAAAATTGAAAGTTAGTACTCGGATAATTAAATTCTTAGGTTTAATTTGGACACCTTGAATAAAGTTTAAACTATCTAACCCCACCAAAGGTGGCATTTAAATGGTTCATTTTCAATCTCTTAGAAAAAGGAATTAATTTAATTAACCAAAGTAGTTATCAACCCTACCCATAGGTGTTAATTGATTTGTTTAGTTAACAAAGAATATCTAACCCCACCAAAGGTGGTATTCATACAAAAAAGGGAGAATCAATAAATATCAATCCATATCTTTAATAACCTAAATAATATGAGCAAGCATAATTAACTTAGTTATTATATCCATAAATACACCACTATTATAAATGATAAAATTTGCATAAATATTTATTGAATCTATGTTTATTTTTATGTTAGTAGATTAAAAACACAAAACCCAAAATATCGTGACAGGATGTTTAGGATTTAATTTCGTTTTTAAAAGTTTGAATAATAAATTAAAAACCATATACATTCCTTCCTTAGATCGACCTTGGGAGTATACTTATCATTTTCTACGAAATGATTCGGGCACTTGCGAGAGTTTTATAAATATAAAACCAAAGTATTGGCAGGATCGGCGATGCCGGTTTTAGCGCCGTTGCTCGGGATGGCATCAAGTTTTTGGCACCGTTGCCAGCGATGGCATCAAAGTTTTTAGCAATCCCAATTATGCTTATCACTACACCATTCAATATGAATACATATCCACTAGTAGATTTTGAGTCTTTCATGTCAGATATCCAATTTGTATCACTGTATCCTTCTAGACCATAGGAAATTTCTGTCCTAACCCTATTGCTACGTCTAAGTTCAACCTCTTGTTTAGGTTCTTTGTTTTGACTAGCTTCATTTATAGTCTCATACAATCATTTAGACAAACTTGATTTTTCTTGAGATTTACTTGGAAATACACGTTCAAAGAACAATGCATTCCTTATTCTATTATCGTGTTCTTGTTTATGTCTAGGATCTTTGACTCATGCATAAGAAATCGTTAAGCACTACTATTATGTGCATATCCAATGAAGATGAAGTCTATTATATTTAGACCTATCTTCACCTTTTTAGGTATAGGTATAACCACTTTTGCAAAAAACCCCCACACTTGCAAATATTTATAGGAGGTTACCCTTCCTTTAAATAATTCATATGGTTTCTTATGTGTATTTTTTCAAGGTACCTTATTTAAAAGGTAGTTAGTTGACAAAATAGCTTCCCCCACAAGTTATGTGGTAACCTAGAACTTAATAGCATTGCATTCATCATTTATTTCAAGGTATGATTCTTACGTTTAACAACTTTAATTTGTTGAGATGAATAAGGCGCTGTGATTTCATGAATAACTTTATGTTGTGCACATAACTCACCAAACAATGCCTCATTTTCACCACTACGATCACTACACAGTATCTTGATCTTTTTGTTGAGTTGATTCTCAACTTCTATTTTATAAAGAATAAATTTCTCTATAGCTTCATCTTTGCTTTTAAGCAAATACACATAGCAATATTTTTGTGTTATCATCAACAAAAATAATAAAATACTTATTGCCACCCCTTGTTTGAAGACATTTCAAATTACATAAATCACTATGGATTAAGTCAAAGGGTTTAGTGTTCCTTTCAATAAAATGAAACGATGACCTAGTCATTTTTTCCTCAACACAAATCTCACATTATACTTTAAATCTATTTGGAATGCGGGTATGTGTTCCATGTTAATTATTCTACTTCCATGTTAATTATTCTATGTAATGTATCATAATTAACATGACATAGTCTACCATGCCATAAGTTGGAAGACTCAAGCAAACAAGCAGAAGAATTAATCATATTAATATTCTTAGCTTTTACAGTCATTACATTAAGCTTAAATAGCCTATCAAATACATACCCATTTCCTACAAACATCCCATTTTTGGTCATAATGACTTTATCAGGTTCAACCACTATTCAAAATCCATGCTTGTTTAGCAATGAGCCAGAAAAAATATTCTTATAGATGTTAGGCATATAGAGTACATTGTTTAATGTAAGCTCATTCCCAAAGGTCATCTTCAGTTTGACCTAGCCTTTCCCTTGAATGAATAATGTGGCATAATTTCCCATGGAGAGCTTATCTCCATCTTTCACTACTCCAAAATTAGTGAATAGGTCCTTATCTGAGCATATGTACCTTGTTACACTAGTATCAATTCCCCATTCCTTTGGGTTTGATCCCACCATGTTTACCTCAAGGATGACTGCACATAACTCAATATCGGAGATATCATAACTGATGTCATCAAACATGTTTGCTTCACAGTTTTTGTTTCTTTTTGGAAACCTGCAGTCTGGGGCTTTATGCCCTATCCCCTGACAGTTAAAGTGAGTCCCTTTGACGCTTGACTTCTTAAAAGTTGCTTCTCTTGGTCCTAATTTAGACCCTTTACCTAACTTGCCCTTGTTCTTATTCTTATTTTGTTTGGAACTTCAACCATGTTACATCATATTAGGCTTGGGCGTTTATGGGATATACATACCCTCTTTTAGAAGAAGCCTTGTTGTCTTCTTCCACTTTGCATCTTATCAGTAAGTCTTTCAAAGACACTTCCCTTTGCTTGTGCTTAAAGTAAGCCTTAAACCCTATAAATGAATGGGGAAAATTTTCAATAATAGCTGCAACTTGGAAGGTTTCACTAAGTACCATCTATTCATCATACATCTATGTTATGATATCTTGGATTTTATGTACTTGATTGCATACCAGTTTAGATTCCACTATCTGATAATCAAGAAAGTGACCAAGCAAAAATTTCTTGGCATTGGTAATTTTAGTTTCATACTTCCAGTCCAATGATTCCCACAAGTCTATAGTCATCTTTTCCTTATTGTACTCATTGTGCAAGGAATCAATTAGACTATTTAGAACATAGTTTCGATATAGATAATTAGAATGCTTCCATGCTTCCATAGCACTAGTAGATTGAAAATTTTGTTCACCTTTAGGTTATTTGGGAGCTTCTTCAGTCAAGAACCTTTCCAAATTCAAGGTCGTGAGATAGAATATCATCTTACTCCTCCTTCTCTTGAAGTTTAAACCGTTAAACTTATCTAGTTTCTTTATCACAACATGGTTCATAGAAACAAAAATCGATAACATTAGGGTTACTCCATGAGCCACAGAAGGTCTCATCATTTGGTTCTCAATAGAATCACCCATAGTGGGGTCAACAATAGTCACAATTCAGTGTTTTAGTTCGGGACACTAGAGTGATCATTTAAGATTCCATAATCTTTTCTTTACTTTTTCTATTAAATACACAAATAGTAACACAAGTTTTAAAAATCACAAAATAAAGTTTCAGATTAAGCAAAAATATATTCAATAAATAAATGATAAAAATATGTTAATTTACATGCATATTTATAATTTCATTAATTATAGTGATTAAATAATTTTAAAAATAAAATTATTTATTTATTTATTTATAAAATTATAAAAAATATATGTAAAGTTATATATATATATATATATATATATATTAAAAATGAAATATAAATATAAAATTAAGAAAATTAAGAAATAGTAAATGACAGAGAGAAACAGTTAATAAATTACGAAGTAATAAAAGTAATATTAATAATAATGAAGGAAATTAATAAATAGATGTAAAAACTTAACAATAATTTTAATAAAATATAAATAGCAGATTAGATAAATATAATATATTATAAATAATCTATTTGTCCCAAAATAAAAGAAAAATTTGTATTTGTTTATCCAAAATTTGAGGGGAAAAATTATCTTAAGATTCTAAGAAATAATACACAGACAAATAATTTTAATAATAAAATTATTTTATTAAAATTAGAAATATATATAAATACAAATATATGTATAAAATTTAAATAATGTATAATTAAAATAGAAAACAATCGAGGCTTGTGTATTTGAGAACGATCTAAACTTATATCCTAGAATAAAATGATTAAACAATAATAAATTTACACCATAATTTATTATCTAAAGAATTTTAAAGTGAATGAAATCTATTAAAAAAACTTAGATAGAACATATGTAGCAATATATATATATATATTCTTAAACTTTCCTCCGTACATCTCTCTTTTCTTTTTTTTCTCTTTCTTTTTTTTTCCTTTTCTCTTTCTTCTCTTTGTTATGTTTCTAATCCACTCTCTTTTCCTTTGTTTCTTCTTTGTTTTTTGCTCATTTTTTACACTCTTTCTCCTTCTTCTCTATTTCTTAGTTTATATAGAGAATTATATTGAAACATAAGATAACAGGAATAAATATAAATTCTAAAACTAAAGGAAAATTGATGAGAAATAGTTGAAGTGAAGATAATATAGAAATAGAAAGAAATGGAAAAAATTTAGAAATGAATTAAGAAATGGAAAGAAACAGAAATTTTTTCATAAATTCATTAAGAAATGGAAAGACATGTTTTTTTATTTTAAAGCAATTTTTATTCAAATACTTCAACAAAAACATAATTATTATATTTTTTCTTATTGTTTAAGTCTAAATTGTCATTTTTAGTTTTAATTGAATGAGTTATAGGTAGAATATAAATGTATTCAAATTGTTATACATGTAATGGGTGATGAGTTCTTGAAAAGTACTAATATTTTGTGGCATATTTGCACTTAAATGTAATAAATGGATCTAAATATGTATGATTTTATCATTATTTTAGAAAACTTATGTGTTTAAAATCATGTATTTTATGTTGTTTTTAAGGTATTTTTATCTTCAATTTGGTAAATTGATCAACACTTGAAGAATCACACATGAAACACTCATTTACACCTTAGAATAATAAAATAACAATATAAGTATGGCTTATATGTGATCCAACTAGCTGTAAAGGGTTAAAACAATAAGTGGAATTAAGTACCGCGGGACGCAGCATGGATTACATTAAGCTACAGTGTACTTTTTGATGTCCAAAATCAAATTCATGCAATTTGAGTTTAGCTACAACGAGAAATAGTCGAGCCGCATCATGATCCTTTCTTTTTGAAATTAGGTGAACCACTATGTATTACAGGTCATGGCGTGGATAAACGTGGGCCACGACGTATGATGATTTATCTTTTACGATACCCTTTTTCTTGCTAGCCTCAACTATAAGTACATGCATTTTCTCATTAGGTTAATATATATTAGATAGAAACATATAGAAAATTTTCAAATTGAATTTCTAAAGAGGCAATTGGAGGGTTTTATTTTTCTTAGTTTTTCTATGGTAGATTTGATTCAATAACAGTATATGCAAATCATTTGGAGGTTTTCTAGCATATAGATAGTTACAAATGATTTGTATATTGAAGAGTACATTGGGGTATCTTATTTCAATTATACTCGATTACTTATAGATTACATCTTTATGTATTTTGCTTAATGTTATTTTTAATATACTGGCCATTTATTAAGTCTGTGCATGTCAAACTAAATATTGCTATATGGTATTTGTTATATTACCATATTTGTGAAAATTAATTTCGATGAATATTTTTACAAAATAAATTGAGACTATTCATTTATTTAAGATTTCTATAAAGTTTATAATTGAAAAATATATAGAAAATATAGTTCTTATAGTGGATTTAAAATCTAAAAGTTAGGTTTTAGAATCTAATTTTGACACCTTTAATAAGTATTTAAATTGATAACTCTATCAAAACCTGGAAGCACTCCGTTGCAATCATGAAACATAAAAGAATAGCATATGTAAGCCTTACTTTTGTACTAATCCAAATGTTCAAATGTAAGGGGTGTAAAACAAAAGGGCTTTCAAAAGTGTAGAAACATGTGGGCCAAGATAGTCTTTTATGTATGTGATGAGTGCTCAAAAAGTACTAAAATTACCATGATTTTATGCACATTAATTGATTAAAAATATATATATTTATATAAATCTGTCTTTTCGGAATTATGGATATTTTTATTATTTTTTAGGTATTTTCGCTTAAAAAAGTAACTTAAAGATTAAAAAGAAAAATACTGGAGGCAATACATCGCAAATATATTCATAAATTAAATGAGGAAAGGTCAACAAATATGGAAAAATTGAACAAAATGGGTCAAAAATGTCAAAAAGGAGGAAATCGCGCATATAACAGAGCCGACCAATGCGCCCAGCCGCGCCAAACAATGCGTGTGCATCACCCATTCCACGCGCACAATTGCGTCCATGTGTGCCCAGTCCACATGCGCAGCCACGCCCCATGCCAGCATGATGTCATTATTCACTACTCCGCGTTTCCACCGTTTTTAATCATTTTTTCACCCACTTTTTCTTCTCCTTCTCACCTATAAATTCCCCCATTCTCTTCACTTCAAACCACACCTTCAAAACATCTTCTTCTCTCTTTCTTTCTCTCCATTTCTTAATTTTTAGCTTTTCTTAGTTTTAGAGTTCTTCTCCTTTTGAGAAGAAATAATTATGTTTTTATAATTTATTTGCTTTTTGATTCAATAAATGGAAGTGTAAATTTCGTTTGGAGTTTTTCCAACAACAAGAATAACATCAAAGTACTATAAGGATTTTATTTTCTTTACAGTTATTTTTTATTCTTTATTCTTATATGTTATATTTAATTTGTCTGTGATTAAATTTAAATTTGTTGGCTGTTTGTAAACATGATATAATAATAACGTTGTTATGCTTACGAAATATTAAATAGGTAAAAATCTCTAAAATGAATTGATTTTGTTTTTACTCAAGATTTTATATTAAGAGTATTAGAGAGAAATATATTATTTTCATTACAAACTTAAATCTAAAAATTAGATTTTAAGGTTTAGTTATCTGGTCTAATTTAGATTAGTACTCTTTTATTTGTTGGTACAATCGCCCGATAGTTAGAGTGAAGCTTTATTTCAAAAGTTTTTATAAGAATTATTATCTGAAAATGTATTGACAACATGTTTTCAATAGTAGTTTTAAAACTTGAAAGTTAGTACTCAGATAATTAAATTCTTAGTTTTAATTTGGATACCTTGAATAAAGTTTAAACTGTCTAACCCTACCAAAGGTGGCATTTAAATGTTTAATTTTCAATCTCTCAGAAAAAGAAATTAATTTAATTAACCAAATTAGTTATCAACCCCACCCATAAGTTTTAATTGATTTGTTTAATTAACAAAGAATATCTAACCCCACCAAATGTGGTATTCATATAAAAAAAGAGAATCAATAAATATCAATTTATATCTTTAATAACCTAAATAATATGAGCAAGCATAATTAACTTAGTTATTATATCCATAAATACTCCACTATTATAAATGATAAAATTTGCATAAATGTTTATTGAATCCATATCTATGTTTATTTTTATGTTATTAGATTAGAAATACAAAAACCCAAAATATCTTGACAGGATGTTTAGGATTTAATTTCATTTTTAAAAGTTTGAATAATAAATTAAAAATCACATATATTCCTTCCTTAGATCGACCTTGGGAGTATACTTATCATTTTCTATGAAATGATTTGTGTACTTGCGAGAGTTTTATAAATATAAAACCAAAGTATTGGTAGGATCGGCGATGCTGGTTTTGCTCATCAGTATGTCGCAACACAGGATATATGGATCGTAATTTCAACACGTTACAAATTGGATTAGGTCACAGTGAAAAAAAATTGCATGTTGCGGTGCCCAACTATAACACCCATATTTTTCACCTTTTTGTAGTGTTTTCTAGCCAATAAAAGGGACCTTTGCCCTTCATAACAAATCATCCTTACACAAGAATCCTTCTCTTTCTCTCTTAGCTTTCTTAAGCTTTATTAGTTTCTTCTTCCATTTTGAGAATTGAATAATTTTATTTTTGTATTAGTAATATTTAGATCAGTTATCACAATTATGTGGCAATAATAAGGAGTTTTTTCATGTAATAGATTGGTTTATGAGTTATTTGTAATAATACAATTGAGGTATTAACTTTAATTTTATTCTATTTACAACTTTATTTTAATGTACCATTCTAAATGTTATATTTAATATATTGACCACTTATTAGATTGATTATGTCTAGCTAATTGTGATAGTGTGATTTTAATTATGTTGTCTACTTGGGGGAATATTTTAAATTATAATTAAACATAAATTATTTTTTCTATTCAAGAACTTCACACAAAATTTATTATTGATATAATAGATTTAAAACAAGGCAATCAATTTTTGTAAATATATTGAGTTCTAATTCAGAATTAATTCTATTTCAAAGCTATTATTATTTAAAATTATGTTATTATTGAAAAATATAATGATAGCATATTTTTCATAATAAATTTGAATTTATTGAACTAAAAACTGTGTTTGATAACTTAAATAAAAGTTTAAATTGTCGATCACACCTAAAGAGGAAAGTTAAATGATTTGATGATTTTTTTTAAAATAAGCATAATTTAATTTTTAGTCCCACCAAAGGAGATAAGTTAGATTTTATTGATAAAGAATAATGGACCCACCACCAAAGGTGTTATTTCTACGGATAAGAAAGAATCAATAATTTAGGTTTATATTTTATTAAACTAATTGATTTTACTAGACATAATCAACTAGATAAATATCCCATTAATTCTCTCTTGGAAAATGAATTGCATGTCTTCCTATTATTTATGTAAACCGATCTATCCATTATCTTTTATTTATTTTTTAAATATTATTTGTTTAAATATCTCCAAACCAAAATCATCGTAATAGGATGTTTAGGTTTTTTATTTTAGTTTTTAAGAATTTTGTTAAATTATTTAAAAACCACATAATTTCTCTTTATACTGACATTGGAAGTATACTTGCCACTTTTAATAATGATTTGGGCACGTGCAAGCTATTTAAAAATTTACAAAATTTGTGTATCAAGTTTTTATACATCATTAAATCCTTAGGATATGTGTAATATTAAGAGTGAATCTTGTAAGTTTCAGAGTCAAAGCGAATTTTGATTCTTAACACTAGGTTTGGGGAATTAATGTTTATATGTTTTGAGTAATAGGGAATGGATTTGTGATGCAAAATAGATTTGCATGAGGAACCTTGATATGCTGAGATGTTGGATGAACTTATGCTTAAACCTTAATTATAAACTGAAAAGAGATTGAGGCATGAGTAATTTACTTGACTTAAGTCACTAGTTATATTTTGCTCTAAGGATTAGCAAAAAGTAGGTTTGGAGGGAATTTGATAAACATATTTGTGACCTATATTTTTCTAGGTTTTTAAGCATGAATTTTATGCTTTATTATAGGAATTATGTTTTTTAGAAGGATTTTCATGTTTTGTAGGTTAATGAGAATTTTGAAGAATCTTGGAATAAAATGAGAAAAAAAAAATGTGAAAACAAGGAATGAAATGGAAATTAGGATAACTCAGAATGAACAAAAATTAGGTCACCAAGAAATTATTGTGCACCACAGCCCAAACATATGCATGCTACTGCAAGGAGCTCTCAGATTTTCATTTAGGGTCTAGGTTGAATTCGCACATTGAGGCCCAAAATAAAAGCATGTTATGGTAGGGTAGTCTCATGTTGCATTGGTGATTTTGATTTTCATCTTATGCCATGGTGGACAATAAACCATGCTATGACTCACGTTCATTTATGGCCCTCCTCTTTCCTAGAAACATGTCTTCTTCAATCTTTTTTCTAAAATCTAACCTATAAGTACATCCTAAAACTGTCTGAAACATAATGAGTGAATATTAGCTATAATAATAACATTTCACATCACAAAAATTAGAGAGAAAACTCCCATTTGTAAATGTTTTTAAGGGTTTGGAGAATGAGATCAACTAACTCAAGGATTTAGAGATAGTAGATCAAAATAGGGTATTTTAATTGTTATATCTTATTTCTCTCTTTACTCTGATTATGTCTTTTGTAATGAAATTAATGTCAGTTAATTTGATTATGGAAGGCTAAATTTTGTATATGAGATATTAGTTTTGTTTTCATCAGTTGATGAACAATTTGATAACGTTATTTAATTAAAATTTATTTATTTCTTGTTTATAGCTTTTCACATATTTGTTTACGTATTATTATTGGTAATTTTAATTTATGAATGATGAGTGCTCAAAAAACACTAAAATTACCATGATTTTATGCACATTAATTGATTAAAAATATATATATTTATATGTTTTATCATATATTTATATAAATTTGTCTTTTTCGGAATCACGGGTATTTTTATTGTTTTTTAGATATTTTCGCTTAAAAACGTCACTTAAAGACTCAAAGAATCAAGCAATACATCACAAATATATTAATAAATAAATGGGGAAAGGTCAACAAATATGGAAAATTTTGACAAAATGGGTCGAAAAGGTCAAAAATGTCAAAAGGAGAAAAATCGCGCCGAAAGAAAGCTGACCATGTGGCTACAAGCAATAAGCATAAGACGCAAGCAGTCTGACACCTTCCTCCAGATTCACGCACGCCGCAGCACGCTATCACTGTTCACGCACGCGCCGACACCATTTCGCCCCATTTTTCACGCAGGTAATCACCTTGCGACGTCATGCGCGTCATCAATGACCTCCATAATTTCACTCACGCGTTTTACCATTTTTTTAACATTTTTTCACCCACTTTTTCTCTCCATCCTCACCTATAAATACCCCTCCTTCTCTTCACTTCAAAAAACACCTCAAAACACACTTCTCTCTTCTTTCTTTCTCTCCATTTCTTAGTTTTTAGTTTTTTTTAGTTTTTCTTATGTTTTAGCTAGTTTTGCTTAGTTTTAGAGTTCTTCCCTTTTTGGGAAGAACTAGTTATGTTTTTGTAATTTATTTTCTTTTTGATTCAATAAATGGAAGTGCAAATTTCGTTTGTAGGTTTTTTCAGCAACAAGAATAACATCAAAGTACTATAAGGATTTTATTTTCTTTACAGTTATTTTTTATGGTTTATTCTTATATGTTATATTTAATTTGTCTGTGATTAAATTTAACTGTGCTAGCTGTTTGTAAACATGATATAATAATAACGTTGTTATGCTTACGAAATATTAAATAGGTAAAAATCTCTAAAATGAATTGATTTTATTTTTATTCAAGATTTTATATTAAGAATGTTAGAGAGAAATATATTATTTTTCATTACAAACTTAAATATGAGAATTAGATTTTAAGGGTTAGTTATCCGGTTTGATTTAGAGTAGTGCTCTTTTATTTGTTGGTACAATCGCCCGGTAGTTAGAGTGAAGCTCTATTTCAAATGTTTTTATAAGAATTATTATCTGAAAATGTATTGACAACATGTTTTCAGTAGTAGTTTTAAAACTTGAAAGTTAGTACTCGGATAACTAAATTCTTAGGTTTAATTTGGACACCTTGAATAAAGTTTAAATCAGTTTAACCTCACCAAAGGTCGCATTTAAATGGTTCATTTTCAATCTCTTAGAAAAAGGAATTAATTTAATTAACCAAATTAGTTATCAACCCCACCCATAGGTGTTAATTGATTTGCTTAGTTAACAAAGAATATCTAACCCCACCAAAGGTGGTATTCATACAAAAAAGGGAGAATCAATAAATATCAATTCATATCTTTAATAACCTAAATAATATGAGCAAGCATAATTAACTTAGTTATTATATCCATAAATACTCCACTATTATAAATGATAAAATTTGCATAAATATTTATTGAATCTATGTTTATTTTTATGTTAGTAGATTAAAAACACAAAACCCAAAATATCGTGACAGGATGTTTAGGATTTAATTTCGTTTTTAAAAGTTTGAATAATAAATTAAAAACCACATACATTCCTACCTTAGATCGACCTTGGGAGTATACTTATAATTTTCTACGAAATGATTCGTGGATTTGCGAGAGTTTTATAAATATAAAACCAAAGTATTGGCCGGATCGGCGATGCCGGTTTTCGTTCATCAAGTTTTTGGCGCCGTTGCCGGGAATGTCATCAAGTTTTTGGCGCAGTTGCTGGGGATGGCATCAAAGTTTTTGGCAATCCCGATTCTGCTCATCAATGAACAAAGTGACTATTTTAGAACTAGTCATTAGACACATTGTTTTGCTTGGTTGTGCATTTATGAACAATAGTTTAATTTAATTACATTGAATATTTTTTTTTTAATTAAATTAGATAATAAATTTATTTTCCTTAGGTTTGCCAATTAACTAATTTTAAACCCGAATTAGGAAGCATTTGGTTAATTGCGATTTGTGGGGGCTCACCCTCGTTAGTGAAGGTTCTCTTATTTAAAAGGAAAATCAATAATTATAACTTTTAAAGTTGTAATCTAAAAATCATTTTATTTTTTCTTTTCATGAATAATTAACTTGTTAATTTTGATATTCACTCATCCATATTAATTCGGTTACAATTCAACTATTTTATTTTAGTTTAATTATTTTAGACTTTATAATCATTTTTCAATTGAAATTTGTTAGAATGTTTAGGATATTTGTTTTACTAATTAAGAAAACAAGTAACTTTCAAAACCATAGCCAATTCTTTTAGAGACCAGCCTTAGGATAAACTTATCATTAATCTACTAGTGTGACTGATGCACTTGTGAGCAATTTAAAAATTTCATCACACTATAATTAGTATTTTCATTAATATTTCAATTTGTTAGAAAACATTAATTTTTTTTATTATCGATAACCTTAAATCTTAAGCCAACATAAAAATACATAAATTAATATGGTTTTAAGTGTACAAGAAGAGTACTTAAGTTTTCAAATTAAATACAAATAAAAAACATATTTGATGCAATACATAGATCAACCATACATAATAATATTGAAGTATTCTTTGAATCATGGGTAACTCAGAATACAATTTGGTGATTACCTTTATCATTATTTTTTCCTTTAGCTTCTCTTTGTATTCATAATACTTAAATAGCAATCTAAGATTTGAGCCCACATTGAATCAATGCCACCTTTTTGCCATTGATCTCTTTAGCATAGTACCAAGCTTCCTTAAAATAAACATTAAATTCATTTTCTATACAAAGGAAATTACGGTTATTACTACCATTTCTCTTAACCTCTCCCTTTATCTTCTTGTTCAAAATCTCATTCTTCAATTGTATGTCATATTGATCCATTAGTTTCTCAATATCTTTCACAATCTCTGCAATCCTTCTCCCACATTTCTCAAAGTACTCCATTTTAACCTTCATTTGGGGTAGTATTGAGTTTTCATATTATATTATATACTCACAAAGTTACGTATTTGGTAAGTTGCTTCACCAATTATGAGGTCACATTTCAATATCGTTGCAAGGGCTATCAATAAGTTATATGTAGGAAACCTTTGTCCATTAACTGATGGAATCTAAGGCTAATGCCACATATAAGGAAATATTTGATAGAGCAAAAAGTATTTGTTTGGTTGTTTATTGAAAGAACTGAAAGATACTCGTTGTGTTCCATTATAAAATTCAACAACAAAAATGGTCAACTATTATCAACAACAGATTTCAATTTGTGTAGATCACCGTCATATAAAAATTACAAAAACTAAAATAAATAAAACATAAGTATATTGATTTTATTTTTAAATTTTCTTGTGAAAAAATAATCTTGAAATGATTGCAGTGTACAAGATTTTGGTAACATTACCTCTTTGGAATCTATATCATCTTTGAAATGCAAGGTTGAAATGCATTTTTTTGCTTGCAAGTAAGAGTATTGAATTCATTAAATCAGAGGTTTTTTTTATAGATATTATACTGTTAAAGTTTGACTGGTCATAAGTGTGATTAACACGTAAATAAAATAATGTAACTTTCAATTGTAATATAACCTTTTTTAGATTTCCAACTAATGTGTATATAAAATATATTCCCTGTAACTATTTGGAAAATTTATAACACTCTTTGAGTTGAGTCAATAAATGTACAAATGAAGTTTGCAACGTACAAATAAATGATTAAAGGAAGCACATTTTTTTCTTTTATAGAAAGTACAAAATATTTTTCAAACAATTAAATGAAATTCAAATTTAGTTTCCATTTTTAGTTGAAAGAGGTAAAAATAATTATTAAATTCAATAATTAATATTGAATGTATATCAATATTTTGCATTAATCAATGCAAATACATTATGACCTTATATTAATCTATGCTTATAATACAAGTTTTTATAGTATCTAATAAACATATACGAGAAAAACAATTATGTTTGGTACCTGTAATATAAAATGTATTTTGCAAAATATTAATATTTTTATTACATTATTTATATTTGAATAAGTTTGGTACTTGGTGAACAACTAGAGTAAATAATTTATAAAAATTTAATAGTTAAATTTTGTATTTATAAAAAGCTATGAAGTATACAAATTATTTGTAGTAAGTAACAAGTATACTCTGATACCCAAAAACTTGATTGTTAAATTTTATAAAATTTATAAATTATTCGTAAGCACACGAATCAATTATAGTAAATAATTAGTATACTCCAAAATACGGTCTAAAAAGAAATAATGTGATTTTTAAATTTATTCAATAAATTTTTAAAAACAAAAATTAAACCTAAATATTCTATCACAAAGTTTGGGTTTTGAAATTCTAATCTAGTAACATAAAATAAAGATAAATTCAATAATCATTCGACATTTAAAAAATTATCATACCATGAAGAATTTAAAAGATACATTAGCTAGTTGATTATACTTTCTCAATATTAGATAAGTTATTAATGATTTAAATTAAGATTATTGATTATCTCCTTTTTGTAAGAAAAATATCCTAGAGTAAGGATAATTATCTTTATTAATAATAGACCAATTAAGATCTTTAAGTGAGGCCTGTTAATTGATTTCATTATTTAATTATGCATTTTTTCTAAGACCTTTATGAACAATCTAATTGCCTTCTTTAAGTGGTGCTGATAAATTAAACTTCATTCAAGGTGTCTAAATTAGGTTTAAGAATTTAACTATCTAATAAATGACTTTTATATTTTAAAACTAATACGAAAGATATATTGCCAATATATCACTCAATAATAATTCTTATAAAAATATTTGAAAAAGAGTTTATACTCCAAATATACATGTGAACCAAATCACTAATAAAAGAATAGCACTCTAAATTAGATTCAACTAATTAAATCTTAAATCTAATTCTCAGAAAATTATTACATCACAATATTTTCTCAAATAAATGTTATAAAATTCTTGAATAGAACATAATTCTTAATTTTGTAAAATATTCCACATGTTAATATTTTATAAGCATAATAATATAACTAATATCTCATATTTAATTTCAATGAGTCACAACTAATTTAATAATTAATCAAAAAATTAAACATAACATGCAAAAATAACACACAAAGAATTTAACTGAAAATAATATATAAAATGCCTCAATATAAGCTCTTTAAATTATTATTGGAAGATCTCCATAAAGAATGCTAAATTTTTATGGAATATGAAGACAAATATTGCATAAAATAAATTTTCTCGACTCTCATAATAAGAGAAGAACTCTAAACTACTACAAGAAAAACCAAAGAATCTAAAGAAGATAAGATGAATAATTATAGATGTCGAGGGACACCAAATACAAGTGACTAGGGGTTCTTTTTATAGGTTAAGAAAATTCGTTCAGAATAGTTAGCATCGTGACACAAACTTTTCATTGTCACGACACACATAGCTAGCACATGGGCTACACATGATCCTCTATCCTCGTGTGGTGACACACATAATTCCATTGTCACAGCCCGCATAGAAATAGGGTGGCTTATCTAAACATTCAACAGCCTCGCGCTGTGATACAAGTAATCCATGCTACAGCACACATTAATCCACGTGAAATTGTCCCCTTGTTTTCTTATATCACTTTTTATTCATTTGGATCATTGCAATGGAGTGCCAAAATGTGTAATTCTTCAAGTATTCATTGATTTCATCTTTTTAACCTTAAATATCTGAAAAATAATAAAATATATTCGTGATTCCAAAAAAATAGATTTGTGAAAAATAATAATAAAGTTACATAAATATAAATTTTTTAATCATAAATTATGCAATAAATTATGATATTGAGTGCTTTTGAGCACTCATCACAACCCCTAACCATCTTTTTGCTAGTTTCTTAGAAAAGAAAGAAAAAAAATAAAAATAAAATCTAAAAATAAAATTAAACTATCCTAAATCATTTCCATAGATTGTCATGGTTGCATTTAGCATTTAGCATTAAGTATCATGAGCTATCCCAGTTGATTGCAGTTGTGACAGGTATAAGGGTGATACTGAAGGCTTCCAAAAAAATTAGTATCTGTCAATCCACTTCATTATCTCCATTGCCAAAATTTCTTCATCTCATTTCCTTTATATTGAAATGATGTGGCTATCTTTAACTACTCTGAATTGACTTTTTCAACTGTATAAGCTGGGGCAATCATTGCAACATAGGTCCATGCATCTTGATACATCAATTGTATATGGCTATCATCCCATAAACCCATAAAAAATTTGTAGCCTTGTTAGAGTCTCCTACTAACAAATTTTTTGAAAATATTAATTGATTAATAAATGTTTTGAAAAAATTTGTAGCCTTGTAGCCTTGTCATGCCGTCTTATTTAAGATTCAAAAATTTGACCACCTTATTAGCTTTTACAATCTTATTGAAGAATCTTTTGTAAAACAATTCCTTGTATTCTTCCTATGATATTGTTTCCATGCTTCTTCTTCTACTGATCGAGTCCCACTAGTAGTTAGCTTTACCAACCAACCTATATACAACTGAACTAGGTCTTAGAGCATTCAATTTCTTATTGATTTCCCAAATCCATCCTTTTGTGATCTTGGGATTGGAGGTACCATCATAAAGTGATGGTATCATCTTTTCAAATTCTTTAAGTTAGTAAGTTCTACCTCTTTCCTTGGGCTCTCCTCCCCATGTAATTAATATTTGTAGCACTTGTAATAGACCATGACCTTCATCTACATTCTGTGTAGGTTGCTCTATAGCTTCCCTTGCGGGTGGACACTTAGCAACCTTTCTCTTTGGAGGCATAAATTAGTTCAAAAATATTTTAAGATTATTTAGTAATATTATTCCCAAGTGATTAGAATCGTGCTTTGATACCAATTTTTCATGCCCCAAAAAATGGTTATATGAAATAGAGATGGATAAATTTTTAAGTTATATTTAAAAGAAATTAAAAGAAATTATTTATTAAATTTATATTAAATTTTAGGATATCTTTATTTTAAAGCATAATTTGAAACAACAATTATTTGAATTATAGTAAATCCTCATATACATAAAAAGGATACCTTTACAATATGTCTCACCATTTTCTCCAAATACATCATGAAAGATGAAATACTATTATAACATAAAGTTTTCTTCTATTTCTTTGTCTTCGAGTCATGCACCGCTTTGCCAAACTCTAATCTGGGGGTAAGAGGAAAACAGGTTGAGCTACGTAGCTTAGTAAGAGTATACTTTATTTATTTATATTTTAATTTAATAATTCATTATGCATGTTATTTACAAGAAAATTCTTGAACAGTAATAATCGTCATCAATATCATCATACATGTAGGGTGATTTTTGTCACAAAACTATGGTATGCCTGTACCTTATCACTTCTGGAGAATCAGGGGAGTGTACATTCTAGGTAACCCCAAACATATTCATTTAGTAAAAATTATGGAATATAATATAAACCAACATATGATATGCAACTCCATATATATAAATATATATATATAGCTCATTCAAATACATGGGCATATGCGTAGTAAAACTTTGAGATGCATGTGGGTCCACCTCCAACCCCAGGTATGATCAAAATACATAATACATATATATCAGTCAATCTAATGTCATATGGGCCCTCATCTACGAGTAGTCAAATCTAGAACACATTGAAGGGTCCAACTCTAAGGCCCAAATGTAGTCGACAAGACCACAATAGATGAGAAACTCTAAACAAAACAAAAAGTCCAACCCAAAGGCCCGTGTGCAAGTAACTTAAAACACAATTAGGGGTCCAAATTTGAGATCCGTGTGTGAGAAACAATCCATGATTAATAATCCATAACAATAGTCCTCGATCATAATAATCTGCTGTCATAATAGAGGCACCATAGATAGAATAACTTCGAAGATACATGCGTATACGATGCATAACTATAGTTTGTCAAAAATAGTATATGGTAGCTAGTAGCCCATAGGTACAATTTTCATGACGCATATATAAAATTCTCAAATGCCATATCACATTTTCATTTTTAATTTCATATCATCATTTGATGATAGTTTAAATATAAAACTTTTCCAATGTATGCATTCTAAACTATTTGTAATGCGTATCTCATTTTAAACAACATTTATAATATTATAACATTATAACTTCACTTATAAAATTATGGAATTTTATTTTGCACTTTTATTCATAACATATGATGCATGTTAATTTAAAAAATAAATGCATGAATTTAAAAAGTTAGAGTAAGAACCCCTACCTCGAATAATTTACTTGAGCACTTGGATATTTATCCCTAAAACACCCTACAAAATGTGCCGACATGTGGCATACAGTGCATCGCTCCTCACATGCGGCGGTCTACATTTCATTGTCCCTACTTACGTGGAATCTACATGGCTTGCCCAATCATTCCTCTACTTGTGTGGCAAGCCACGTGGTAGTTTTTGATTAGTCCATCGTTAAAAATTCATATAAATTTTATAAAAATTCCAAAAAAAATGTCAAAAATTATATTTTCTCCTCTTTTCACTAAAAAGTTTATATTTAAATATTTTTAGCCTAAAAAAACTATTTATTGAATAAAATAAGTAAATATTAAGTAAAAAAAATGCGCTAATGACTATACTTTTATAGAGTCATCATACCCCAAAACTTAACTCTTTAAATGATTGTCCTTAAGTAAAGCCAAGTATAACTAAAGAAAGTAAAATTGGTAGTATATTCATAAATATATATATTAATACATGCATATTTCACAAAAAATATCTCTCTCAAAAGTTGTACAATCCTATAATAAGAAGGTTCACATATTCATCAATCAATGTTCCATCAATAAAAGGATATGCAGGGTTTTGAAAAATTGATTCATGTGTGTGCGCAACACATGATATCATCCAATTTACTCATGAAATGAACCTATATAAGCACACTAATTAGTTCAATCTTAGAACAAGTCTCATAAGTCTTTTTTTTCACATCTCTCTCCACTAATATAAATATGTACTTAGCTAAAGATCAATAATGACTTTACATAGTTGTAATGAAAGGCTTAGGTGGGGATCAATAAATGGACACATTTAGGCTCTTTCCACACCTTAGCTTTCGTTTTATTTATCATGTACTTTTTAACTGCAATTAAGCTTTAACTTGATATTTCAGTGCATCTTTTTTTGTCATCATTTTCATATTCCTTTATTCCACATCTCTTTTCTCTTTTTTTATTGTAACTTCACAACACCCCCAAACTTATTTTCAATTCTATTTTCTTTTTCTTTAGAGGGATAATTATGTTGTGAGTTTTGCTTCTTTTTTTTATAGGGTGCATTACATTTCACCTTGCTATATACACTAATACAAAAGTGGTCATTTAAGTCAAGATTTAAAGTAAGTTTTTGGTGAAAACTAACTTATAATGAATTTCAAGTAGGTTTGCTGAAAAATTGACTTCAAACACGTAGATTTTAGCTTCGGTTGACGTGTAGAACTGACGCTATACGTAGGATATAACATCGGTTCTATGTGTCAACCGATGATACACGTGGATAGTGTATATTGACGTGTTGAATCGATGCTACACATAAGACATAGTGTTGGTCCTACATGTCAACCAATGCTATCCACGTGTGTAGTGTTGGTTCTACAAATCAACCGATGCTACACACGTGGATATTTTCCTTTTCTCTTCTTTCTTCCCTAATATTAGACAGAAACTATCCAGCGCTGTATAAATTCAAAAACCCAAAATCTCCTCCACTCTTTCTCATTTTTGGTCACCTACGACTACCAATTCTAGTGTCATTTAGTGGGTTTTCTTCCTTACCAATTTATCTTCTAGATCCTCTATTTTTTTGAACAAAATACTCAAATAAAATACTCATTTTCTCACTTCCAAAATACCATTTTTTCTTCATTTCCTTTATTTTGTCACTTCATTTACTCTTGTAAGTATTTTTATTAATCCTACACACTTATTATTCATATATTTTTTATTTTTTTGTATATTATGTGTTATTATTTGTGTATAAAGTTTTATATTGGGTAGGTTTCTATTATATGTATGTTATTATTTTTATTATGTAGGTTTTGTATAAATATTTGTAAGGAAATAAATTTATATATTTATTACGGCGATTTAAGGTTGGTTTTTAATTTATTTATTTTTGTTAATATGAAATGGGAAAGACATGATTCAACAATATGATGCTCATTAAAAATTTAAGTTTAAAGTAGTGTAGTTATTTAAAAAATATATTAATTATCACAAAATTATTATATAAATTTTGTTTTATATATCTTAAATTTGAAATCAACTCAAATAATTTTTTACTACTATTATTAATAGTTACAATCAATCTCATATAATTATATTTATGTGTATATATTTTTTATGTTTGGTTTTTATGTATTTATTTTTATATGATGTTTTGATAGATATTCTAATAATTTGGAAATTCATATATAATATTATCTGAAATATATTAGTTGGATACATATTTAATATGCTTAATGTCATTAATAGAAGATGGAAAAATCTTGGATGTCAAAGTATAGACTTGATAGGACTACATTTCTAGAGTTGAAAGTTTCTTGGAATTTGCTTGTAGAAATAATAATAATGAAATTAGTATGATTCGATGCCTATGTGTTAAATGTAAAAATGGGGGATTTCATGATGTTGATAAGGTTAAGTATCACCTTATCTATAGTGGTACTCTTTTGAGTTATAAATGATGGTATTATCATAGAGAAAATATTGATAATACTCATAGGGAAGAGATAAATAAGAATGTGAGTGGATTATATACATCTTATCATAATGTACAGATAGAAAATATGTTTCAAGGTGTTGAAAATGAACTACATGAGGATGATCTTGAAACCTTTCAAAAACTTCAAGAAGTTGCCAAAAAACCATTGTATCCAGAATGCAAGAAACAACTGTTCCATAAGTTTATGGTGACCAAAACTCAACCAACCTAAGTAACAAATAAGAGTTACACTTGACTTCATATTTAGAGCTCATTATAACATTAAAAATACCAGCTTGATTCCAGATAGCTTTATATTTATAGACAAAAGATTAATACAATGCTAATATGATTTCTAAGGGATAAGGTTATTATTATATCACTCCGGTGTTGATGTGGTAATCTCTTTTACTAATCTTTTAACATATATAAGTTATTTTTTTGTGAATTCATGATATTATATTCTTATTTTGAATTTAATTACATATAATTCTTTGGTTGGAACAAGTAGGGCTATGTTATGCAAATTTTTCATGATTTACCAAAAGAATGGAAAAAACACTTTGTTCAAATTATAACATCAGGAGAAGAATCTGATGATCTTGAATAATAGGACAACACCATGGTAATTTTTATAATGCCTTAATTTCTCCATTTTTGTGTCTTTGAAGTTTGGATGGCTTATTTGATGGATGTTTACGTGCTCATATATTTAGGGGATTGAATTGTTATATGGACCAGCTATTTTTTGCCAAGTTTCCTAGTCACTATGTTGGTGATTCTAAGCAAACCAAGCTTCATCTCCTTGAAATAAAGTGGAAATTTCACAAAATCCATGACAAAAGAGCGACTTCATTTTATTTATAATTTAAGTTAAATATATATGTATTGTATATAAATTATTTTTTTATAATAAATTTAATTCTCAAGAAATTAATTAATATTTAATTTTTCAATTATTTGTATTATTTAAACTATTTGTTAAACAGATTTTGGATTTTTTTTGCTATTATGTGATTGAATACAGATTTTGAGTATAATAAAAAATGAGTAAATTTTGTAAAAAAAAATTAAAATTTAAAGTAGGTTCACGCGTTGAACCAATTTTACGTTTAAAGTTGGCTCAACACGTAAACCGACTTTACATTTTCAAGTCAACGAATTTAAAGTCGGTTCACTAAACTGACATTAAAGGTCATTTTTGGCGTAGTGATAGCATAACACATGATATCATTTTTTTCTTTTAATATAAGCTAAAGATGCAAGGATAAAGGTAATTTTTATTAGTTAGGCATAAAATGTAGCTTAAAGATATAAATGGTTCTTTGTTAGGCTCAAATGGGTGACTATGGATATTAACAATGGTTAGCTTGAAAGGCACAATCAATCTTAATAAGGCCTAAATCATTTATTGTGCTAAATACTATTTAGGATTTCATCTCAAGAGATGATAAAATAGATTCTAAAACTTGGTAGATCTCATTGACTCGCATAAACTACTACAAATTTTCTCTCAATAAGCACACCAAAATCAATTATGAACATGTGCATAAAAATTTGAATCTATTCAATCAAAACTAACAAGAATATCGCATGATTAATGTAAATATTTTAACAAATATGTTACATTTCTTATCCTAGTCCTCACAACCAATTTTTATCATTGAGTTCATATGTTTCATATCAAGCATGTATGCATTTAGTTTGCAAATATTTGTTAGTTTTTACCCAAATCATGATTAAAAATATCCCAAGAATTAAAAAAAATTCCCTAAAAATTTTGAAAAGCATAATAAATACTACTGTAGAGAATGAAGTTCCCTCATCTAAACTTAAATTACACTTTTCCCCAATGTGCGCATATAAATATAAAAAAGGTTACATAAAAGAAGTCTCATTTAATCTTGGCATAGCACATCCATTCCTGAAATGCTCATTCTTAATGTGTCATTGCTCTTCACAATTATTCACCTACAAAACAAAAACATTGAAAATATAAGTAAATAAATATTGGGTTGCCTCCCAACCAGCGTCACTCTTGGCTAGACAATCATATCAATTCCTAAGGTACATCCATTAAGGTTATCATAGATGTTTCATTTGATAATTAATCTTCATAATAATGCTTCACCCTATGCACATTGACCATAAATTGCTCTTTATATTTCTTTTAAAATTCAATGGCTCTATGGTTGGTTACCTTAGTGATGATGAATGGACCTAACCATCTACTCTTTAATTTGCTCAGAAACAATTTGAGTCTTGAGTTGTACAGTAACACTTTCTAATCTAGTTCAAAGATACGGTGCACAATTTTCTTATCATGCCATCTTTTTGTCTTTTCTTTGTAAAGTTTGACATTTTCATAAGAATTCCACTATAATTCATCCAATTCATTTATTTGAAGCATTCTTTTATCACTAGCTGCATCTATGGACATATTCAACTGTTTCAATGCCCAATATGCTTTGTGCTCTAATTCTAATGGTAAGTTACAAGCCTTTCCATAAACTAGCTTTTCACTTATCTATTGGATACCTCTACTTGCCCACTTTTTTGGGGATGGTAAGGGGTAGATACTTTATTCTTAATCCCATACTTAGAAAATAAGGAATTAAATGCTTTATTGCAAAAGTGACTTCCTTCATCACAAATAATGATCTTAAGAGTTCCAAACTTAGCAAAAATGTATTTCTTTAGAAATTTCAAGACATCATTGGCATCACATTTGTTGCTAGCAATGGCTTCTATCCACTTTGACACATAATCCACTCCTACAAGTATGTTTGGTTACCAAAGGAAGGAAGAAATGGTCTCATAAAGTCAAATCCTCAAACATCAAACAATTCCAGTTGAAGTATACTATTTGGAGGCATCTCATCTCTTTTTGAAATATTACCTATCCTTTGACATCTGTCACATATCTTTACATAATTTAAGCATATTTAAATAGTGTGGTAAAAAAATAACTAGATTAAAGTACCTTAGTTTCTGTTTTTGTGCTCCCAAAGTGATCTCTATAGTCTGAGCCATGGCAATGGTAAAGAATACTTGCAACTTCATCATTAGGGACACACCTTCTCAAAATACCATCACCACATTCTTTATAGAGGCAAGGGTCATCCCAAAAATATTTTTTAATGTCATGGAAGAACTTATTTTGTTGCCATGTGAGGTTCGATGGAAGAATGTTGGCAGTGAGGAAATTTGCAATGTCTCCATACCATGGGACTTCTATTTGAGCTTCAGAAAATAGTTTCTCATTTGGAAAAGATTCCCCAATCACCATATTATCATCCATTTTTGCTTCCCTCTCTAGTCTAGATAGATGGTCTACTACTTGATTTTTTGTTCCTTTTTTATCACGTATTTCTAAGTCAAATTCTTGTAGAAGGAGCACCCATCTTATAAATCTTGGTTTGGCATCCTTCTTCATCATGATATACTTTATTGCAAAATGATCCATGTAGACAGTCACTTTGGTGCCAACCAAATAAGATATGAATTTCTCAAGGGTATATACAATAGCAAGGAGCTCTTTCTATGTAGAAGCATAATTCATTTGAGCCTCATTCAATGTCTTTCTTGTATAGAGTATGGCATGAAAATTTTTTCCTCTTCTCTGTCCAAGAATAGCTCTAATAGAAAAATCACTTACGTCACATATCAACTCAATGGGCTTCCAATCCGGTGTGACTATAGCTGGTGCTAACATTAGTCTCTCTTTCAACACTTGAAATGCCGTTAAACATTTATCATCAACTTGAAAGGCTTGTCCTTTTCCAATTGATTACATAAGGGTTTATAGATTTGGTAAAAATCTTTTATTAATCTACGATAAAAACATGCATTCCCAAGAAAAATCCTTTGTCCTCATGCATTGGTAGGTGGTGGTAGATTTTCAATCATGTATATCTTAGCTTTATCCATATCAAATACCATTAGCTGAGATTTTATGGCCCAAGATTATACCTTTATGTACCATGAAATGACATTTCTTCTATTTTAAAACCAAATTTGTTTCTTCATATCTTTGTAGCACTAGGGAGAGGTAGTGTATACATTCATCAAATGAGTTTCCAAAGATAAAAAAATCTTCATGAATATTTCTAGATGCTTCTCTACCATGTCTAAGAAAATAGCCATCATGCAGCATTGAAATGTCACAGGTGCATTGCATAATCCAAACGGCATTCTCCTAAATGTTGGGATACCATAACGATATGTGAAGGTGGTCTTTTCTTGGTCTTCAAGTGCAATAGGAATGTGGTTATAATCACTTTATCCATTTAGAAGGGAAAAGAACAAATGCCCAACTAATTGGTCAAGCATTTGACCCATTAAAGGGAATGAGAAATGATCCTTCCTTGTAGTTTTATTTACTTTACGAAAATCCATACATGCTCTCCATCCCATGACAATCCTAGTAGGTATTAACTCATTGGACTCATTTTCCACCATATTGATTCCTCCTTTCTTTGGTACATATTGGATTGGACTTACCCATTCACACTTTGATATTGGGTAAATAATGACCATGTCTAGCCACTTGACAATTTCATTATTCAACATTTCATTCATAATGGGATTTAAGCATAGTTGTGCATCCCTAATGGGTTTAGTGCAAGGGATGTCAAAACTATCTAGATCTTTCAGTTTTTGTGATAGTTTTCTAAAAGAATGGCACTACAACCTTCAGTCAAGGTTATTGTTTCATGATCTCCAAGCCTACTTTTCTTTGATAGTATATCCTTTATGAATTTGGCATAAGACGAAATTTGTTCAAGTATCTCTACAAATTGTATGTTTATATGTAGCTTCTTGAAGACATCAAGAAATTTTTAAAATTGTGTATCTAAATTTTTCTTTTGCAGTCTTTGAGGGAAAGGAATAGTGGGTTTATAAAGATTGTTTTTCTGTGGCTGGATTATTTCCTTTTTAGTGCTCTCTTTATCCACTAGTTCCTTCTCATCCTTTTAATTTCCTGTTCTAAAGCTTTACCACTCCTCAAGGATATGGTGTTGCACTAGTCCTTACCTTCTCTTCATGGGTTTCCAATTCTATCACTTTGAAGGTTACCTTGAGGCCTTTGACTTATAGCCTAAGCAAGTTACCCCATTTGGTTCTCCAAACTTTGAAATGAATCCTCTTGAGTTGACACTTTTGCACTAAATGATTGGATGAAGTCTTTCATTATCCACATTAAGGCATTTGTATTATCCTTAGTATGTGGTTTCTTCTCTTAGGCTTGTGATTAATGTGGTTGTTGAAAACTAGGTGCTGGAAATTATTGTAGTTGCATTGATTACCACCTTGATTATTGTTATTTCAAGGGAAATTTGAATGTTATCTCCATCCTGGATTATCTGTTCGAGTATGGATTACTGTTTTGATTCACATTACCCACATAGCATATGAATTAAGGATTATTTGGATTGTTATCAAACAAATGAGCTCCTCTACAAAACACACACGACACTCTTGAATCTTAAACCTGATTTATACTCGCTGGTGAGTTTTGAGCCTTCAAAATATTAATGAAAGATGATACTTGAGCTGTAAGTGTTGTGATATAATTTACATCATCTACTCTGACTGCTCTTCTTATGACTTTCATTCTATCCATTGGCCACTGATAATTATTTCTAGCCATTTCTCAAGTAAATTATAAGCTTGATTATAAGATTGGCTAGCAAAGCTCCATCCATTAGCAGATGCATCAACAATGGTTCTTATTTGAGATTGAAACCATTGTAGAAAGTCTCCATTTGAATCCAACGAGGGATACCATAGTGAGGACACTTTCCTAGCAATTCTTTGAATCTTTCTCATGCTTCATATAAAGATTCTCCTTTATATTGTTGATAGGAGGTAATGTAATTCCTAATCTTGACATTCTTTATTGGTGGGAAGTATTTCATCAAGAATTTCTTCGCCAAACCATTCCAAGTTATAATGGAATTAGGTGGCAAGAATTTTAGCCAAGCTCGAGCACGATCTCGTAAAGAGTAAGGGAACAATCTAAACCTAAATGCCTCCTCGGTCACACCACTGAACTTAAATGAATCTAAAACTTCAATAAAAAATATGAGATGAAGATGTGGATCCTCTATTGGTAATTCGTTGAATTGTCTAACTATTTTAAGCATTTGAGACATCACTGGCTTTAACTCAAACTAATTAGCTTGAATGTTTAGCCTTGTAATACTTGGATTCATCCCTTCCAACATATGTATTACATATTGATTCATAGATCTATCTCTATTATCCATAAAAAGCATTTGATTGTTCAAGTTTAGCTCATTATTGTTTATGTCTAATGGATTAGCCTTTTTTTCTCTTGGGTGACAACTTGTTGTTCCTCTATTGACTTCAAAGTACACTCAATTCCGATATATAAAAGCAAGATTTCTTTCTCATGAACTCTGCTCATGCATTAGACTCAAATGTATTTTTAAAATCACTAAATAAACAAATTAAAATAAAAAATTAAATAAGTAAAGAAAATTAACTAAAATAAATAAATAGATAACTAACTAACTATGTAACTAAAAAATTAAAATTAAAAATAAATAAAATTATGAAAAATAACTAAAATAAAAGTAAAAAAAATTAATTTCTGATATTTATAATCTCCGACAATGCATCAAATACTTAATCGCCACACACGAAGTGTGTGCAATGAATGTGCAAGTATACGTATCACAACAAGTAATATAATGATAAGAAAAGATCGTTCCCATTAAGATTATTTTATTATAAACTAATTTTGAAAACTAAAAAAAATAAAAATCAATTTTTATTATGTTTTTATATTTGAAGGAAGCAAAATTAAAATACCTAAACATAAATAAAAATAATTAATTAAATCATATTTGGTAATAAAAGAGAAAATATCAAGGAAAACTTGATCCCCCAAATTTATAAACATGTGAATCACTAAAATCTCTCCAATATATTTATCAACCAATTATATGATCAATTGAATCTAACCTAGCATGTATTCCTCTTTCAAGTAGACTACACACATATAGTAATTAATTTAATCAAATTCTCATGTCAATTAAATTACATACTACTCATCAAGTTCATCAATTATGGATCACATACATAAAAATCATACATCTCTGCCTAGAAATTATACATGTTATTTAATCAAGACAAACAATTAAATAATTCTCTCAAATCTATTTAATTACCTCCATAAATAAATTGTTGACCAAACAATTAATAGCATAAAAATTAGATTAAATAATATAATTAAATTAAAATTATAATTGGGGTAAAATATTAGATCATCACATGGTTAAAATTGGGTTCATAAGACCCCTAGATTAAAAAAATTAACTAGACATAATTTTGTCCATAAAGCTCATATTTTTCATAAAGAAAGACATAAAAATTGATAAAGAAAATAGTAGAAGAAGAAATATAATAAATCTCTTAAATTGCAGTACTAATTTTTCCTTGAATCTCCACCAAAATTGTATCTCATTTTGAATTTTTCTGTATTTTTCTCTCTTTTAGTTCCAAAAACCAATTAAAATTATGCTAATGATAGCTCATTAGGGTTTATGGGATGATTATAGGCTTAAATATAGCTTAGGTGGAATCTGGACCATATGATCAGCTTCAGATCAAGGGCTAAGATGAAAAAATGAAAATCTATAGCACTAGCCAATCAGAATCAGACATATGGCATGCAAAAATTATAGGGCAAATCAAAAAGCGATGCGTGGCATGGGAGACTGGTCTTAGTCAATGCTTTTTGAGTCAACACCACACGACACAATGTGATTCACGATAAAAAATGATGTGGCCCATTGGTGGAATGAATGGACGAGTAGAATGGTAACACGTGTCATGAAGTTTTGACCACACTTAAACTAGAATTGAACTCTGTGTCGACAAGTGGCACGTGGTGCATTGCTCTTCACACGCGCCATTCTATGATTCATTGTCCTTGCTTGCATGGCATCATCATGGCTTGCCCAATCAACTTCTCTACTTATGTGGTAGGCCACATGGTAGCTTCTGATTGGTGTTGTGTTAAACATTCATAAAAAAATCCAAAACAATTCCAAAAAAATACCAAAAAATGCCAAAAATTATATTCTTGCTCCTTTTCACTAAATAGTTTATATATTAATATTTTTAGCCCCAAAAAATATTTATTGAATTAAAAAAAATATTAACTAAAAAATTGCGCTAATGATAGTACTTTAATAGAGTAATCATGCATCTATGATTTTTGTTTTGTATGGTGATTCGTGTTAACAAGAACTCACTCACACACTTATTGAATACATATGTATGTCATGCTTGAAATTTAAAATTAATTATGTGAGATTTAGGATATGAGATAATCTTAACTGTAAAACCTACAATTGAACTCTATCTTTCACTATATAAAATACTACTATCGAGAGATACCTAGTTTTGAGATACTACTTATTGTGATGTGTGAAAACTACCGCAGTGAGCAGGGAAAGTTACCTTACGACTAGTGTGAAAGTCATCACACATAGTTTATTTGTTCGTGCATATTTCCTCTAAAACGGACTCATAAAGGAAATATATATATATATATAAATAAATAATTGATGCACAAAAAAAGTGCCACAAATGGTTATGCAAATAGAAAATTACATAACCATTCCCTCATTCCAAAAGAATAAAATAAAATAAGTGAGATAATTATTGAGGGGAAAAACAAAATTAAAAAAATTAATTAAAGCTCACTGTTAGTAAAGAAAATTTTTGTTATGTGCAAGTTTGATTTCAACTAAATTTTTTGCTTGATTGGTAATATTGTTTACTTTGAATTTTTCATAAGAAATCACAAATGGACAAATTGGCATACTATTATAATTCAACATTTATTCATTATGAGTAATTATCAATATGTTATCATATCTTATGAGAAACATATATGTGCTTTATAGGAATACTTACCCTTGTTGTGAATAATCTAATTTTGTTAAAGCATAATCGTTATTTCATACTCCAAAATTGGTTATTTGAATAATGTTCATATTTGAATAAAGCTACAGCCTTTATTTGAAAATATATATAATAATTTTTAATTGTGTGTTTATTTAAGTGCTTATTTGAGATTTTTGGGTAATTATAGAACTTAGGAGGAGTTTTTAAAAAATTTAGGATTTTTGAAGGTCAATAGATAGAGTATGAACTAGATCGAATGATACTTGAATGTTGATCAATATATACTATTCTTGATCAATCGAGTGTGCTCAGTTCAAATAAACTTCTTCTTTTTCCTCTTATTCTCCATGCAAACCCTACCTCCCTTATGGGCAATTTTTGTATTTTATCGAATTTATCACCAAAATCACTTGTTTTTTGTCCCAAAATTACTAAGAATTGATAGCTAATCTCTTCTCTAGCATTAATTGTTCCAAAAAAATGTTTAATTTGTACATACATTATAAAAACCTTAATTCCCCATTCCCACCAAACAAACACCCCTTATGAGATTTTTTTCTATGATCATTGATCTATTTCGTCAATTTTTAATAAGAAGGGTATTTTGATCATTCAGGTTTTCTGCTTGATTTTTTGCCATGCCTGCAAGGCGATGCGAACTATCTCCAAGTGCATCCATTCTTTTCTTAACCCAACGGTCGAATGAGGAATCTGAATCGAGTTATAATACTTCTTTCTCTCAATGCCATATTTTATATGAATATGGGATTACATGAAGTAAATTCCATGAAATTGTTACAACTTGAACCATTAGGGCTCTAGGTTGGGTATCCTTATTCACCCCTATTAAACTATTTTTCCTAACCCTTGTATAAGAATTATATGCCAACATCGACTCCAACATCCGTAACCCTGGGCCGATGACTTTCAAATGTTTTGTTAGGAATAAAAAATTTGATATCTTGGCCTAGAAAATCAATAATATTTTGTCTTTCACAAACATAGGTGACCCAGAATTTAAGATAGATCAATTTTTATATTTCCATTGAAGATCTTCTTATGGAACTAACTAGTTCACTGAATGTTAGCTTTTAATTAAAAGTGATTTTTTATCCTCAATGAGTTCACACCCTTCTATTGGGAATTGAACAAAGTGGTTTGTTCCAACTTCCTACGTACCAAATAATATACTGAGATTGGTCTACCACATGGAAACATTATGTACTACATTGGAAAAGGGATTGGTTTTTATGTAGGATCATTAGTTCAGGATGATATTATCAAATAATCTCATATTACAAACCCAAGGAATAACTATGGATGCCTTATCACACAATTGATTGGGGTTCAAACAACAGGTGATTCTAACATTGTTTGGTTAATTAGTGACTTTGGAAAGTCAATAGTCTCTACATCATCTACTCAAACTACAAAGAGATAGAGGCTTGCTGGTGTTGATACCAGTGGAGAATGAGCTATCGAAACTAGTACTAGTAGTAGAGGAGCTATAGATGATTTCTTTGGGGATGAGGACATGAATAATTTATTCTATCTAGATCCTTCTCATTAGGAAATATTTGAGAATGAAGTAAGGATGACATTAAGGAACTTGGAATAGATGATGGGTGAAATGGATCAAATATTGATATGCAATACTAAATCACAAAAGGAAATACTTTCTAAGATGTGTGCCATAGATACACACCTCAGGCGTCCTCTATCAAGATAGTGATTTGTTTTACTTATTTTATTTGTGTAGTATCCTTTCTCTTATGATTTGATGATTAGTGTGTTTAATTTTTTTTTCTATTTTATAGTGAATTAATTTTGAATGGGATGTACTTGACTACTATTAATCAATACATTACTATGCTACATCTGAATTATTATACTTCATGTTTTTCTTACTACATCTAAATGTTTATTGCAACATTTTATTTTTGTCAATTCATATAACAAAAAAAAGAGAGATAAAATTTGGTGTAATAAATTTAATTTGTTCCAATTAAAAATTCTAGCTAGAAAATTGAAAATAAGGGAGAGTTAATTTAGCAGGAGATATTATTTCTGAATTCTTTTACATTTTTGGGGCATATTTGACTTAGGAGGGATATTTCACATTGGCGAGTTGTTTTTCACTACTATCATTTGTTTAATTTTTATTTGAACAATCTTCGATTTCCCATTGTTATATACACTGAACTAATGAACAATGAGTTTTTCGAGACAAGTTGTTTGGTTGTTTATGTTTTTATTTTTCAGTGTAAACATGAGCTTTCAAGATTCAACTAAAGATGGTTCACTAGATCATAGGATAATACTACTATGTAAAAATTTAATTTTCCTATGAGCCTTATGTAGTGAGAGAGAGTTTTTGTCACACAAATATGCCAAATGGGGAGATTACAAGGTTTATGTGTGTGTTAGTGATAGCGATATTCATTAACAACACATATAATTGTAATTTTAGTTTCTAGGTAAGTCTTAGAAGAATACTTTCAAGCTAAATAAACTATCGAGATTGAACGATCATATAGCAGATATAATTACGTTCTCGTACACATTATGTTGCATATTAGACACAATAGAAACAATGCGAAAATGGGCAACTCAATTGATCGAGTAGTGACTAGATAATTGGGAAATATAACTTGATTGAATTAATTTTAACACATGACTATGTCGATTGAGGAATTTACTCGATCGATCGAGTTAAATCACTGATCAATTCATTTTTTTAAATATTAATTAAATAATCACTAGATCGATCGAGAGGATTTTAAATCAATCAACCAATGTACTTGATCCATTAATAACTTGGTTAGATCAATTGAGTAGCTATTTGATTTTAAAACATATTTCTAATATGAATTGGATTTGCTTCATGATGACTCTATGAATGTAGAGTTATTATCAATGCACTTTTTTTTACTTAATATTTGCCCGTTTTATTTAATAAGTTGTATTTTTGGTTAAAAATTTTAAAATATAAATTTTTTAGTGAAAAAGGAGTGAAAATATAATTTTTATAATTTTTTGGGATTTTTATGGATTTTTATGAATTTTAAAACAAGACCAATCAGAAGCTTTCAAGTGGATGCCATGTAAGCAGAAGAGCTAACGGAACAAGCCACATGAAAGCCATGTAATTAGAGTAGGCAAATCATGCAAAACTACATGTATAGAGTGACGCAGCATTGTGCCACATGTCAACATGGCGTTAATCCCAACTTCGTTTCGCATGGTCAATGTGCTCCCCATGCATCTTTACTTGATCCATCCAACCATTCCATCCATAACTACGAATCACATTGCGCCGTAAGCCGCTAAGTCAACTTATGTTGACCATACCAACCTTCCCTTGCAATGCATCACACTTTGATTTGTCCAATGAATTATGTGTGCCATATGTTGCTCTTTCATTGGCTAACATTCTTAATTTTTGATGTTTTGATCTTAGCTCTTGATCTGAAACTGATCTGATAGTGAAGATTCTACCTAAGCTATATTTAACCTCCAATCATATCATAAACCTTAAAAAGCCGTAATTATCATAATTTTTGTTAGTTTTGGAGCTAAGAAGAGAGAAAAACAAAGAAAAATTCAAAAGGTGATACAATTTTGGTAGAGATTCAAGAAAATATTGGTACTATAATTCAAGAGATTGATTGTATTTCTTCTCTTCTCCTTTTTTTTATCAATTTTTATGTCTTTCTTTATGAAAATTATGAGCTTCAAGAACAAAATTATGTGTACTTAATTTATTAATCTAGAGGTTTTATGAACCCAATTTTAACCATGTGATGATCTAATATTTTACCCCAATTTTGATTTTAATTTTATTATATTATTTAATCTGATTTTTATGCTATTAATTGTTTGGCCAACAATTGATCTATATAGGCAATTAAATAGATTTAAGAGAATTATTTAATTATTTGTCTTCATTAAATAACATGCATATTTTCTAGGCATAGATGTATGCTTCTTATGTAGATGATCCATAATTGATGAACTTAAAGAGTTGTATGTAATGTAATTTACATGAGAGTGTGATTAGGTTAATTACTATATGATGTATAATTTGTTTTAGAGAGGAATACATACTAGATTAGATTCAATTGATCATGTAATTGGTTGATAAATATATTGGAGAGATTTTAGTGATTGACATGTTTAGAATATTGGGGGATTAAGTATTCCTAGATATTTTCACATATATCTTAATAGTTACCAAATCTGATTTAATTAATAATTGTTATTTATTTTAGTTCTTTTAATTTTGCTTATCTTAAAACAAAAAAACACTATAAAATTGATTTTTTCTTATAAAAATTAGTTTCTAATAGCATAATCTCTATGTAAATGATCTTTTCTTGTCATTATATTACTTGTTGTGATACGTATACTTGGATTTCGTTGAACACAATTCATGTCAGATAAAGTTTTTTGGTGCCATTGTCGGGATTATAAATATTAGAAATTAATTTTTTTTTCTTTATTTATTTTTCCTAATTTTAATTTTTATTCTAATTTATTTAATTGTCTAGTAGTTAGTTATTTATTTTTATTTTAGTTAATTTCTTTATTTTTATTTTTTTTAATTTAGACAACTTCCTTAGAGCTATTAGAAAAACATTTGAGTCTATTGCATAAATAGAGTATCCATGGGAGAAATGCTTCCTTAAGATCCTAAAATTGAGTGTACATTGAGGTCAATAAGAAAATAACAAGTTGTCACCGAAGTAGAAGAAATGGCTAATCCATTAGAAATAAACAATAATGAGCTAAATTTGAACAATCAAATACATTTGATGGATGATAATTGTATTTTATACAGTTATTTTCACCAATTTTAGTAATGATAATTGCTATGTTCGTTTAATAATTAGTTAATTTTTGTTAAATAAATTAATATTTTCCTTTTATGTGCAAAAAATACATTTTTAATAAAATTAAATAATTTGTATCGAAAATGTACTTAATTTCATATTTTTTTGTCCACAAATATAATTTCAAATATTATAGTTCTTAATTACAATTTATAAGAATTGAAAATATAATTTAAATTAAATTTGGGCTTAATTATAATTATTAAAAGTTTAAAAATTTAATTTAAAATTAGTAAAGGGCTAAACTGTAATTTAAGAAAGTTGAAAATGTAATTTGAAATATATTTGTGGGTGAAAATATAATTAATAAAAGTTTAGTTTTCACGCAGGGGAGATGAAGTCCGCAGCGCTTGGTCATGTCGCGAACGTGGACCGTCCGTCAAAGGATCAACGGCTCGGTCGCGCGTGTCCGTGACGCGACCAAGGAGATTGGGGACAGAGATATTCCTTTTGCGCGGGGGCCGGCGTGTCGGTGGGCCCGTGTGTCGCGCAGGCCGGCGTTAGAGTGGGACCCACGTAGCCGGTTGCGCGAGATTCCCCGGGCGATCGGCGACCGTTGGATCGCTATCAGCGGTCCGGTTGAAGCGCGTCCGTCCAGGCTGTCGCGCAGGAGCCGCTCGTGTAACAATCTGTGTGACGCGGTCCGTACGAGCGGCGTGCATCTTCGGTTTTACGAGAATACGAGTGCGCACGTGTCCCGCGAATATTTCGGCTAATCGAAGTCCGAGCCGTGGCTATTAACAGTACGCGCGCCCGCGCTGGATCACGCCCGTTTCCGGTGTTGCCTCACTTTTCGGCGCGCCAATCACGTGCGCCGTTCCTACGTGAAGCCGGTTTGTGCACTTGATGATGTGCTTTGCCACGTGTCCCACAGTGTGTCCGCGAATCAGAACGCGACACGTGGCAGCGTGGGAGAAAATAAAAAATGCAGAAACGGCTCGTCTCACGCGTGAATTAAATAATATTTTCGATACAAAAATCGATACGCGTTTAATTTATTATTTTTGACACAACTTTTTGTCCCCTGCGTAGAATTAAATTTAATATTTTATTGATGTATTTTTTTTGTTATAAATAGGAGATAGTTTTTAGTTGTAAAGGAGTTTTTTTTGGAGTGTAGAAATTTTGTAGTGTTTGGTTTTGGACGGTGGAACACGCAGAAGCCATTTTTTGGCTTTTGTTGTGTTCTACATGTGCCAAATATTTGTTCTAATTGATGTTTTAATTTTCCTCCTTCTTCATCTTAATTTTCTGAATGTATTGTAATTTTTATTTTAATTTTATGAAGTAATTTAATTTTTCTAGGGTTGCATTTGATCTAAATTTATGAAGCTTTGATTTTAATTATTTTTGATAGATTTATAAGACGTTTGATTTGTTCGTTTTATCTTGCGCTTAATGCTTTTTGATTATTTACGAATTTTATCAAAACGATTTGTGGCATAAAAATAAACTTGAGAAAGGCATTTTTGTGTATATTGCTCGTAGATAAAATGACATGTATGATGAAGGATAGGAATATACCCTAATTGTATGTGTGGCCTTTGAAAACTTAGAACGTAATGAATCTTTTTAAATTTAATTCTCATAGATATATAGTGAATTAATTTAACGAGGTGTGGTTATATGGAGCTCGGAAGAGATGTATGAATAAGAAAGAAGTTTTCGGTTGACAAATTAGATGTACTAAAAAATATAAATCCAAAGAAAATAATATGATTGGAGTGGATTAGTTTGGTGAAAAATTGCAATCCTAGAGTTCTCTTATTTTCTTGTTCACTTTTTGTTAAATTAACGATTATTTTGGATAAAATCAGAGAGAAATAATTTTAGTACTCAACAAACTATAGTAACAAATCTTCGTGGGATCGATCTTTACTTATAAATGTTATTACTTGCGACCGTGTATACTTGCACGAGTTCGTGTGTTGAAAAACACGCAACAAGTTTTTGAACACAATTCATGTCAGATAAAGTTTTTTGGTGCCATTGTCGGGATTATAAATATTAGAAATTAATTTTTTTTCTTTATTTATTTTTCCTAATTTTAATTTTTATTCTAATTTATTTAATTGTCTAGTAGTTAGTTATTTATTTTTATTTTAGTTAATTTCTTTATTTTTGTTTTTTTTAATTTAGACAACTTCCTTAGAGCTATTAGAAAAACATTTGAGTCTATTGCATAAATAGAGTATCCATGGGAGAAATGCTTCCTTAAGATCCTAAAATTGAGTGTACATTGAGGTCAATAAGAAAATAACAAGTTGTCACCGAAGTAGAAGAAATGGCTAATCCATTAGAAATAAACAATAATGAGCTAAATTTGAACAATCAAATACATTTGATGGATGATAGGGATAGAGCTATGAATCAATATGCAAAACCTAGGTTTGAAGAGCTGAATCCAAGTATTACAAGGCCAAACATTCAAGCTAATCATTTTTTAACTAAAGTTAGTGATGTTTCAAATGCTAGTAACAATTTGACAATTCAATTGATTACCAACAGAGGATCCTCGTTTACATCTCATATTATTCATTGAAGTTGGATATTCATTCAAATTTAGTGGTGTGATCGAAAAGGTATTTAGGCTTAGATTATTCCTTTACTCTTGGCGAGACTGTGCTCGAGCTTGGCTAAACTCTTTTCTACCTGATTCCATTACAACTTGGAATGGTTTGGCCGAGAAATTCTTGATGTAATACTTCCTACCAATAAAGAATTCCAAGCTTAGGAATTACATTACCTCCTATCAACAATATGAAGGATAATCTTTATATAAAGCATAGGAAAGATTCAAAGAATATCTAAGAAAGTTTCCTCACCATGGTATCCCTCATTGGGTTTAAATGGAGACTTTCTATAATGGTCTCAATGCTCAAACAAGAACCGTTTTTGATGCATCCACTAATGGATGGAGCTTTGCTAGCCAAATCTTACAATCAAGCTTGTGATTTACCTATGGAAATTTCTAGAAATAATTATCAATGGAAAATGGATAGAATGACAGCCACAAGAAGAGTAGCTGGAGTGCATGAGGTAAATGATATCACGAAACTTACAACTCAAGTGTCAACTTTGGTAAATTTTTTGAAGGCTCAAAACTAGCCAATGATGGTAAACTAGGTCTAAGATCCAAGGGTGTCTTGTGTGTTTTTTAAGGGAGCCCATTTGTTTGAATAATTATTTTTCATATAATCCTGAATCATTATTCTATGTGGGTAACATGAACTAAAACAATATTCCATACTCGAATACATTTAACACAAGATGGAGACATCATCCAAATTTCTCTTGGAGTAATAAGAACAATCAAGGTGACAATTAATTTAATCATCAATCGTTTCCACAAACTACTGAGGAAAATATAAATTATTTAATAGGGATGATGAAAGACTTCATCCAATTAGTAAATACAAAAGTGTCCACTCAAGAGGCTTCAATTCAAAATTTAGAGACTCAAATGGGTAAACTTGCCCAAGCCATAATTCAAAGCCTCAAGGTATCCTTCCAAGTGATACCATTATAAACCCAAGAAGAGAAGGTAATGAGCAATGCAATTCCATAGCCTTAAGGAGGTGTAAAACTCTAGAGGAGGATCATGAGACTAAAAAGCATAAGAAGGAATCGAAACTAACAAGAATGAGGAGGAATTAGTGGATAAATGCAACATGATTCTCGATAAAAGATTTTGTGGTGCACGGGTGGAACGCGGGGAGCAATCGCGTTGTGATACATGGCAGTGTTGTTTTACCACGCTCTGAAGTCAGATTGAACGCCTTTCTAACATGTGGTATGCGGTTCTTCCTCCTCACACACGGTGATCTATGATTTGTTGTCTCTACTTGTGTAGCGTCAGTGTGGCTTGCCCAGTCAGTTCCTCTACTTGCATGGTAGGCCATATGGTAGCTTCTGATTGGCCTTGCATTAAAAATTCATAAAAAATCCAAAACAATTCCAAAAAATCCCAAAAATTCCAAAAATTATATTTTCACCCCTTTTCACTAAAAAGTTTATATTTTAATATTTTTGGCCCCAAAAATACTATTTATTAAATAAAATAAATAAATATTAAGTAAAACAAAGTGCGCTAATAACTCTACCTTCATAGAGTCATCACACCCCTAAACTTAACTCTTTGCTTGTTCTCAAGTAAAGCCAAGTATAACTAAATAAAATGATATAGATAGTATATTCATAAATATACTTCTATTAATACATGTATATTTCATGAAAACTATCCCTCTCAAAAATTGTACAATCCTATGATAAAGAGGTTTACATATTCATCAATCAATGCTCCATTAATACAAGGATATGCAAGGTTTTTGAAAAATTGATTTGTGTAGGTGTGCTGCATATGATATCATCCAATGCACTCATGAAATCAACCTATACGAGCATGCTAATCAATTCAATCTTAGAAAAAATCTCATAAGTCTATAATATAAATATACACTTAGCTCAAGATCAATAAGGACTTTACATGATTGTAATGTAAGGCTTAGGTGAGGGGTCAATAAATGAAGACATTTAGGCTCTTTCCACACCTTAGCTTTCTTTTTTTAATCACACAATTTTTAACTACAATTGAGTTTTTACTTGATACTTCAGTTCACTATCTTTTGTCATTCTTTTCATATTCTTTTATTCCACATCTTTTCTTTTCTTTTTTATAACTTCACAACACCCCCAAACTTATTTTGAAATCTAATTTCTTTTTCTTTCGATGGATAATTGTGTTGTGAGTTTTGCTTCTTTTTTTCTCTTTTTTTATAAGGTGCATTACATTTCACCTTAATCTATATCATATCACATGATCGTATTATTTTTTTATACAAGCTAAAGGTACAAAAGTAAAGGTAATGCTTATTGGTTGGGCATAAAATGTGACTTAAAGATACGAAAAGTTCTTTGTTAGGCTCGAATGGTGGACTAAAGATATTAGCAATGGTTAGCTTGAAAGGCTCAATCGATCCAAATATGACCTAAATCATTTATCTTGCTAAATACTATTTAGGATTTTTCCTCAAGAGATGATCAAATAGATTCTAAAACTTCGTAGATCTCATCGAATCCCATAACTCACTACAAATTTTCTCTTAATAAGAACACCAAAATCAATCATGAAC
This sequence comes from Hippophae rhamnoides, assembly GCA_033030585.1. Lineage (NCBI taxonomy): Eukaryota > Viridiplantae > Streptophyta > Magnoliopsida > Rosales > Elaeagnaceae > Hippophae > Hippophae rhamnoides. Next base: position 53,033,732 of record CM065430.1, read on the forward strand.
ATGTGCATAATAATTTGAATCAATCCAATCAAAACTAGCAAGCCTATCGCATGATAAATGTAAATATCTTAACAAATATGTTACATTCCTTATCCTAGTCATGACAACCATTTTTTATCATTGAGTTTATATGTTTCATTTAATTTCCATATATTTATCAATTTTTACCAAAATCATGATTAAAAACATCCTAAGAATTAAAAGAAATTCCCTAAAATATTTTAAATGCATGGTAAAAAACTGTAGAGAACAATGTTCCCTCCTCCGAACTTAAATTACCCATTGTTCCCAATGCACACCATATTTGTCGTTAAAATTGCTCAATCTTGTTACACTATTTCTCTTCACATTTATTCACTTAAAAAAACAAAAGGAATGAAAATATAAGTAATGTAGCATTGGGTTGCCTCCCAACCAGCATCACATTTAATTTCCATGACTAGACAATCATATCAACTCCTAAGGTACATCCATTAAGGTTATCACAGATGTTGCATTTGATAATTAATCTTTATATTAGTGCTTCACTCTATGCCCATTAACCATAAATCGCTATTTATCTTTCTTTTCTAATTTAATGGCTCCATGGTTGGTTATCTTAGTAATGATGAATGGACTTGACCATCTACTCTTTAATTTTCCTAAAAACAATTTGAGTCTTGAGTTGTACAGTAACACTTTCTGACCCGATTCAAAGATACGGTGCATAATTTTCTTATCATGCCATCTTTTTGTCTTTTCTTTGTAAAGCTTCACATTTTCATAAGAATTCTACCATAATTCATCCAATTCATTTATCTGAAGTATTCTTTTCTCACTAGCTGCATCTATGGACATATTCAACTGTTTCAATGCCCCAATATGCTATATGCTCCAATTCTAATGGTAATTTACAAGCCTTTCCATAAACTAGCTTATACGGGGTGGTATCAATTACGGTTTTAAATGTAGTTCTTTATGCCCATAAATCATCATCCAACTTAGATGACAAATCCTTCCTAGAGATGTTCACAATTTTCTACAAAATTCTTTTCACTTATCTATTGGATACCTCTACTTGCCCACTTGTTTGTGAATGGTATGAAGTAGACAATTTATTCTTAATGCCATACTTAGACAATAAGGAATTAAATGCTTTATTGCAAAAGTGACTTCCTCCATCAGTAATAATGATCCTAGGAGTTCCAAACCTAGCAAAAATATTTTTTCTTTAGAAATTTCATAACAACTTTGGCATCACATTTGTTGCTAGCAATGACTTCTACCCACTTTGACACACAATCCACTTCTACAAGTATGTATTGGTTAAAAAAGGATGGAGGAAATGGTCCCATAAAGTTGATGCCCCCAACAACAAATAGTTCTCCTTGAAGTATACTATTCAAAGGTATCTTATCTCTTTTTGAAATACTACCTACCCTTTGACATATGTCACATATCTTTACATAATTGCAAGTATCTTTAAATAGTATGGGCCAAAAATAACATGATGGAAGTACCTTAATTGCTATTTTTGTGCTCCTAAAGTGACCTCTATAGTCTGAGTTATGTCAATGGTAAATAATACTTTCAACTTCATCATTTAGGGACACACCTTCTCAAAATACCATCACCACATTCTTTATAGAGGTAAGGGTTATCCCAAAAATATTGTTTAATGTCATGGAAGAACATTTTCTTTTGTTTCCATGTGAGGTTCAATGGAATAAAGTTGGCAACAAGAAAATTTGCGATGTCTTCATACCATGGGACTTCTATTTGAGCTATAGAAAATAGCTGCTCATCTAGAAAAGATTCCCCAATCCCCATATTATCATCCATATTTTCTTCCCTCTCTAGTCTAGATAGATAGTTTGCTACCTGATTTTTTGTTCCTTTTTTATCACAAATTTCCAAGTCAAATTCTTGTAGAAGAAGCACCCATCTTATCAATCTTGGGTGTCATCCTTTTTCATGATGATATACTTTATTACGGAATGATCTGTGTAGATAGTCACTTTGGTGCCAACCAAATAAGATCTAAATTTCTCAAAGGCATATAAAATGCCAATGAGCTCTTTCTCTATAGTAGCATAATTCATTTAAGCCTCATTCAATGTCTTGCTTGTATATTATATGTCACGAAACATTTTGTCTCTTTGCTATCCAATAACAGCTCCAATAGCAAAATCACTTGCGTGACACATCAACTTAATGGGCTTATTCCAATCTGGTGTGACTCTAACTGGTGCTGACACATCAACTCAATGGGCTTATTCCAATCTGGTGTGACTGACTCTAACTGGTGCTAACACATCACTTGCGTGACACATCAACTCAATGGGCTTGAAATGTTGTTAAACATTTATCATCAAACTTGAAAGGCATGTCCTTTTTCCAAAAGATTAAGAAGGGTTTGGTTATTTGGGAAAAATATTTTATGAATCTATAATAAAAGCCTACATGTCCAAGAAAACTCCTTACTCCTCGTACATTGGTAGGTGGTGGTAGTTTCTCAATAATTTCTATCTTAGCTTTATCCACCTTAATACCATTAATTGAGATTTTGTGGCCTTAGATTATACCTTCATATACCATGAAATGACATTTCTCACAGTTTAAAAACAAATTCGTTTATTCACATCTTTGTAACACTAGGGAGCGATAGTGTAGACATTCATTAAATGAGTTTCCAAAGACCGAAAAATCATCCATGAATATTTCTAGATGCTTCTCTATCATGTTTAAGAAAATTGCCATCATGCAACGTTGAAATGTAGCAGGTACATTGCATAATCCAAAGGGTATTCTCCTGAAAGAGAAAGTTCATATGAACATATGAAGGTGGTCTTTTCTTAGTCTTTAGGTGCCATAACAATTTGGTTATAACCAAAGTATCCCTCTAGAAGGAAAAAGAAAGAATGCACATCTAATCGGTCAAGCATTTGATCCATGAATGGGAGAGAAAAATTATCCTTCCTTGTAACTGTATTTACTTTATGAAAATCCATACATAGTCTCCATCCTATGACACTTCTAGTAGGTATTAACTCATTGGACTCATTTTCTACCACAGTGATTCCTCCTTTCTTTGGTACACACTAGACTAGACATACCAATTCACTATTTGATATTGGGTAAATAATTCCCATGACTAGCCACTTGAAAATTTCCTTCTTCACCACTTCTTTCACAATGGGATTTAAGTGGTGTTGTGCATCCTTGATGGGCTTAGCCCTGTGCTTTAGCAAGATTTGGTGCATGCATATAGATGGGATTATGCCTTTAATATCGGCAATAGACCAACCTATAGCTCTTTTGAAGTTCCTTAGCACCTTTAGTAGTGCTTCCACTTGATCCATACTTAGATCAGTCAAGATTATGACTAGAAGTGTCTCGTTATCACCCAAAAATGTATAACGAAGATGAGAAGGTAAAGGTTTAAGCTCTAATTTGGGTGGCTCTTCAATGGATGATTTCAATCATGAGCTTATTTCAAGACATTCCACAAATTCATTTGATACACTCATGAGAGGCGTGTCCACCAAAACATTCACACAATTCAAAATATCAACCTTTGATTCCATATTTTCAAAATTAAAACAAGTTGACTTGTTTTTTGTTGAATTAATGTCCTTGTTTATAGCATCATGTGTTAAAGTTATAAATGGGGTGATTAAACAATCGTTGTTAAGCTATTGACGTGACTTTGTATGCCTACATGAGTGTCATGGTATTCATTAGTATGTGTGTTTACAAAATTAACAAGCACAGACTCTAAAGCATTAATAGGGCATATGTCATAAAGCACATCAGTGGTTAGCTTATCAATACTATCTATTCGAAAGCAATCACTACCGTTGTCAGCATCAGAAAATTTAATTGCTTTAAATACATTAAATGTCACTTGCTCATCTTACACCCTTATTGTAAGCTCAACTTTTTGTACATCAATAAGTGCTTTTATTCTAAAAATACATAAATTAGATGAGCTACGATAGAGTGCATATAAGAGAATTGAGCACCATGTTTTTAAACCAAAACATAAATTATTATTGAAAAAATCAAGACTCAAACTTTTTTAGGTAAACTCAAAAGTAAATGGACATAAAGGGATGTACCTTAGATTGATATGACCATCTAGTCAAGGATGGTAAACATGATGTTGATTGGGAGGCAACTCAACGTTATTTTTACTATTTTTTGTTTTGTAGGTGAACTAATGTGGAGAGCAATGTAACAAGAATGAGCACTTCAACGAAAGATATGGTGTGCCACAACTAAGGGATTTTTCTTTCATTTTTACTTTTTCATATTTATATGTGCACATTGGCAATAATGTGAATATAAGTTTGAGGGAGGGAACTTCATTCTCTACTTTAGTGTTTAGTATACATTTTTTATTTATTTTTTTACTTTTAGGATGTTTTCTATCATGATGTGAGTTGAAATTGATAAATATATGAAAACTAAATGCATGCATGCTTGATATGAAACATATGAACTCAATGATAAAAATTAGTTTTCATGACTAGATAAGGAATGTAACATATTCGTTAAGATACTAACATTAATCATATGATATGCTTGTTAGTTTTGATTGAATTGATTCAAATTTTTATGCACTTGTTCATGATTGATTTTAGTGTTCTTTTTTAGAGAAAATTTGTAGTGAATTATGCTAGTTGATGAGACCTACCAGGTTTCAGAATCTATTTGATCATCCCTTAAGGTGAAATCTTGATAAGTATTTAGCAAAAGAGATGATTTAGGCAGTATTTAACTTGTATGAGAAGAAAAAAATGCAACCATTTGTTATGGTATAAAGTAAGGTGAAATGTAATGCACCCTATAAGAAAAAGAGAGAAAGAAAAAATGAAGCAAAAGTTACAACAAAATTATCTCTCTAAAGAAAAAGAAAATAAAATTCAAAATAATTTTAGGGGTGTTGAAGTTATAAAAGAAAGATGCGGAATGAAAGAATATGAAAAAAATGATGAGAGAGAATGCATTAAAATATCAACTCAAAGCTCAATTGCAGTTAAAAAATGGATGATGAACAAAAAGAAAGTTAAGTTCATTTATCAACCCCCACCTAAGCCTTCCTTTACAAGTATGTAAAGTTTTTATTGATCTTTAGCTAAGTGCAAATTTATATTAGTGGAGAGGGATTTGAAAAGTAGACTTATGAGACTTGTTCTAAGATTGAATTGATTAGCATGCTCTTATAGGTTGATTTCATGAGTGCATTTCTTGACATCATGTACAACACACACACACATGAATCAATTCATCAAAAGCCTTGCATATTCTTGTATTGATGGAACATTAATCGATGAATATATGAACCTCTTTGTCATAGAATTTTATGAATATACTGCCAATATCATTTTATTTAGGTAGACTTGCTTTACTTGAGGACAAGTAAAGAGTTTAGTTTATGGGTATGATGACTCTATGAAAGTAGAATCATCAATGCACTTTTTTTACTTAATATGTACTCGTTTTATTTAATAAGTAGTATTTTTAGGGTTAAAAATTTTAAAAAATAAAATTTTTAGTGAAAAGGGGTTAAAATATAATCTTTGTAATTTTTTGGAATTTTTATAAATTTTTAAAGCAGGACCAATCAAAAGCTACCACGTAGATCCCACGAACGTAGGTGAGCCGGATGAGCACAAGACCGACAATGCCAATCTTGCAGACACTTTGGTTTTAATATTTTTAAAACTCTCGCAAGTGCACGAATCATTTTATAAAAAATGATAAATATACTCCCAAGGTCTATATAAGGAAGGAATATATGTAGTTTTTAATTTGTTATTCAAACTTTTAAAAACGAAATTAAATCCTAAACATCCTATCACGATATTTTTATTTTTGTGTTCTAATCTAATGACATAATAAAAATAAACATAGATATGGATTCGATAAACAATAATGCAAATATTTATCATTTGTAACAGTGGAGTATTTAAGAATATAATAACTAAGTTAATTATGCTTACTCATATTATTTAGGTTATTAAATATATAAATTGATATTTATTGACTCTGTGTTTTTTATATGAATACCACATTTGGTGGCGTTAGATATTCTTTGTAAATTAAACAAATCAATTAACACCTACGGGTAGGGTAGATAACTAATTGTATTAATTAAATTAATTTCTTTTTTCTAAGAGATTGAAAATGAACCATTTAAATGCCACCTTGGTGGAGTTAGATATTTTAAACTTTATTCAAGGTGTCCAAATTAAACTTAAAAATTTAATTATCCAAGGACTAACTTTAATGTTTTAAAACCATTACTGAAAATATGTTATCAATACATTTTTAAATAATAGTTCTTATAAAAAAATTTGAAATATAGCATCATTCTAACTACCAGGCGATTATACCAACAAATAAAAGAGTACTACTCTAAATCAGATTGGATAATTAAACCTAAAAATCTAATTTTCAGATTTAAGTTTGTAATGAAAGATAATATATTTCTCTTTAACATCCTTAATATAAAAACTTGAATAAAAACAAAATCAATTTATTTTATAAATATGTTTTATTTATTTAATATTTCGCAAGCATAACAATGTTATTATTATATCATATTTACAAGCATCCAACCGTGTTAAATTTAATCACAAAAAAATTAAATATAACATATAAAACATAAAACATAAAAAGATAGTTTTAAAGAATCCATTAAAATTATACCTAAAAGAATCCTTACAGAATTTTGATGCTAATTCTATTGCTAGAAAACCTCCAAACGGATTTTCATTTCCATTTATTGAATCAAAAAACTAAAAATCTATAAAAACATAGCAAGTTATTCTCAAAAAGAGAATAACTTAAAAACTACAAACTAAAAAAATGAAAAATTTCTAGCGAGAGAAAGAGCTCAGAAAATTGTGTATTTTACAATAGGGGAAGAGGGTCCTTTCATAGGTGAGGAAAAGACCAAAAAAAGTGAGAAAAATATTTCAAAATTTGCATATGGACATATTTGGATAGGTTGGTAGGCGTATGGGGCGAGAAAATCTCGACAGAAGGGTAGTTAGTGTGCACGGGACACGGCACAGATGGGGTGCTGCGCACAGGATTCAGCGTGGATGGTGGCTACGCTTGTTGGTGGGCGCGGGACTCGGCATAATAGGCAGTTGCGTGCAAATCTTCAGCCTTTTTGATATTTTTGACCCATTTTTTCCATCTTTTTGACTTTTCCTCACTTCTTTTCTCAACATATTTGTGGTGTATTGCCTCTAGTATTTTTATTTATCTCTCTAAGTTATTTTTGAATGAAAATACCTAAAAAACAATAAAAATACTCATGATTCTGAAAAAGACAAATTTATATAAAAATATAACAAAATCATACAAATATAAGTATATTTAATCAATTAAAATACATTAAATCATGGTAATTTTAGTTTTTTTAAGTACTCATCACAACCCCAAACCATCTTCTTGCTAGTCTCTTAGTAAGAGAAACGATAAAAACTAAAATTAAAATTAAAAATTAAACTATCTTAAATCACTTCCGTGGATTAACACGATTGCATTTAGCATATGTAACATGCCTTTAAACCCTAGGTTTCCGCAGTGGACGAGTTTAAGCCGTTTGAGGGTTTTTAGTAATGATACCCACAAACATTAACAAAAATGAAAACAAAATAAATCAAATAAAATAAGAAGTTAACCAAAATTTAAAATAAAGTAAAAAGACTAAAATCAAATAAAGAAATGAAATACAAAAATATATCATGCTTATAATCTCTTTTAAATTTCATAATTAAAATCTTACGCATATATTATTTCAACTTCCTAAACATTCGGGATTTATTATAATAATTAGTTAAAAACCATTTTCATATTTCATATAAAAAATGTATCAATTTGATTTCCCCCAAACTTAGTGTCAGGAATCCGAATACGCTTTGACTCTATTACTCACAAGTCCATACTTAAATCATTCAATCTAAGCAAATGAAAAATAAATATATAATACTTCATTAAGATGTAAAAATCGAGACATTCAATGTAAAATGTTATAGAGATCATCTAATAATGTTGAAAAAATAAGAAAAGTGTTTAGTGTAGAAAAAAAATATTTATCACTCAGAATAAAGGATAATGGTCTCAAATTATATCTCACAATGGTAGTCTCCACTATTTGATTCCTAAACATCAATTTTGGGTTTAATATAATTTCCACACATTATCAAGAAATACTAGTTATGATAAAAACTAATGAACTACCATATACTTTATGATATATTTTTAAAAATTAATCTAACAATACAAAAGACTTAACTATTTGCTTAAATTTATTTTAAAGAAATGATAGTTTTTTGTAAATTTTTTTTTAAACTAATTCTAAAATTCTAAAAATTATTAAACCACACAAAGAAAATAAACATAATAGAAATGAAAATGTGAACATAAAAATTTTAAAATTAAGCATGGTAACTTTTCACCACCCTCAACCTAGAACTTACATTGTACTCAATGCAATGGTTGTAAATTAAAGATAAAGAGAAAGAGAATAAAACACTACTACAAAAAGGGATATTTAAGTCGCTATGTAAAGTCGGATTTTGGAAAAAACCAACATATAATGAATTTAAAGTCGGTTCGGTGTAGAACCGATGCTATCCACATTGGACATGGTGAACTAATGCTATCCACATTGGACGTGGTGAACCGACGCTATCCATGCATGTAGCATCGGTTTGCCACGTCAATCGACGCTATGTCCTACGTGGATAGCGTTGGTTGACGAGAAGAACCGACGTTACACGCGTGGATAGCGTCAATTCGACACGTCAACCGACATTACGTCCTATTTTTTAAATTAAAAAATCCATGCAGTTTACAATTGAAATTTTTTTAGGTCATTAATTATTATTTTATTTGACTCTTTAAAATTTAATTTGGATATAAATATATATATAGTATAATATTTTTAGACAATTAGTTTTTAAAGTTATATAATTTTGTTTATTTGTTTTGATATTTAAATTTATATTCGTACATACAATATATCTTTATTTAATTTTGTGTATTTGTTTTAAATATTACTGTAAAATTATTTTTTTTTCTTTTTCTATAGTATGTATATGCATAGTTTAAATAAAATAATAATTGACAAAAAAAATTTAAAATTGCGTGAATAGTGTTGGTTGACGTGGCGAACCAATTCTATCCATGTGGACGTAGCATCGGATGATGGGGCAAACCGACGCTATCCACGTAATATTACCGTTCGGCTCATTTCTTCTCTACAGAAACCCAAAAATCTTCATTTCTCTTCTCCATTTCTCCCAAAACCGAGCTCACACCCACCCTCTTTCTCAATTTTTGGCCACCTCTGACCACCATTTGCAACACTATTTTGTGGGTTATATTCCTCTTCCCATTATCTTTCATATCTACTATTTTTTTGAGCGAAATACTCAAACGTTTTATACCCATTTTTTCACTTATTCTCACATACAAAACATCATTTTCTTCTTCATTTCCTTCATTTAGTCACTTCATAACATTATTGTAATTATATCTATTAATTTTTCAGCCTATTATTCAGTTTTTTTTATTTTTTGTATAAATTTTTGATTTATGTATGTTTTTTATTTTGCTTGCTATTATATGTTTGGCTTATTTTCTGTGGAAATAATATCTGAATGTTGTGGGTTTAGGGGATTATATATATTTACCGTGCATGGATAAATTTATTTATATATAAATAATTATATTTTATTAAGTAAAAGTAAAACATTTGTAAAATGATTAAAATCATAATTGTTTTGTATTATGTATGTTTTGATATATATTCTAATAATTAGGGAATTTATATATAATAATACTTGAAATATATTCATTGGATACATAATTAATTAATATGTTTAATTAATGTCATTAATAGAAAATGGACAAATCTTGGATATCAAAGTGTAGAATTGAGCAAGACTATATTTCTGGATTGAAAGTTTCATAGAATTTGCTTGTAGAAATAGTAATACTGGAACTAGTATGATTCGATGCCCATGTATTAAATGTAAAAATGAGCGATTTCATGAATTTGACGAGGTTAAGTATCACCTTATCCGTAATGGTATTTTTTTGAGCTATAAATGTTGGTATTATCATGGAGAAAATATTGATAATACTCATGGGGAAAAGATAAATAAGAATGTGAGTGGATTACATACATCTTATCATAATGTACATACAGAAAATATGTTTCATGGTGTTGAAGATGAATTACGCGAGGATGATCCCGAAACCTTTCATAAACTTATAAAAGAAGCCGAAAAACCGTTGTATCAAAAATGAAAAAAATACACTAAAATGTCGGGATTGGTTCATTTGTACAATGTGAGGGCAAAACATGGTTTTTTTAACAAGGAATTCACAGAATTACTAAATCTACTGGTCGATATGTTTCTTGAGGGTATTGAATTGCCATCTTTAATCTACTGGTTCAAATGATTACATTCTTTATTGAAAATAATATGAGACATTAGATGATTTTCCGATGTGTAAAGAAATCGAGATGGAAGCATGGTACAAATGAGACAACACATAAGAAAGGCATGCCTGCAAAGGTTCTTTCATACTTTCCTCTAATTCCTCGCTTTTAAAGGTTGTTCAATAGTAAAGACACATCAAAGATGTTGGCTTGGCATTCAGATAATCGATCTGATGGTAGGGTGCTACATCATCCTTGTGATTCTCCAAATTGGAAAGTATTAGATAATTTATCTCCTCAATTTTCATCTGATTCGTGCAATCTTCATCTTGCCATTGCTGTTGATGGAATTAATCCATATAGTTCCATTAGTAGTAGATATAGTTGTTGGCCAGTAATTATGGTAACATACAACCTTCCTCCCTGGTTGTGTATGAAAAGAAAATTCATGATGTTAACATTATTGATCTCAGGATCGAAACAACCCGGTGTTGATATTGATGTATATTTGCGGCACATTTAAGAGATAGGAAGCAAGTATCTCGTGCTAAATCTATGTCTACTAGCCAATCATCTCGCACCAAGTCATTCAAAAAGAAGCCTGGGAAAAAGTATAGTTATGATTATGCTTTAAACTTCAGCAGAAATCTTGGCACTTTGATGACTATTATTGGGAGGGAATCTAGCATAAATGATGGATGGATTATGCCACTTCCTATAGAAATTTCTGGTGTAGACCTTGGCCAAACTTATATATCGATCGAGTGCATATTGCAACTATTTGAAAATCAAATGATTGATTTATGTATAATTCAAGTATGGACAAGGTGAGTCCTCAATCTATTTATTTTTCTTTCATTTATGTAGAACATATATAGTTATATTTATATTATCTAATTATTTATATATATATATATATATATATATATATATATCTTTTATATAGGACGTGCTATTATCGATTTCAAAATAATCACTCATCACATTTAGTAATGTTCTATGATTCTTCATATGTCAATCAATATCAAGAGAAGGATGTTAGCATCAGAGCTAAAAAATTATGTGATAGGGCATTAACGCTTAACAGAAATCAAAAGCTGATAATCCCTTGGCCATTAAGGTTTGAACAAGGCCAAGATCATTGGATGTTGGTAATCATTGATATGTTCAATAATCATGCTTGGTATTATGACTCAGCTTCCATAGAATTGAGTAAAGATACAAAAACAGTTGTTGAACTGTAAGAGTTATATCTACATATTAGTTTCTTCTATTATTTTTTGTAATATTTAATAAAAACTAATCGTTTTAAACCTTGATAGGGCATGGAAGTTGTGGAATAAGTTTAGGGGCATTGCCCCTAAAAAATCTCATAAGCTTATATGGACAAAAGTTATGGTATGTACAAGCGAATATTAATAATTTTATTAATTTTACAATTGAATAATAAATATGTTCGAATATGGAAAATCATGTACACTTGTTTTTTGTAGGTCCCACAAAAAAATAATGGAGTCATGTTTGGTTATTATGTCATGAAGTTTATGAGTGAAATCATCACAAATATCAAAATTCCAATTGATGATGTGGTAATATCTTTTACCCATATAGATAAAAGTTTTTTAACATATTTGAATTATTTTTTGTAAATAAATGAAATTACATTCTTATTTTGATTTTAAATATATATAGTTCTTTGGTTGGAACAAGATGGGCTATGACCAGCAAATTTTTGATGATTTACGAGAGGAATGGGCAAAACACATGGTTCAAATTATATCATCACAAGAAGAATCAGGAGAATATTCTGATGATCTTGAATAGCATATGACAACATAACGGTAATTTTTTTAATGATTTAATTTCTCTATTCCTGTGTCTGAAGTCCCTTGTTTGATGGATGATTATATGCTCATGTATTTAGGGAAATGCATTGTTTTATGGACCTATTTTTGGCCCAAACTACATCTCATCTCTCTTGCCTACTTTCCTTATGACAACAATTAGCACTTTATTAATCATTTATCTATAAATATGAAGTTATCTGGAATCTCTACTCATATTTTTAATGATATAATGAACTCTAAATATGAAATCAGGTGTAACTCCGATTTGTTTCTTGGTTTGTATCAATTTTGGTGCCCATGAACGTGTTCCATACGTTTAAGGGCACCAAAACACACACAAGCCAAGTAAGAAATCAGAGTTACACTTGATTTCATATTTAGAGCTCATTATATCATTAATAAAACTAGTAGAGATTCCAGATAACTTCAAATTTATATACAAATGATTAATAAAGTGCTAATATGAGTTCGTCGAAGGGTTATATCACTCGGATGTCGTTGTGGTAATCTCTTTTTTATGGTAATATTTATAATGATTTAATTTCTCCATTCGTATGTCTCTGAAGTTTAGACTGCTTGTTTGATGGATGTTTACGTGCTCATGTATATAAAGGAATGAATTGTTATATATATCACCTGTTTTTTTGTCTAGTTTCCTTGTCATAATGCTGGTGATTCTAAGCCAACCAAGCTTGCTCGCACAATCCAATTACACTTTGACGACATTATTTTATTTGTAATTTAAGTTAACTGTATGTATTGTATATACATTATTTGTTTTTGTAATAAATTTAATTAACAAGTAATTAATTATATTTAAATTTTTAATTATTTGTATTATTATTTATATTTTAGTTTTTTATGCTATATATATTGAATACGAAAAATGAGAATATAAATTAAAATAAAAATCATAAAATGTAAAGTCTGTTCATGCGGTCAACCGACTTTACCTGTAAAGCCGGTTCACGCAATGAACCGACTTTATATTTTAAGTCACTAAATTTAAAGTCAGTTCAACGAACCGACTTTAAATTTGTTTAAAGTTAGTTTTTAACCGACTTTAATGCCCATTTTTGTAGTAGTAAAAGTTACGTATTTCATGAGAATGTGCAAGTAGTGATTGAAAATTTCAGGTGCCTCCATCATATTCATCATTAAAGTTCACACAAATAGATCGCTGTGAACTTCTAATATCTCAACAAATATTTTTAGTTTTAACAATTCTAAAATTATTCACATACAATTAAACTAAAATAAAATAAATAATTTAAATAAACAAAACAAATAAAAGTAAATTACCTAAAATGATGGGTTACCTCCCATCCATCACTTAGTTTAACGTCTTAGCAAGAGATAACTTGGGGGATTTTATTTTATGTAAACTCAATGTCCCCACATCATTGAGTCAATCAAACCAACAGGTAGGACAAGATTCTCTACCTATACTTTTTTCAGTCATGCCCTATGGATTTTCAAAATTTCCTTTATTTAAAACTAGGGACATGATTATGGGTGTTAGATAACTCAGTTCTTAGTGCAAGTAAAATAATGAAGGAATCAAAACACAATTGTACCTAGATCTAACAAAGCAACAACCTCCTTTTATCACAAATTGTAATTAAAAATATTTAAATTTTTGAGAGAGCTTAAGTAATTTGTTTTATATTTGTTTTTATTTTTTTATTATAATCTCTAAGTTAAATAACATAATCACTATTAACCAAGAGTTCTCTCAAGAAAGAATGGTGGGGTAAGACCTCCTTAAAAATCATCATCCTAGATAGGGTAACGTTCCCAAGAAAGACTAGTACCACAAAGGCTTCCAAGAACTAGTCTCCTAGACAGAATTCCCTTAAATATTTACTTTTTATGCTGTTGCATGAGGAACTCGGCGCAATGGGTGGCTGCACGCGGAATTTCAACCTTTTTGACATTTTTCACCGTTTTGACCCATTTTTTCCATCTTTTTGACTTTTCCTCATTTCTTTTCTCAACATATTTGTGATGTATTGCCTCAAGTATTTTGCTTTGTGTTTTTAAGTTATTTTTGAATGAAATACTTGAAAAACAATAAAAATACCTATGATTCCAAAAAGACAAATTTATATAAAAATATGATAAAATCATACAAATATAAATCTATTTAATCAATTAAAGTACATTAAATCATGGTAATTTTAGTGCTTTTTAAGCACTCTTTAGAGCTGATGGAGCAAGCCATATGGACACCACCCAATCAGAGTAGGCGAATCACTAAAAGCTGCATTTATAAAGTGATGAAGCACTATGCCACGTGTCAACACAGTGTTCATCCCAACTTTGTCCCGCTTGGTCAACACGTTCACCACGCCTCTTCACCTAATTCGTCCAGCCACTCCACCCGTGTGCCATACCATCTATAACTCAAATCATGTTACCCATATTGCGCTCTGATTCGCTCAATGAATTATGTGTGCCACGTGTTGTTATCCGAGCTGACACTATTAATTTTGCTTGTTTTGATCTCAGCCCTAGCTTTGAAGTTTATCTGACGGTCCAAATTCCACATGAGCTATATTTAACCCTTTGATCACCCTATAAACGCTAAGGAGCCATAGTTAACATAATTTTATCAATTTTTGGAGGTAAGAAGAGAGAAAAATACAAAAAATTCAAAAAAGGATACAATTTTGTTTTTGAATCAAGAAGATATTGGTACTATAATTCAAGATATTGATTGTATTTCTTCTTCTTCTCTTTTATTTATCATTTTTTATGTCTTTCTTTATGAAAATTTTGAGCTTCATGAACAAAATTATGTGTAGTTAAGATATGACTGTTGCATTAAGATATGACAGTCATGTGATTTCAATCCATACAATCTCTTATCGGTGATAGACACAAAATTTCTTAAGTTGGATGAGTAACCATCAGGAACTTTCACACCCTCCAAACATTTACAAAACATATCCTTCTCTTTTGTTGACATTGTATATGATGCTGGTGGTAAGTATGTTTGATTCTTATAATCTTCCACCCTTGGTTCCAATTCAGGTCGTATGCCTAGTTTCTTTAAATCCAATCTTGCTTTAATTCCATCCTTTGTTTTTCCAGGTATATTAAGTAAAGTACCAATCAAGCTCTCACATACATTCTTCTCAATGTGCATGACATCTAAGATGTGATGAATGTGTAGGTCTTTCCAATAAGGTAATTCCCAAAATATTGATTTTTTTTCCAACAACCATGGTAAGTCGGTTCAAACTCTTTTTCACTTTCACCCATTTCATTAGTTGACCTCTTTCGTTTCCCCACCTTAGTGAGTTTTTTTCATCTTTCTATATCGTTTGAATGTCATACCATTCAATTGCCTTAATATCTCAACACCTCGCAAAGGTCGAGTTGAATGATCATGATCTTCTTCACCATCGAATGGTTTATTTTGGTATCTAAACTTGTGTCCAGATGGCAAAAATCTTCAATGTCTTCTATAAGACATCTTTCTTCCGTGAACAAGATAAGTTGTAGAAGTTCCATCACTACATATAGGGCATCCCTTGTAACCTTTTGTTGCATGTCCTGATAAGTTTCCATAAGCAAGAAAATCATTAATTGTCCATAAAAGGACCCCTTCAAGTTAAAGTGTTCTTCTTTATGTGCATCGTAAACATTTACACCATCATTCCACAATGTATTTAAATCATCTATCAGAGGCTGCAAATATACATCAATATCAACACCGGGTTGTTACGGTCCTAAGATCAATAATGTTAACATCATGAATTTGCTTTTCATACACAACCAGGGAGGAAGGTTGTATGTTACCATAATTACTGGCCAATAGTTATATCTACTACTGAGGGAACTATGTGGATTAATTCCATCAGCAGCAATGGCAAGACAAAGATTGCGCGGATCAGATGAAAATTGAGGAGATAAATTATCTACTACTTTCCAATTTGGAGAATCACAAGGATGATGTATCACCCCATCATCAAATCGATTATCTGAATGCCAAGTCAACATCTTTGATGTATCTTTACTATTGAACAACCTTGGAAAGTGAGAAATCAGAGGAAAGTACCAAAGAACCTTTGCAGGCACTCATTTCTTATGTGTTGTACTCTCATTTGTACCATGCTTCTATCTCGATTCTTTACACATAGGACAATCATGTAATGTCTCATATTCTTTTCTATAAAGAATGCAATCATTTGAACAAGCGTGAATCCTATGATATTCCTTGCCAAATCGACTAAGAGATTTCTTCACTTCATACATTGAAGATGGAAATTCAATACCCTCAGGAAACATATCGACTAGTAGATTTAGTAATTCTGTGAATCCCTTGTCAAAAAAATCATGTTTTGCCTTCACATTGTACAAATGAACCAATCCCGACATTTTAGTGTATTTTTTGCATTTTGGATACAACGGTTTTTCGGCATCTTCTATAAGTTTATTAAAGGTTTCGGGATCATCCTCGTGTAATTCATCTTCAACACCATGAAACATATTTTCTGTATGTACATTATGATAAGATGTATGTAATCCACTCACATTCTTATTTATCTTTTCCCCATGAGTATTATCAATATTTTCTCCATGATAATACCAACATTTATAGCTCAAAAGAATACCATTACGGATAAGGTGATACTTAACCTCATCAAATTCATGAAATCACTCATTTTTACATTTAACACATGGGCATCGAATCATACTAGTTCCAGTATTACTATTTCTACAAGAAAATTCCATGAAACTTTCAACTCCAGAAATATAGTCTTGCTCAATTCTACACTTTGACATCCAAGATTTGTCCATTTTCTATTAATGACATTAATTAAACATATTACTTAATTATGTATCCAATGAATATATTTCAAGTATTATTATATATAAATTTCCTAATTATTAGAATATATATCAAAACATACATAATACAAAACAGTTATCATTTTAATCATTTTACAAAACCATTTCTATACAAATTAAAAAATAAGCAACATGCCAGCATGAATATATAAAAACCAATCACTTTGGTTGATTCTAATTTCTAAACATGTTACTATATCATAATTAAAAAGTAATATTAATTATACGTATATAACATTCTATAGAAGTATATAGGGACTACTATAGTAACATATTTAACATTTTAACACATAAGTAGCATATATAAATAAAAATAATAATACTACTTAGTTTTTAGTTATTATTTGATTTTTATTAATATATATATATATATATATATTATTTAAATTATTGAGTTTATAAATATATATTTATAATTTTTTTAAGAGTCAATAGATAGCACGTATAA
Organism: Hippophae rhamnoides; assembly: GCA_033030585.1. Taxonomy (NCBI): domain Eukaryota; kingdom Viridiplantae; phylum Streptophyta; class Magnoliopsida; order Rosales; family Elaeagnaceae; genus Hippophae; species Hippophae rhamnoides. The sequence continues at coordinate 53,051,340 of CM065430.1, forward strand.
CTCTTATACCAATATAATTTCTTACAAATTTAAAAAAACATATTATTTTTCCTCTATTCACTACTTAATAAAATATAATTATTTATATATAAATAAATTTATCCACGCACACCCACAACATTTCAGATATTATTTCCACATAAAATAAGTCAAACATAATAACAAGCAAAATAAAAAAATACCTAAATCAAAAATTTATACAAAAAATAAAACAAACTGAATAATAAGCTGCAAAATTCTACTTAATAAAATATAATTATTTATAATATATAAATAAATTTATCCACGCACAGTAAATATATATAATCCATCAAACCCACAACATTTCAGATATTATTTCCACATAAAATAAGTCAAAAATAATAACAAGCAAAATAAAAAAACATACCCAAATCAAAAATTTATACAAAAAATAAAACAAACTGAATAATAAGCTGCAAAATTAATAGAAATACTTACAAGAATGTTATGAAGTGACTAAATGAAGGAAAGAAGAAGAAAATTATGTTTTGTAAGTGAGAATAAGTGAAAAAATTGGTATAAAAAATTTGAGTATTTCGCTCAAAAAAATAGTACATCTGAAAGATAATAAGAAGAGGAATATAACTCACAAAACGACGTTGCAAATGATGGTCGGAGGTGGTCGGAAATTGAGAAAGAAGGTGGGTGTAGCTCAGTTTTGGGAGAAAATAGAGAGGAGAAATGAGAAATTGGGGTTTTGCATAAAAAAATGAGCCAAATTTGGATATATTAGGTGGATAGCGTCGGTTCGCCACGTCAACCAACGCTATCCCCGCAATTTAAAAAAATATTTTGTCAATTATTATTTTATTTAGACTATGCATATACGTACTATAGAAAAAGAAAAAATAATAACTTTAGAATATTATTTAATTAAAACATATACACAAAATTAAATAAAGATATATTGTAGGTACATATATAAATTTAAATATCCAAACAAATAAACAAAATTATATAATTTTTAAAACTAATTGTCTAAAAAAAAGGAAAAATTATACTATTTTTATCCAACTTAAATTCTAAAGAGTCAAATAAAATAATAATTAATTTTAATTGTATTTACTTCATCCATTTTTTAATTTAAAAAATAGGACATAGTGTCGGTTTACGTGGCAAACCGACGCTATCCACGTTGGACGTAGCGTCAATTGACGTCGCAAACTGATGCTAGCCACGTGTGTAGCATCGGTTGACATGGAGAACCGACGCTACCTACCGACGCTACGTCCAACATGGATAGCGTCGGTTGTACACCGAACTGACTTTAATAGCGACTTAAATACCCCTTTTTATAGTAGTGATACCATGAACTTTCAACTTTCTAGCAGTGGATGAGTTCCTGCATGATCGAGATCACATTTTGCTTGATTTGTGCCATAACCTCCTATAAGCTCAGAACTGAATGAAATGCCACGCTGACCAAGGTCAACAAGAGGTATCCTCTGAAGTGGGAGATTATGTGTACCTCCATCTACAACCATACAGACAGACCTCAGTGGCTTTTTGAGCTACCATGAAACTAGCTCCACGTTTGTATGTCCTTTACAAGATAATTGCTCGAATAGGAATGGTGGCATACAAGCTAGCCCTACCAGCTAACTCTCAGATCCATAATGTCTTCCATGTAAGCCTACTCAAAAAGAATTTGGGGCATTACACACCACCTCTAACTCAACTACCTCTTGTCTCAGATAATTCCACAATGCTCCCTCAACCTGAAGCTGTTTTGGATCGAAGAGTGATCAAAAAAGGGAATTATCATCCAAAGAAAAAAATCCTCGTGAAATGGACCGATGCCTTAGTAGAGGATGCCACTTGAGAAAATGAATGGCGGTTCTCTAAGACATATCCTTAGTTCATCCTTATGGACAAGGATTCTCAAGCGGGGAGGAGTTGATTAGTGCATAATGCGCCGAGCGTGTACAGATAGGGGTGCTCGCACGGGGAGAAAGGCGCAGGCATGTGGTCCAACTTCCAAAGCAGAGATGATGCTCAGTAGAGGAAAGGGCCACACCTACAAAACATCTTTTTCTCCCTTTCTTTATCTCCATTTCTTAGTTTTTTTTAGTTTTTCTTAGTTTTTAGTTTTTCTTAGTTTTAGAGTTCTTCTCTTTTTGAGAAGAACTAATTATGTTTTTGTAATTTATTTGTTTTTTGATTCAATAAATGGAAGTGCAAATTCCATTTGGAGGTTTTCCTGCAACAAGAATAACATTAAAGTACTGTAAGGATTTTATTTTCTTTACAGTTATTTTTTATGTTTTATTCTTATATGTTATATTTAATTTGTCTGTGATTAAATTTAACTTTTTTGGTTGTTTGTAAACATGATGTAATAATAACGTTGTTATGTTTGCGAAATATTAAATAGGTAAAAATCTCTAAAATGAATTGATTTTGTTTTTATTCAAGATTTTATATTAAGAATGTTACAGAGAAATATATTATTTTTCATTACAAACTTAAATCTAAAAATTAGATTTTAAGGTTTAATTATCCGGTCTAATTTAGAGTAGTGTTTTTTTATTTGTTGGTACAATCGCCCCGTAGTTAGAGTGAAGCTCTATTTCAAAAGTTTTTATAAGAATTATTATTTGAAAATGTATTGACAATATATTTTCAGTAATGGTTTTAAGACTTGAAAGTTAGTACTTTGATAATTAAATTCTTAGGTTTAATTTGGACACCTTGAATAAAGTTTAAACTGTTTAATCCCACCAAAGGTCTCATTTAAATGGTTCATTTTCAATCTCTTAGAAAAAAGGAATTAATTTAATTAACCAAATTTGTTATCAACCTCACCCATAGGTGTTAATTGATTTGTTTAATTAACAAAGAATATCTAACCCCACCAAAGGTGGTATTCATATAAAAAAGAGATAATCAATAAATATCAATTTATATCTTTAATAACCTAAATAATATGAGCAAGCATAATTAACTTAGTTATTATATCCATAAATACTCCATTATTATAAAAGATAAAATTTGCATAAATGTTTATTGAATCTGTATCTATGTTTATTTTTATGTTATTAGATTAGAATCAACAAAACCCAAAATATCGTGACAGGATGTTTAGGATATAATTTCGTTTTTAAAAGTCTGAATAATAAATTAAAAACCACATATATTCCTTCCTTAGATCGACCTTGGGAGTATACTTATCATTTTCTATAAAATGATTCGTGCACTTGCGAGAGTTTTATAAATATAAAACCAAAGTATTGGCAGGATCGGTGATGCCGGTTCTACTCATCAAGTTTTTGAAAATCATATAAATATATATATTTTTAATCTATTAACGTACATAAAATCATGGTAATTTTAGTGATTTTTGAGCATTCATCAACAACTTATGAATGAGGTACCAAGCATCTTTGAGTTCATACTCAAGGCTATTATACTCTTTCACATTAATGGTGTAATTTGACAAAGAGAACAAAGAGACTTAATGTTTTGACATGAGCACGATACTCACCATTGTAAGTTCGTATGTAATAGGACCATAACCAACTCATGTACAAAGAGTTACATAGATGCAAGTATAAGAGATTCTATGTTTATTTTCCAAGATGTACTTTTTATCTTTATATATGAGTCATATGTATGGCCAATGATGTAACAATGTGTACTATATTAACCCCATATATATGCAATAAATGGGGCACTATCCCACATGATAGTGATTCTACTCACTTTGTAATTCTACATTTCTCTAACTTATTTATCCTAACAAAATATCTTAAATCATTTTAATTTTTAATGGGAATACATATTTAATTGATTGATACTTCATTTAAAATTGATTAGTATCATTTAATTAAAGGTAATAATATTGTCGAAACTATTTTTATTATTGGCACTATAAAAATCTATGAATTATCAATTATATTCGTACATTTAATTACATGTGAGTATAATTACTGTTAGATAAAATTATTATTAATAATTTATTTTTGTAACAGTATAATCATCCTATTTAACTGAAAAATGTAAAAGGTAGGCATCACATAACATATTTTTGAAGGGTAGTTTATCCACTCTTCACCACATGAAGTTCTATAGTATTTTATCGAGGAAAAATTTAGTGCTTTGTTTGAAAAGTGCAAAGACAAAAAGTTTAGTATGATGGTTGTGGGGTTTACTAACTTAGTAATACCGTAATTTCATTTTAGGTACCTTTTTTACCTATATTTTTCAAGTCATGCCTTTGTGATACACAAGTTTAATAAAATATAACAATTTAATGTAATTTTTTTTTATTTTGTTAAGGATCTTCCATACATGTGCACTATATATGTTTGTGATATTATTTACTATTTCATCCAATAGAACATTAATAGCTTTTTTACCTATCATTATGAGTCCTTAGATACATGTTTTAATGATTTTTGACTAATTTTACACTCTCTTTAAGCTCGTTACTTCATATGTTACCTAAGAATTCAACAACTTCACTTATAAATACATATTGCTTATAGATGTTCATCCAAATTTTTTTTAGTTTATGCAACTTTTTTTAGTGAGTGCAATATGCAATTTTTGGGTTTTTTTTATAGAAAAATAAGAAAGCAGTATGTAGTATGCAATTTTAATGAAAAAATTATATTGAGCCGATAGATTAAATAGTTTATATATACAACTCAATATATAATCATATAATCAAATATGTAGCCCCACTATAATAAGAAATATTACTATCATAAATATAATTTAGCGAGCGCTTTTTTTGGAGCTTGAAAGAGCCTTAGCCTTTTATCATTCTTAGAATAATCATAAGTGCTTAAAAGGAAAAGAGCTATAAGAGAAAACCTCAATTTAAGTTGATATATAAGTAAAAAATAGAAGAGAAATTGTTGAGCTCCTAGGTGATAGTAGGAGTGACCAAAAACTGGACCGAATAGTTTTATAAATCACATAGTCTGATTTGGTTTGTAATAACTAAAACTATTTTTCAAACGGTCCGATCCGCGGACCAAACCAGACCGTTATTAATAATATATTAAAAATTATTTTAAAAAATCCTTTATTTTAACATATCTCTTCGAAAAATCTATTCGAAACGCAAATATCCTATCTGGCTATTTGCATCTTCGTCACCTCAAGCACCAACCAGCCATCATCGCCGCCTCCAGCGCTTGCCAACCTCACCTCTCCTCCAACACCAGCCAACCTCACCTATAGTCCTGTCAACTATGGACAAAATAGGTATGTGGAGTTTTGTTGATTTACCAACCATAAGTGGTTTGGTCGCTTGAATTTACTCATTAGTATGTTAGGTTTCTTGAAATTAAAGCCAAAATCTTCCATCTCCTATCTATTTATTTTCCTAAAATGTTTTTTTGTATATTAAATGATATAGTATCTGCTTGGCTTTTCTTTCATTTTCTTATTAGTATATTTATTATTTTTCAAGTCCTCTTAGTTTTTTTTTTCTCTCTGACTCTTCAGTCAGAGAAGAGGATTCCAACTATTGCAAGGAAAAGGAAGCATGATGCTTATGAGAATCTTAGTGATGTGCACAAGCACAAAAAAGTAAGATAATAAAGTGATTCTTTATCCATTTGAATGGCTTGTTGAGTTTTTGACTTTGATCTCCTATTTAATTTGCAAGATATGGTCATAAGGGCATCCAATTTTTCATAATGTCACTTTTATGATCTCCATTTTACCATGCACCATAAGAGCTCAACGATTGATGAAATGGGTACAATTAAAGTTGCTGGTTGAAATGGTGGCATAATTATTTTTGTTATCCTCAAAGTGATTGTCATTTAGAGTTTGTTGGGGCAAGAATTTGGTGGTGTGCAATATCTTGAGGTACACTTTTATTTTTTCACTTGTATCATTTAATGGTATCGTGCTATTAAGTTATCATGTTTTCCTTTTCTAGTTAATGATTTTACTATCAATTAGCAAGCCCATATTTGGTTAGTGATATCATAATCTAATTGAATCGTTGAAAACCGTTGATCAAACTAGACCAAACCGTTTGGTTACAATATTTTTAATAGCTAAACGGTCCGGTCTGATTTGATTAAACTAATATGAATGGTTCGGTTTGGTTAAATTGTTTTTACTAAAAATCAGATCGTAGACACCCCTAGGTGATAGAGAAAGAATAGAGGTTGAAGATAATATAAAAGAATTCAAAAGTATTAAAACATGTATTTAAGAACTCAAAAATGATAAAAAAGAATAAGTTTTTAATGTTACAGTGAAAGAAACAGTAAAAAATACCACAAATTTTCCCCATTAATGCACATGTGGTGCACATATTCGTAAGATATCACTTAAAATTTTGATAAGGTAACAAATAATAAACATGTGCATTAATAAGGTAACACTTCTTGGTCAGGAGTTATTGTATATTAGCACATATCCTATTTTAACCTTTTATTATTTTGGAATAGATGCAAAAAGCCCAAATCACCAAGAATGGCCAAGAGACTACAACAATAATATTTCCGTAATATAGCACTTCTAATGCAAATAGCGTCAATTTACTTGAAATCGCTCAATGACTTCGTTTTGAGAACGGAAGATTACAATTATTTCCATCGTTATTGGCAACATTATTTTAGGGCAACGGTGTTTGGTTCTGGTCAGAGGTATGAAAGTGAGAGAGAAGAGATGTTTTTCCCTCTTTGGTGGTGGGTCTTCGTCATCTTTTTTTCATTTTTAAGTCTTGAGATTTGACAGACTCTAAGAAATCTTTTAAGGCTTCAGCGTTGGTTTTGAAACTTTTTTGGGGTTTGCCGAGAGGATTGTTCGGTTTTAAGTTGGATGGGTTAGTGGGCTCGGTGATGGTTGGAAAGGAGGTGGTAGGGGTTTGGGTGAGGTTGATTGGTTCTTCTTCTTCATCAGCTTCATTTCTTTAAGTAGTTTGAAGGGTATCCATGGTTATTTGGGCACGTAACATCATATTTTGTACAAGTGCTTGAAATAATACATTAATGTTTTCCTGTAAATGCATCTCGCCCAACTAAATTAATTAAAAATAAAATATGATCAAAGTAAAAAAGTTGATAGTTGAACTATAGAGATCATACCCTTTATCCATTAAATTAACTTGAAGCATCATTCTATTAATGAGTGACAAAACATTATTCCCTCTTTGAACTCCAAACTTAGAGGAACAAGTTTAAGAATACACAAGCTAAAACTAAGAAACGCATTCTGAGAATGAAAGGTGTGTGAAATATTCTTCTTTTTCTTTTTTATTTTATTTAATTTTTTCATTCAAAAATCCAAACATGTTATAATTTATTAATTACCTCTGCTCCATTTTGTTCTTGCAATTCAAGATTCCAAATTTTTTCTTTCTCTTTCCCTAATTTTATAGCTGTCAGAAATGACAATTCTTTTTCTTTTCCTTTTTTTTCTTTTTTTAAAAGAAACCACACAATTCAAGCTTCAGTTGTTGCCTTTAATTTTGTTAACATATTTCATCCACTTTTTAGATTTATATTTATACTTATATTTATTTCTATCTTTAAATATAATAAATTATATTAGTTCTATTTTTATATGTATAATGATCAATCTTTTAATTTAACATAAACTTTATCATTTTTGTGAACTACACGTCTAAAATGTTACTTCCAACACTATCTTTGTACATTATACATGAAATATACTTATAATTTTGTATTCAATGAGTTACATTCACATTTATCTTTATACGTAACATGTTGATCTACATCTATCTTTATATGTAACATGTTACATTTATATCTATCTTTGTATGCATTATATTGTATGCATTATATTACATACACCTTTATATTTGTATGTATCATATTATATACATCGTACTTTTCGTGACCTACTAGATGTATCACATTACATTCATATGTATCTCTTATGTAACTTATTACATCTACTGTAGTTCCAACGACCTATCAGATGTAATCTATTATACCCATTACATTCATATGCATCTTTTATATAACTTGTTATATTTAATGTAGTTCCAACAACCCATCGGATGTAACCTGTTAAATTCACATGTATTTTTTTATGTAACATGTTACATCCCTTGTAGTTGTAGTGACCCACTTAATGTAACATGTTACATTCATATATATCTTTGTATGTGACACGTTACATCCACCATAATTCCTGTGATCTACCGAATGTAACATGTTATATCCACCTATACCTTTACATATAACATGTAACGTACACCAAAGCTCCGATGGGTCACTGGTGGTGGCTGTTGGGGCTCTAGCAAGTCACTAGAGCTCTGATGAGGTTACAGGCAGTGACTATTGAAGCTCCCAAGTGGTCATTGGTGGTGATTGTCGGAGACGTAGTGGGTGTAATATTGATATCATTTTATTGAAATTATGAAAAGAGAGTATTTTGATATTTTATTATGTAATTTGGTATATAACTATGAGTTTTGAGATGAGTTGCTAATGCTTAGAAAAAATTGATTAATTTATCAAAAATGAAGCTATTTAGGCCAAAAACTTGATTGCAGCTTGGTTCAACCCAATTGTGTGTTTATTATGCCAAAGACTTTGAAGGATTCTTTTTTCATTTCCATGGCCCAAGTTTAATGTACATGAGTAATGTTAAAGACACAAATTTACACTTATACTAATTATGATGTTACATGTGACCAAATATTTTTGAAAAATGAATAACTCTTTTCATTTTTAAAGTTATTTAGTGGTAGTGGTACTTTATTAGCATCGATGTTAATCTTTTGGTACCCATATTAATCTTTTAGGGTTTAGAATTTATATTTTAAAAGTTAAGGTTTTACATTTAGTGTTTATGATTTAAAATATAGGATTTGGTGTTTAGTATTTAAAATTTAGAATTTAAAGTTTAGTGTTCGGTGAAAAAAAATTTAGAGAAAATTTTATAAAGATAAATAGATGTGTGAGAAAGATAGGAAATAGATTAAAATGAAAGAAAAACAAGAGAAAAAGAGGTAAGAAATTAAAAAAAATTAAAATAACTAAATAGATCTTTATTGTTTTTTCGCATAAAAATTATTTTAGACCAAATGGTATCTTTTAAAAATATTAGTACTTTTAAACTTGGGTAATAATAAGTAATAAAACAATAACATGGTACCGCCCCTTCACCAAGATCATCAAATTTTCATTCAATTATTCAAAGTTATAACCTATAGTTTATAATATGATACCAATACCAGAAATTACATAGTAACAACACTATTTTTTCACAATCTTCATAAACATTTTGTTTTTAATCCTCTATAGACAAACCATATTGTAGTTAGGGCACCATTCTGTTCTGCAATTTTTGCATGTGTGGATTTCATTAGCACTTATTTCAATTAGATGAAAGAAAAAGGTCCCTCAATATTCACTCCAAATCAAAAGGTTTTCTTCTCCTTTCACGCAAAATCAATTTCTATACTCATTAACGCCTTTTGGCTCTTTCAACTGTATATACAAACATAACCGATCAAACACCGATCTTTTAACTAAACTAACATTCATCTAGCATTTTACTTCAATTATGAGAAGAAGCTAATCAAGGATACTAAGTGAGATGATCAAGAAGAAATGGAAGAGAACAAAGGGTCATTTTGCAGTATACACCAAGGCATAAGGTTTCTTCTACCTCTATGGCTATGCAATTTGAACCACCCCATCTTCAAAGTACTTTGGGAGGTGGTTGAAGAAATTGGATTCACAGTTAATGGACCAATCCAAGTTCATTTTGAGGACAAACAAATGGTTTTCATTGTCTCTTTGCAGATAAAAAAATCCTTCTGAGGAAAATCTACATCATTCTATGACCACTTCTAAGGGAGCTTCAATATCATACTTGTTTCTACTTTTTAATGCCCAAAACAAAGATGCTAGAAAAAAATTGAAAGGCATTTTCATGAAGCGAATGGGAAATGTGTGAAGTACTGATGTTTAAAGGGTTTTGGTTTCTTTGAACTCTGTTTATGCAGTCAAACTTCTCGGATATATTCTACAATCATTTTTTCCTTATTCGGTCCTTAATTCTCTCCCCCCCTCCCTCCCCTCCCAAAAGCACTTTTAAAAGTTATCAAAACAGAAACAAACATATTCTTAAGTTTATCTACAGTAAGGATAAAAAAACAAAATGTTGATACAAAAGTGCAATCTTATTCATCATTATTTTTTCTGTGACATCATTAGGAAGTTAACTTTTATAACTTCCATTAAATGTATCAGATCATTGATATTCAAACCTACAAGCCAAAGTAAGATGAAAAACGCTAGGGTAAGAAGCAGCGGCAGAGAGAAACCTGCTTGTTAATTTGAATATACAGATAGCAATTAACCAAATTGGACCTCAACGTGTAAGACATACAACATTCAAAGTTTGGAGGTTGCAAGCTTTATAAGATCCTTCCTCAAAATCTTGCCAGAGGGATTCTTGGGTATCGAAACTATAAATGTAACTTTCCTAATTCTCTTGTACGGAGCCACCTGTACAAACAACGGTGTCTTGGTTATTTAAGTCACTGGCGAACAATCAAATTTGTAGAATCTAATTAATTTTGTGTTTATTGTAAAAGCAATAACTGATAGGTTAAAACTTAAAAACTCACCAAGCCGGCAACGAATTCCATGGTTGCCTTCTCTGATAAATTGCTTCCTGGTTTTCTAACCACATAAGCCAAAGGATACTGCCCAACCTCCTTATCAGGATATCTGAATTTGTACATATTTTCAAACTCATGCTCTCCTTGTTTTTCCAATTTAAAGATGTAAAAGAAGTCCCAGAATATCACATGTATATTGTAAATAATCGAATTGGATCCAAAATAACATGTTAGTGTGTATATATGTACTTATCAAATTTATGCACACCGTATATAATTCACATGCTATTTTAAAACTAATTCGATTATATACAACATAGACATATCGCCCGGAATTGCAATACATTATGAAACTGAAACTTACGGAATAACAGCAGCATCAGAAATTTCGGGATGAGTAAGTAATAAAGCTTCTAGTTCAGCTGGAGGGACCTAGAATTAATATGACAAAAAATTGAAAAGATCATATTCTCCATTAATTTGACATTTCGTAATTCAATTTTTTTAGTTCTTAAAATGATTATCAACTCGTAAAGAATGCCATCGATGAACATATGAAAACATCACAATAATCACCTGATAACCCTTGTATTTAATTAGCTCCTTCAGCCTATCCACCACAAAAATGAACCCATCTTCATCAATGTAGCAGAGGTCTCCAGTTCTTAACCATCCCTCTGAATCAAGTGTTGAGGAAGTCGCTTCTGGATTACTGAAATAACCTTTAGCAACATAAAAACAAGAGTTGATCAATAGCGTGATTAAACTACAATATATTTACTTTAGCTGGCTAAATAAGCTTAAAATGAAATTATATATATGAATAGGTTATGTAATACAATTAAACCTAACTTTTATAGTTGTTCGAGTGGTTATAGTTCAGTGATACTAAATCCTCTTATAAGGCATATAAGTAGAAGGTTAGGAGTTTGATCCTAAAATGCATGAGTTGCGTAATATTATTTAAAAAATTATAATTTAAAAATTCTATTTATATTTTAATTATTATAATTGAATAAATTTGAGATGATTTCAATATATATGTTAAATTCCATAAATTATTTCAAACTATGTAGCTAACAATTTAGCTCGATTAAGATTTTTTTTCTAGCTCCGTCACTAGTGGTGGTTAATTTTGTCATTGCGGTGCTTAAATTGCCTTAACCATTTTCTTTTCTTCTATTTTTTTTACTTTCTTATTATTATTTTAAAAAAAATTATTTTTCTTCGATACCAAAAGACTCTTGATATATTTTATAATTGTTTTAATTACATAAAAGTGATTGCAATTATAATTTTTGACATTAAATGTAACAATTCATGAGCTCCATACTTCTCAATTTAATAAACAAATTGGGCTTGATTAATTCATTTATGAACCAATTATATTTGTGTTGAAGTAATCACTTTTGAATAGATATCATATCATATCTCATATTAATTAAAAATTAGTAAAGTAATATACAATATATTTAAGCAAAAGATACTTATTAATATTCAACTAATTTTTTAAATAATAATAATTAAATAAGTTCATTTGTGTTGTCATGTTATATTTGATTTATTTATTAAACAATGTTATATAAGTTTTATCAATATCGTGTCAAATCATATATGTTTGTACCGTGTGTAGACTTCACAAATTATCACACTTAAAGCTCATAAAATAATATTGTATATTTATTATTGGGTGACCAATTCTTTAAATCATTTTTTGTGTCATTAGGATTCTTTAGTCACATTATTTTTAAAAATGACACATAAGTTACTTGATTTTTAAAATTAATATACCTTAATCATATAATTTTATAGTTATGTAACTAAAATGTCCATTTTCTATAGTAAAAATGGTTACTTTAATCACATAATTATGGAGAAAATAAACATTTTAGTAATATAACTATAAAATTATATGATTAAAGTATACAAAATTTAAAAATCGAGTGACTTATATATCCCTTACAAAAACTACATAATTAAAGTGTCCAAATAACACATTTTTAAATACATCTAAGATAATTTTTCCTTTATTATTTACTAAATAATTAATTAATTATTTATTTATTTTAAGAATATTTTTGCAAATGTTTGTATAAAATTTTACAACGATTTAATTTTGACACATCCTTTTTCCTAAATAAGAAATTTCTAAACAATAATTATTATTTTACAATTAACATTATTATATATTCATTATTAACATGATTACACTCATTCCATGTGATAATTTAAAATGATTTCACTTTTAATAGTCAATATAAAATATTTATTTTTGTAATGTAGATTCATTTATATTTTAAAAATGAAAATATGTTTTTCTTACAAGATTAAAAATAAAAGTCAATATGAAAAGTTATATCATGCTAATAGTAAGATAATATTTTTTTAAATAAAATTAAAATTAAAATATGTAAATATACAAAACTAAACAAAATAAAAGCGTTTGATATGTTTTGAAATTGGTATCACTTTTCATCAATTTTTAGAGTGGCTCTAATTTAATATCCATATTTTGTAAATATTTATACAATAATTATGATTTATTTAAAATTTATCCTTTATGTTCCTCATGTGATCTCTAAAGAATGGACAATTTTGTCATTCTAAAAAAGAAGAAATCAAAGGTTCCAATAACTTGAAAGGTTTTTCTCACTAAACGTGGCATTTGGTTCACAAAATGAAATCGAAATCGAAATCAAAATCGAAATTAGAATTAGAATCGGAATGGAATGGAAATAATTTTGTTTGGTTTAACCATTGAAATCAAAGAAAGAATCAGTATTATAGTGTTTGGTTTACAACTGGAATGAAATGAAAAACAATATATATTACCTTAATACCCCTATATTCAGTAAAATTTAAATAATATCATTTAATTATTATTTTTTCGTTAGATAAAATACATTATTAAAATTATTATTTTTCTAAATAATTATTACTTAAAAAATATTATTAAAATTATTTTTTTAAATAGGATTTAGGGTTTTGAGGTTTGGGATTTAGGATTTAAGGATTTAGGGTTTAGGGATTTGGGATTTGAGGTTTAGGGTTATATTTGTAGATTAAGGTTTAGAATTAAAATTATTATTTTTTAAATAGGGTTTAAGGTTTCAGGATTTGGGATCTAAGGTTTCAGGATTTGGGATCTAAGGTTTCAAGATTTGAGATTTAGGGTTTTGGGATTTGGAATTTGGGGGTCAAGGTTTATGATTAAAATTATTATTTTTCTAAATATGGTTTAGGATTTTGAGATTTAAGATTTAAGATTATATTTATGGGCTAAGATTTTGAGTTTTGAGATTTAGGATTTAAGTTTTAAGGTTTAAGGTTTTGAGATTTGGATTTATGATTATATTTAAGTTTAGGATAAAATTAAAAAAAATATTGAGATGAAAATGAAATCATGATTCCTTAAGGGTATAAAGAATTTAGATTCTTCTTATTTAGAATCAATGTCTAACCTAGAAGAAATCATTTTGAAATGTTTTACCTTTAAACAACTTTCAAAAGCCACGCATGGTTTTAACTCAAATTTGTTTCACAACTTATATTCAAAACTTTCTCTTTCAAGATCTTTTTTTGGGTTTATTTTCTTTGATAAGGCTCAACATGTTTTTTGGTATATATAGGGAATAATAAAAAATGGAGAAGAAATAGTTATGAAGATGCTCACATAAAGAGTTCTTGACGGGTTTTAACTCAAATTTGTTTCACAACTTATATTCAAAACTTTCTCTTTCAAGATCTTTTTTTGGGTTTATTTTCTTTGATAAGGCTCAACATGTTTTTTGGTATATATAGGGAATAATAAAAAATGGAGAAGAAATAGTTATGAAGATGCTCACATAAAGAGTTCTTGACGGAATAGATTGAAGAGAAGTTTTTGATGGAGAAATAACAAAATTGTACATGAGGAGCAGCACAAACAAAATTTTTTAAATAAAATGTATTTATTATTTATTTTATAAAATTTAAAATTATTTATAAAATATAAATACTAAATTAAAATCTTCTACAAGATACTACTTGGGGTAAAATAAAAAACTATAAATATTAACGAGTACTAAAAGCACACCTTTCATGATGGTGGGACCCTTGAGCCAAAGCTCCCCAGTCTTATTCACCGGCAAAGCCTTACCAGTTTCTGGGTCAACTATCTTGGCCTCCATGCTTGGCGACAACATTCCTGCCGTTCCGTACCTCCGACTCTCCTCTAGCGAATCAGTTGACGCTCCTACACCCGTCGATTCCGTCAAACCGTACCCTTGAAGAATCCTGACCGTCGGATACTTATCCACAAACCCCTCCGTCATCTCTTTGCTCAACGGAGCTCCTCCAGATAAAACCGAGTGTAACGAGCTCAAATCATACTTCGCCTTTATCTGATCAGCCCCGTTCACCATTCCGACCAGTATCGGCGGCACGATTGGAAGATACGTGGCTTGATACTTCTCAATGGCCAAAAACATTTCGTGAATCTCAAACTTCGAGAGAACCACAATCGTCGATCCTGACGCCAAAAGACCCATCGCAAAACAAGCTAAGCCGTAGACATGAAACATAGGAACAGTGCATATATAAATTTGTTGCTCCTCTGAGCCAAACCGGCCTAAAACGGTTTGAACCATAGCCATGAGATTTTTGTGCGATGATACAACTCCTTTACTCGCACCGGTTGTACCAGAAGAGTAGAGTAAAGTGGCCGTATCGTCCTGAGTGACTCGGTCTTTAACTCGACTTTGACACGGCTCTTTTCTCATCATTTCGGCTAAGGAAGTCACAACTTTAGCATTTTGTTGAATTCGCTTCTCGTCATCCATGAGCACGATGGGGAGAGCAGACTCGGCGAGTTTTGGAACGAGTTGGCGAGTAGTGAAGGCGATGACTGGGTTGGAATCGGCGATTTGTTTGGAAATTTCGCGAGTGGTGTTGAGGGGATTGGTGGTGGTGATAATAGCTCCAAGGGACATTGTGGCTAAGCAAACGATGGGGAAGAAAATTGAATTGGGAGATAAGAGGAGAATAACAGAGCCTTTTCGAATTCCCATGTCGGAGAGACAAGAGGCTACGGAATCAACTGCTCGCCATAGCTGATGGAAGGTGAGATGATCTCCTGTAGAAGCATCAACGAAAGCGATTCTTCCATGGTGAGCTCGAGAAGATATGAAAGTGGTGATGTCTACTGAATCGGATTGTGGGAGTGGTACGGGCCTTCGTTTGCTGTAGAAGGTTGAATTGGATTTGCAAAAACCACTTCTGGGATCGATTATGGTAGGATTGCTATTTTCAGCCATGGAAACGATTCGCCGCCTTTAGGATGTCTACTGTTTCTCTGTTTTCGGTATGAATTTTTTTTTTTTTTTTTTTGGTTGACGAAGATGAAGTTTATATATATATTTGGTGGAAAGTGAGTGTAATTATTGACGTTTGACTGTGGACGGATGGTAATGTAAGGCCACACAATTCATTAAAACAAAAAAATTTATAAATCATAAATCATTTGTTTGTTAATTATATATAAAATAATTAATTATTATTATTATAATTAATAATTATATAATATAATAATAATAATTTTATTATAAAAAGTGTTTTTAATTCTCAAATTCAAATAATAACTGATGAAATAATTTTTTATTAAATGTATTTATTTTTTAATCTGTTATTATATATTACATTATTTGTTATTATATGACAAATTATTGTAAGTAGATTTTTTTTCTTTAGTTAACTTATTTTTTCAAGTAATTCTATGACAAACACTAAAATTATTCAAGTTGATGGGTTAAATTTTTTCTTAAAATTTAAAAAATTATTGGATTTGTAATAAATAAAAAGTGTTTACCGATGTGGTGGTATTTAATGTGTTTTGCATCTAACATATACAATCAAACTAATATTTTAATTATATTTTTATTTTTATTTTTATTTTTATTATTTTTAAATACATTTTAATTTAATTTAATTTTTTAAGAAAAAATATATAAAAAGAAATAAAATTTATTAAATAATAATGTAAGTAAAAATTTAGAGTATTAGTAACCTGATTGTACACCAAACATACGGCATTCGATTTTTATGAGGATGAAATAGCGCATATAGAGTTTGCATTTTAGACGACAAAAGCGAATGAAGTAAACAATTAAGCACGTTTTCCTTCATAGTCTAAAATTTCGGTGATTTTTGGTGTATTATATTTATATTTTCTAGTGATAACACACTCGTTTCATAAAAGTGAAGTAATTCTATATGCCACCGTACCCATTTAAGTAGATAATTTAAGGTCATCAATTAGATTTAATTTAAATTTAAAAAATATTAAATTTGTAATACATAAATAATATTAAATAATATAATAATATTTTCCAAATATCGAAAAAACATTAATTTAAAATATTTTTCTTAATATTAGGTTTGTAAAAGCATGTGCTAGTTAATCACATTTTTTATTTTTAAATATATGTTTTATTTTTAAGTATATGTTTTTATTTTTAAATATAGGTATGAAATTGATTTTTTTTATAGTTGATAATTATTACTTATATACTTAATCTTATAATCGATTTTTTTTTATTTTTTTATTTACAACACTTTTTCGAAGAGATTAAATTATTATTTATTCTTTATAAACCCAAGTTGTTTTCTCTATTCTCTTCATCTCCGTATCTTACATTTTGGCTATGGAGGAAAAATTATTATACAGTTGGAGTTGATTTTATCGTTGAATTTGTCGCAAGAGATAACAAAACTCTCACAATTTTTAGTTTAGCCATAGGTGAGAAGGTTTCTTGATAATCTATACTATGTTTGTGTGTATACCCTTTTGCTACTAGCCTCGCCTTGTATCGATTAACTGACCCATCTACTTTATACTTAATGGAGAATATCCACTTGCATCCTACCATTTTCCTCCCTTGAGGAAACTTGCTTAACACCCATGTGTTGTTCTTCTGTAGTGCTTCAAATTCTTCTTTTATAGCTTGAGCCCAATTTGGATCAGATAAGGCTTCTTCAACATTGCTTGAAATTTGACATGAGGAGAGTGTTTGTACAAAAGCCCTGATAGGTTCTGATAACCCTTGAGTAAATACATAATTGGCTATTGGATACTTGGATTGTCTTTCTTCTTTGTCTAGAGAGTATCGATTCGGAGGTTTGCCTCGGTTGTGTCTGAAAGGTAGAACATAACCAACAGATGTATCTATAGCATTAGTTTGTAAAGGTGTGATAGGAGAACTTACCTTAGAAGTATTTTCAGCAGGAGGATCATTGGGTACTAGAGAGTGGATGGGTGCATCAACCACTGCATCTTCTGGAGATTCAGTTCTTAGAAGTTCAAGTTCGGGTCTAGGTATTGGCTCATCCATATTGTTGGCATTATCTGAGTATATTGGATTGTTACTAATGTCTAATACTTCAACATCAAGCCAATTTCGGTCTTCACTATAACTCCCCCCTGAAGAGGGTAATTGGATACTAATGATGAAAAAAAACATTCAGATTCTAGGAAAGTGACATCCATGGTAATGTAGGTTCTTTTAGTAATAGGATCGTAGCATTGGTATCTCTTTTTTTGTACGCCATACCCCAAGAAAACACATCGGACAGCACATGGATCCAACTTAGTTCGTTGATTTTTATGGAGGTGGACAAAAGCAACACTTCCAAAAATTCGGGGCGGAAGCATCAAAATAGTAGGCAAGGGAACATGATCAGATAGCACCTTTAATGGAGTCTGAAATTGTAAGGTTTTTGTGGGCATACGGTTCAGTAGATACACAATTGTAGTAATAGCATCACTCCAGTATCTACTAGACATATGTCCACCAATTAGTAAGGCCCAAGCAGTTTCTAAAATATGCATATTCTTCCTCTCCACAGTCCCATTTTGTTGTGGGGTTTGTGAAAACCATGTTTCATGGAGAATACCATGGTTGTCCAAGTATGTTCGAAATTGTTGATTAACATACTCCCTTCCATTATCAGACCTAAGAATCTTAATTTTTTCAGAAAATTGTGTCTGAACCATGGTGTGAAACAAGTGAAACGGAGAAAATACTTCATCTTTATGTTTGATAAGGTAAAGCCATGTCATTCGTGTACAATCATCAACAAAAATTACAAACCAACGATGACGTAGTGACCGGGGAAGGTCCCCAAACATCAGGATGTACCAAAGCAAAAGGAGTCATACTTCTATTCATGCTCAAAGGATAAGACGCCCTATGAATTTTTGCTAAGATACAAGTATCACATTTGAAATATGAGTGTGTGATATTTGAAAATAAACTAGGGAGTAGATGCTTTAAATACCCAAATGATGGATGCCCAAATCGACGATGACATAACCAAATCTGGCGTTCCTTGTTACCAACAGTGTGTTGCATATGATTGGCTCTTCCTGAACTGAGGTCATCCACATAATATAACCCTCCTCTCTTAGTACCACGCTCAATGATATCCTTAGTGAGAATATCATGTAGAAGACAAAAGGTAGAATACATCAATACTACAAAGTTAAGATCTGAAGTGACCTGACTTACAGACATTAGTCTGTTTGAAAGAGAGGGTACAAGTAATGTATTAGATAATGATAATGAAGGAGATACTGTTCCAGCCCCTATAACTGGATAAGTGACCCCATTGGCATTGGCAACACGGCTCCGTCTCGGTTGGGTTGTATTGGAGAGATATTTTGGGTCAAATGTCATATGATCTGTAGCTCCAGAGTCTAGAATCTAATCCTCATTGTCACTACGAGTAGAGATGTGAAATGCTTTACTTGAAATACCTGGATCCTGGGAAGATTTGGCCTGAGGAATAAGGGATAGTGATGCATTATTGATAGCCACAATGGCTCGATCAATGGTTTCCCGTTTCTTCTGTGCTTGAAGATCATTCCACCATTCTGGATACCCATGTAGTTTGAAGCAGTTTTCACTGGTGTGTTTGGAGTTTCGACAATGGCCACATTTCATGTCAATAGACGGTAGATTTCTCGTGGATTTCTTGCTACCCAAAAAAGTTCCTGGTTTGGGTGGTAATGGATTATGGTGTCCCTTGATCCCTTTGAAAGCCATAACTACTCCGGGTGTCATATCTGTACCGGTGATCATCACGGTTTGCCAGACCTCTTCCCTACGGATGAATACATAAGCTTGTTCCACCATGGGAAATGGTTTAATTTGAAGCACATCACTTCGATTTTTATCTAGTCTGTCGTCAAGGCCATCGAGGAAGGTATACACTCGATCTTTTTGTATGATAGAGTTGTATTTTTCTATGTCAGTCGCACACTCCATTGGATTAGGACGACGGAAATCAATTTCTCACCACAACCCTTGAAGGTCATTGTAGTATTTTTCAATGAATCCACCCGTCTGCTTCATACGAGTAACTCGACGGCGAAGATCATACACTTGAGACATGTTTGTCCTATCATAGTAGGTGGTAGCAGTAGAATCCCAAACCTATTTCTTAGTTGGGAATCGAATAAAATTTGCAATCAAGTAGGGGTCCATCTAATTGATCAACCATCATTTGACAATGGCATTTTCAGTGCGCCATTTCCTAAATGAGGGGTCGGTTTCAACAGGTTTAGGAAAATATCCATTAATTTATCCCAGTTTGTCTTTGTTAGAGATATACATCTCTACCACTTGGGACCACAAGGCATAGTTGGATCCTCCCCACTTGATACTAATGGGAGTAGTTGACGCTTCAGTTAGCCGAGGTTATGAGGTGATCTGAGCTCTAGTTAGAAATTCCGTCATTTTTGTCGTCAAATCTTCCAATATGAAATTGGTGGTTAAATCTCTAGATTCTGCCATTAAATATATTTTTTTTCTTCCTTTTTTTACACTAGCTATATGTAGAACATTTCGTAACCCTAATTCATTTTCTTTTCCATTTGCGCAGCCCTCTACACTATTTCTTCACGCTGCCCTCTGCGGCGCTTTTCTTTGCTCAGTCCTCTGCGGTGCTTTCTTCGCGCAGAGCGGCGCCTTTCTTCTTCTGATGGAAGATACGGATGGCCGAACCCTAGCGGACTACAACATCCAGCCAGATTCAGCCCTCTACTTGGTCCTCCGTCTCCGTCTCTGTGAAGCGGCGCTCTTCTTCTGCTTCGTTCCAAGTTTCTCCATGACAACAACTAGACTGGTACGTAGAGAGATTACACCAACCCCAACGAGTAAGCGATGTTGGGCAACTACGATGGCTCTAATGAGCAGATAGACCTAAAACGCAGGTAAGCTGCAATGGCTCCAACGAGCAGCTAGATCAGTATGGCTCCCTAAAGGGTTCTGTTGAGGTTGCGATGGCAAAACTGACGCTGAGCAGAAATGGTGACTCTGGATACTAGATGGTCGCAGCACTGGTGAGGCTTCACTGTCTACCCATCCCCTCAGGTTTCAACCTCTGTGGTTAATGATAACTGTATTTTATATAGTTATTTTCATCAATTTTAGTAATGATAATTGCTATGTTCTTTTAATATTTAGTTAATTTTTGTTAAATAAATTAATATTTTCCTTTTATACATTAAAAATACATTTTTAATAAAATTAAATAATTTGTATCGAAAATGTACTTAATTTCATATTTTTTCGTCCACAAATATAATTTCAAATAATATAGTTCTTAAACTACAATTTATAAAAATCGAAAATATAATTTAAATTAAATTTGGGCTTAATTATAATTATTTAAAGTTTTAAAA
Organism: Hippophae rhamnoides; assembly: GCA_033030585.1. Lineage (NCBI taxonomy): Eukaryota > Viridiplantae > Streptophyta > Magnoliopsida > Rosales > Elaeagnaceae > Hippophae > Hippophae rhamnoides. The sequence continues at coordinate 53,072,657 of CM065430.1, forward strand.
ATTTAATTTAAAATTAGCAAAGGGCTTAACTGTAATTTAAGAAAGTTTAAAATGTAATTTGAATTAAATTTGTGGGTGAAAATGCAATTAATAAAACTTAATTTCTACGTAGGTAAGATGAGGCCAAGCGCCCTATTCCAAACGCGCAACGTGGACCGTCCGATCAAAGAAGTAACGGCCGGGGATTCGCGCGCAGCAGACCAAACCGACCAAGAAGCTGGTACAGAGTTCATCGTTCCGCGCTCAGGCGTCGCCGGCCTACATGTCAGGTAGACCGGCGTGCAGTAGCGACCTACACGTCGGCCGCGTAGAATCCTTCGAGGCGCATCGATCACCGTCGACGAGATGAACGGTCCTGGGACAGTACGTCGCACCGAACCAAGCCATCGCGCACCGAGCCGCTCGCTTTACAAATCCGCAGTGACGCTGCACATCCAAGCCGCGTGCACCCTCGTGTTTCAACGGAAAACGAGCAGCCACGTGTCTCATAAATATCTCCACAATAACACGGCACACGCAGGTACGTACTGTGAAATAAAAACGTAGAAACCGCACCCACTTCCATCTGTTAATCACTTCCAACGTGAGGAAATCTTGTGCGACGCGTTCTTCATGCGCCCGGCCTTACCACCGAATGAACATCGGCCACATGTCACTGTATTTCTCTCAGCAAATCACATGGTGACACGTGTCATGTATGAAAAGAAAATCATAAACGCGCATAATGGTTTTCACGCGTGTGCGGTTATTTTAATTCCCCATACATTTTTGTCCCCTCACTTAAAATAAAAATAAAAAAAGAATAATTGAAAGGGATATATTCTCAGATGCGAGGAATTAGTCAGTTCTTCTTTTGTCGGGGTTTTTCTTTTCGCTTTTGCTACTCATTTTATTATTTCTTTTCTTTACCATTTTCATTTATTTTCCTCTCTCATGTTACACAAAACACGCAGAACGTTTATTTGACATTTTTGTATTGTATTTTCTTAGGTAAATTACAGAGAAAGTTAAGACAACTACAAGAAAGAAAGTGGAAGAATTTATTTTTCATCGAGGAATCGTGGAAAGAGTTTCTCCTAATCTATTTTCTCTTAATTTTTGTTTCTCTCAATGTTTTTATTTTTGTCAGGTTGTAATTTTAATTTCTCGCCATGAACTAATTTATTTGTTCTAGATTGCAAAGCAGCGTAAATTATGAAACTTGAATTAAGTATTTTTGAATGATTTACGGAACCTGCTTTTAAGTTGTTTATTTTATCAGTGTTTAATGCTTTTAATTATCTAAGATTAATTAACCGAGCATGTGACACTTAAATAAACTTAAAAAGGCATTTTTCAGGCCGCTTCAGGATGAAGTAACGATATACATAAGAGATAGAAATATACTTTTATTGTACGTGTAACTGCTGAGAACTCTTAACTTAATAACCGTTGAATTTAATTGCATAGGAATATAGTGAATCATTTTAATCGACGTGGTTCCGTATGGAGTTTCTAAGAGATATATGGATAAATTAGAGTTCTTGGTTAACAACTTAAAATACAATAACATAAATCAAGATAAAATATAATGATTCAAGGATTAATTTGGTGAAACCCAGAATCCTAGAATTTTCTTAATCGTTATAAAGTTAGTTAGTCAAACCGCATCAAATTATCGATCGCTTGGATAAAATTAGGTTGAAATAATTTTAATAATTAAAGAATACTAGTAAAAATCTCTACGGAACGATATTTTACTTATCATATTATTACTAATCGTAGTATACTGTACGATTTTCTCGTGGTGTTGTAAAAATACACAATGCTTAAGCCTTACAACAATGTTTTTTATACTTATTCCCTTTTGGAGCACACTGATGTTGTTGTTTTTCTTGATGGTATTTTTTTTCAGTATTGCAATTGATCGATTTCAACGAGTAAAACAGAAATCAACTTCGAGGAAAAATGTAAACCAGAAATCAGAAATCAACAGCCACACCAGAAATCAGAAATCAAAATGGTAGTAGAACAGAAATCAGCATAGTAGGTAATTCTACTAGTCAGTAATAACTTGCTCTGATACCATGACAAATATTGTGTTTCTTTGATAATTATCATGTATATTTCATATCATTTCTATTTTATTTATGTACAAGAGTTTATGTATATGTATACAAGAAAAACAAAAACTAAACAATAACCCTAGCTGCTGCATATCCATGTTTTATGACTCCCCTAATATTATTGTCTGCTCCATGTTTTGCTCCACTAAACATTGGTATCTATTATTGTTGCAGCATGCACCACAACACACACCAACATAATGATCTGGTGGTATTTAATGTATTTTTCATTAGATATATGCTTTCAGGAGCACAACTAGTAATACTTTTTTAATCATATTTTAATTTTTTATTTATATTATTTTTTAAATAATAAGTGAAAATTTAATTCATTTTAATCTATTTTCATATTTTTTTTAGAAAATAAGGTTTATATATGTTACATGAAAAATAATATAAGTAAAAATTAAAAATATTACTAACATGCTTGTACCATCAAACATACTCCGTACGATTTTTAAGAGAATGAATAGCGCAAATAGAGTTTACATTTTAGACGACAAAAGCGAATATGGAAGCAAACAAATAAACACGTTTTCCTTCATGTTCCAAAATTTCTGTGATTTTATATTTATATCTGCCATTGATAATACACCTCTGTTTTATAAAAGTGAGGTAATTCTATATGCCACGAAACCCAATTAAGTATATAATTTAATATTATTAATGATTTGTATAATATGATATAATTTATTATTTTAAAATTTAAAATTTAAAATTTAAAATTTTATTTTTATTTTATTAATTTTAAATTTAATTATGGTTATTTAAATTTTATTTTAGATTCGAAGAAAATGATTAACTAAAATTTTAAAAGCACATATTTTTAAATTTAAATAAAAATTTATTAAAATCAAAATTAAATTAAAAAAAAACGTGGAAACAAACTCACGAGGTTATATATATATATATATATATATATATATGATATTAGCGCAGAAGAGGGCACCGCCAGGAGAACAGAAACAAAAGGAAAAAGCGGCGCAGGAGTAATTAAAAAAGAAAAAGAGAAAAGCGAAAACTGAAGCGCAGAAGAAAAAGCATAGAAGAAATAGGGAACGCTAGAAAAGATTAACACGAAATGAGATTTTTTTGTGATTTATTTAATTTTTAATAATTAAAAAAAATTAAGATGAATTCGTTTATGTTTAATTTAATTTTTAATATTAATTAAATTTTTTTATTTTTAGAAGAAGGATGTAATTTAATTTTAAATTATACTTGATTTTTCATGTTAATTTAATTTTTTTTATATTTGTCTGATTTATTATAAATTTATTGATTTTAATTAATCGGTCATTAATTAGATAATTTTAATCATGCGATTTACTATTGAAAGAAAGAATTATACGATAAATCTGAAATATTTTGACATATGTAAATATAAATATCAAAATACTTATATAAACCTGTATAGTATTAAAATCATTGGTCTTAATGCTTTCTTGTTTTGTTAAATTGCATACTTTTATGTTAATTGATGAACAATAATGTTTCCAATTGAATGTCGAAACAAGTTTTTGGATGTTTTTTTAGAGATTATTAACAAACAGAGAGAATTAAATTCAATTAACTAAATGAATAAAACATATTAAGGGAACATGTGAAATCAATTTTCTAGAAGTTTTTTTCACATTGGTTTGATTTTCGAACAACATATTTCTTTTATTTTGTACATTTTCTTTAAATTGATTTTATTTTAAATTTCAATTATAATAACTTTAGTGACTTCTTTAGACAAAATTCAAATTAATATAATTTTGGTATTTGTCAAAAGTAAGTTACTAATATCTAATGACGATATTCTTCTTATCACTTTACTATAAAACTACGATACTGTACATTTACAGTTTTTTTACCGATTAATAATCAATTAAATTAAATTTTTATCGATCAATCATCAATTAAATTTAATTTTTACCGATCAATCATCAATTAAATTTAATTTTTCCGATCAATCATCAATTAAATTTAATTAAAATTCAAAAATATTACATTTATAGTATGTAAATATGTTGAGTGGTGTAGTAATATTTTAAAATATTTTCCAAAAGTGGTTTTTTTATCAATATATATGCATCATGTTACACTAAAAATGAAAAATTATGATACATTAAAAATGAAAAAAATACCTAAAATAATATTTTTAAAACTTATAATAACAAAAATAACACATTTATCTAGTAGCGGATTTAGGATTTACATTCAAAAGAGCATCATATATACAGAAAAAATAGTATTGATTATTTTTTGTTATTATATTTTTAAATTGAAAAAGTTTTTTTGTACATCTCATTTTAATAAAAATATATTCAAATTATTAAGGTTTTTTTATGATATTAAGTATTAAAAGCTTAAAATTTAAAATTCAATGTTTTATGTATATAATTTATCTATAATTTCATAAATACTACACCTAAATTTTATATGTTGAAAATTAAGGTGAGGCACATGCACATCCGCCCATGTGCTTACATTAAATTGAAAGGTGTATGAATTAATATTATGGGGTGTTATTTTTGTTGTTATAAATTTTAGATATATTATTTTGTGATTTTTTCAAAAATTAATTTTGAAAGATTAAATTAATATTAGGTTTGAAAACATCTACCATGCATGAGCTACTTAATCATTTTTTTTTTCTTGTTTTGAATATATGTTTTAAAATTGAAACATTGTTATTAAAATTATATATTAAATTAAGAACATAGCTTTTTAAGATCAAACAGGATATTGTGTTATTTAAACATGTAACTTAAAATAAAAAAAATTATGAATCTCAACATTAAACCACTAATTAAACTCTATGTCTTAATACAAAATACAAAAAAAAAAAGTGAAAATCTTAAAATGTAAGAAAAATGGATATTATAGGTATAAAATTGATTTCTTTTTATAGATGATAATTATTACTTATATACTTAGTCTTGTAATAAAAAAAATTTAATTTTTTGATTCACAACATTTTCTTTTTATACAATTCTCCTTGGAAAGACTAAATTATTCTTTATTATCTATAAACCCAAGTTGTTTTCTCTATTCTCTTCATCAACGTATCTTAATTTTTGCCCAAAGAGGGAGAATTATTCTCCGGTCGTAGTTGATTTTCTCTCCGAGTAAGTATTCTTTAATTTTATATTTTAAGTAAATAAAATTTTCTAAGATTTTTGTTGTGTTTTTTTTAATCTAGATCTAAATTTATAAGGAATTTTTATGCATAGATTTTGTCAAGTGCGACTTTTCAGTATGATTTCTGTTATATATTGCTCCTTAGTGAGAAAATTAGAAAAGTCCCACATTGGTTAGGAATGAAGATGGGTGTTGGATTTGGGGCTATAAATAAAGCCCTCCTTCACCATTTGTAAACATCCCAAAATTTGTAAATCTTCCTCTCTTTTGTAAGGGTAATTGATTAGCTCAATTTTGCCCAATTAGTTGTAATTTCAAGTTCATTCATTTCGAGATAATGGAAAGTGGTCAACGACGCCCGAGGACTCAGGTAACATTTATACCGAACCTCGTTAAATTTCTCAGTGTTATTATTTTTCGCTTTTTATTTCCTGCTTCAATATCTGCTTTAGTTTATTTTAGCATTATATTTCCAATAAGATTATTTTGTTCGTTAGTTTTCAGTTCTATTCATTTAAATCATGTTGAATAGTAACTACTAGAATAAAGGAAAATATACCCGATTTTCCCAACAATTGGTATCGAGCCGAAGGTTTTCTACCTAGGCATTTGCTTGTATTCGCTTGTTTGCTATTGGAATATAGTTGCTAATTGTTGTAATTTGAAGAAATGGCGGAAGAAAAATTTCTTTCAAACAAAGGCTACCATCCACGCTGCCATAACTATGCGATTAACGCAAGGTTCGAGGTGGGTTCAATGGAACCTGGCCATTTCGGTACGTGGCAAGGCGAAGTTCTAGTATGCTCGTTCTCAACAAGGTCTAGACATCGCTATTGAAGAAGAGAAACCAGATGGAGCAGATGAAGTAGAAGGAAAAATATCAACCGATTGCAGGGTACAATCGCGTTCGTGTCTCTCAAGAGAACAAAAGTACACGTTCGCTCAGCGAGACATCCGCAAGTAAGTTCAGGAAGGCGTTGAGAACAAGTTCATGAAAAGAGTGACAAAATCGGCTCTATTTGAAGAAGTTGTTCCGCTTGAATACCTTCCTGTGTACTACAATAACGATCCACACATTATCGCTTTTAATCAATTAGTAGCATTTGTTAAATATGGATGAAACTTTTAAAGATGAAGATTTAGCTCGATGAAATTTCCCTTCCCGACGAGTTTGATCATCTTATTACGAGCTATACTGGGAAGGATAAAGTGTCTTTGAGGAAGTTTGTACCGCTTTGTATAGTTAAGGAAATTAGAAAGAAAGATAAAAGAGAAAGGTGAATGAAGCAGTAGGCATTGTCCTGTAGCAGGACGTCCGCAAACACAACATAAAGGAAGGAGAGGTAGATCTCTATCAAAAGGAAGACTTGGTAAAGATGAATGTGCCTTTTGTCGCGAGAAAGGCCATTGGAAGAAAAATTGTCCTAAGCCGCAAAAGAAAGGAAAACCAGCTGTACCGATGTACGTACCGAAAGCAATTCAGATTCAGATTTTGCATTGGTTGGTTTGTCAACATCATCTCATCCCGTGATTGGATTTTTTGATTCAAGCATGTACTTTCCATATGTCTCCTAACAAGGAGTTGGTTCTTTAACTTTGAAGAACTAGACGGTGGAGCTTGTTTTCTACGGGTAATGATTATCCATGCAAAGTTTTGGGAATCGGTACAATTCGCTTGAAGAATCAAGATGGTTCAACCAGTGTCTCGACAGATGTTCGTTATGTTCCCGTATGAAGAAGAATCTCATTGCTGAGTCTTAGAATCAAAAGGCTTCACCGTGACCATACAAAAAGGGTATCAAGGTTACTGAGCACTCGCGGGCGATGAAAGGTGTTCGAAAGAATAACCTATACTACTACCTTGGTAGTACGGTTATCGGGACAAAGACGCCACGGTTTCAGATGAAGAAAGAGATTTAGAAACTACCAAGTTGTGGCATATGTTTGGGACACGTCATGAAAAAGCTTACGTATTCTAGTAAAGCAAGGCCCTAAAAGGTGCGAGAACCGCAAGTTGGAATTTCGTGAGCATTGTGTATCGGGAAGCGTAAAAGAGTAAGCTTTGGCAATCGCTCTTCATAATACAAAGTGAATTTTGGATTACATCCATACCTGCATGTATCGGGGCCAACAAGAACCCATCCACAGGCAAACATTATTATGTCACTTTCGGGATGACTTCTCCGTAAGAGTTTGGGTGTATCTCGAAGAAAAAGGATGAAGTTGTTAGGTATTTTCTCAAGTGGAAGAAGATGATCGAGACTCGACCGGTAAAAAGATCAAGCTGTCCGAGGTCCGATAATGGCACCGAGTACACAAATGATCCATTTATGAAAGTTTGTAAGAAGGGATAAGTGCGACACTTCACTATTCGAAAAACACCACAACAAAACGGAGTTGCAGAACGTACGAACCGGACTTTGCTAGAAAAGGTTCTTGCATGTGTTGTCACGCCGTTTAGGCAATGCGCATTGGCTGAAGCCGTGGGACATACGCATGTCATCTCGTCAACCGTCTACCATCGTTCGCTCTTGAAGGCAAAACGCCATGTGGAGGTACGGTCCGGGAAAACCCGCGAGATTACGATTTCTTACGTGTTTGGTTCAATTGCATACTACCACGTAACAGAATCAAAGTTGGACCCAAGAGCCAAGAAAGCCATTTTTCGGGATCCCTTTCTCGGGTTCTAAGTGGATATCGACTACGGTGCCTTGAAACGAAAAAGATAATCTTTAGCAGAGATGTTACCTTTGGATGAATCTCGCATTGCCGAGAAAGGTAACTAAGAAGATTGATGGCACTTTAGAAGAAAGGAGCAAACTCCGAAACAAGTGGAGTTTGAAAGCAAAATTGTTAATCCAAGCTTAGCGAAGATAAGACGTGTCGATCCTCCATTGACAAGATGAATCGATGAAGAGGTTTTAACCCAAGAACCTCCACAACAACAAGAAGAAATCATAGCTGATGCCACGACGACAAAATGTCAAGGTACTGCCGATACAAGGATTTTGAAGACCTACTGCTCGCTAAGAATACAAAGGGTTCGTGCACTTTCAACAGGTACGACGATGTTCCTTCCATATATAAAGAAGCAATCGAAGCCCCCGGTTGAAAGATGGAAGGAAGCTACGATGAAGAACTTTTGTCCCTTCAAGAATAAAACATGGAAGTTGACACAACTACCTAAAGGCAAGAAGGCAATTGGATGCAAACGTGTATGCAAAGAAAGATGGATTTCCTAACAAAGATGGTATTCGGCTACAAGGCAAGGTTGGTGGCTATTAGTCTACGCCGGCGAGGGAATCGATTATAATGAGGTATTTTCTCCAGCTTGTAAAACATTCTTCCATTAGAATTTTGTTGGCCTTGGTAGCACAGATTCGATTTGGAACTAGTTCAACTTGATGTGAAAACCGCGTTTCTACACGGTGACTTAGAAGAGGAAATATATATGTCTCAAATGTATGGTTTATTGTCATTGGCAAAGAGAATTGGGTTTGTAAGTCGAACAAATCATTGTATGGATTGAAGCAATCTCCAAGGCAGGTACAAACGATTTGATCTGCCTTTATGTTGCAACAAAAGTATACCGTAAGCACACACGATCATCAGGTGTATTTTCGCAAGCTACAAACGAGTCTTTCCTCTATCTCCTATCGTATGCGTCGATGATATGTTGATTGCATCAAGAGCTGCAAGTGAATTGAAAAGTCAAGGCTCAACTAAGTCGAGTTCGAGATGAAAGATTTGGGAGAAGCTGGAAGAAGATTCTCAGATGGAGATGCTGCAGACGTGAAGAAGGGAAGGTTAGTTTGACCCGAGTCAATATTTGACACTACAACGTTTTGGTATGAATGAACGGACAAAACCCGTAAGTACTCCGCTTAGTTCCTCAATTTAAGCTAGTGCTCAATTATCTCCTCGTAATGATGCAGTAACGAGAATATATGGCAAAAGTACCATATGCAAATGCGCTTGGTAGCTCACGATGTAATGCAATGGCAGTGTACAAGACCCGACATTTCACATGCTGGTTGGTCAGAAGCGGTACATGCACGATCCCGTAAAGGACATTGGTTCAAGTTGGTCAGAAATGGATTCTACGGTATATTATAAATACCGTAAATGTTGGTTTAGTATTTCACAGATAATACCATTGGTCAACGTGGCACGGATATTGTGATTCCGACTATACAGAGATTTAGATAGCGTTTGGCCATTAACTCCACCTACATGTGTTTACTCTTGCTAGAAAGCACCCGGCATTGAAGTCTACCTTGCAGTACCATAGTTGCTTTGTCTACTACAGAGGCGAGTATATGGCAGCTTAAGTAGGTCATGGAAGGAAGCTATTTGGTTACGAGGTTTGCTTGAAGACTCTGGGAGTTGGTCAAAACATATCAAGGTGTTTTGTGATAGTCGGAAGTGCTATTCATTTAGCAAAGAACCAAGTCTACTACGCACGATAGCACATATGAAGTTCGTTATCATTTCGTAGAGACATTATTAAGAAGGTGGAGTACTAGTTCGAAGATTAGTACGACGTAGAATCCCCATAGTGATTTAATTGCTGTGGTAACAAAGAATCAAGTTCAAACATTGTCCTGACTTGATTAACATCCTACAAATCAATTGGCGTTGGCTGCTGATCTAAAGCAATTGAAGAAATCATTTAAAACCACTAAGTCGCTAAGGTGGAGATTTGTTATATATTGCTCCTTGCAGTGAGAAAATTAGAAAAGTCCCACATTGGTTAGGAATGTAAGACGTGGTGTTGGATTTTGGGGCTATCAATACAGGCCTTCTTCATCATTTGTAAACATCCCAAAATTTGTAAATCTTCCTCTCTTTTGTAAGGGTAATTGATTAGCTCAATTTTGCCCAATTAGTTGTAATTTTGAAGTTCATTCATTTGGAGATAGTGGAAGTGGTCAACGACGCTCGAGGACCTAGGTAACATTTATACCGAACCTCGTTAAATTTTCATATTATTTTTCTGCTTTAATATTTCTGTTTCAATATCTGTTTTAGTTTATTTTAGCATTATATTTCCAATAGCATTATTTTTTCGGGTTAGTTTGAGTTCTATTCATTTAAATCATAAGTGAATAGTAACTACTTAGAATAGGAAAAATATACCCGATTTTCCCAACAATTTCGTAATAGTTTTGATATTTCTTTTATTTGAATATAATCTTTGACGTACATCAACTATTTTATTTGTTGACCAATATCATGAAATTAATGAAGTTGATTGCCAATATTGATGCAATTTGATGCACTTTCGGTACTAATCATGGTAAATAAAAAGTCATTAAATGAGGTAAATGTCAATATTAATAATGAAATTATCAGAAATTTTGCTTGTGTTATAGGAAGTATATTTATTTTAATTGATATGTAATTTTATTCTTTTTATATCTTCAATTTTAATGAATGAATTTTTATCTTCTACAAAGAAGTTATTTTTATTTGTTCATATACTTTTGTAATAACATTTTCAATTGTCAAAATACTCAAACAAATAAAAAAAAAGAATCTTAAAATTTTAGAATAAATTAAGATATGACTAATAAAACGAACACATGAATTATCTCAATATATATATATATATATATATATATATATATATATATATATATATATATATATATATATATATATATATATTTTGATTTGAACTTTAGAACTCTAGAAATATGAACTTATAGGATATAATTTTACTATTTATTCACGAGTAGTGTGAATTCAAACCTCGTTCATATATGTAGATTATTTTTAATTTAAAAATCATGGTGGGAAAATATAACAGAGCTTTTGAATGAGCATTTTTATTTAGACAATCCCATCAACATAATTTCTTTGTTATTTATGTCATTGCTTAGTGGTGATATTTGTTTTTTTTTTATCAAAACCGCCCAACAATTCGAATTCAAGGCTCAATCAAACCTACAAAAAATTTTATAGGTTGCTTTATTCTTTCAAGGTCGAAAAGTTTCAAAAATACTTATATAAAGAGATTCAACTGAGGTTTTTTCAATTTTTAAAACTCACCAACAACCGAGCCCCTGTCCATATTAGTATATATAATATTTTTGTTTTATTCACAATATTATGCTTATTTAAATCATCAAAAATATATCAGATTAGATATTTCTCTAAACCTATATATTTTTTACGTGTCTAGAGTTTTCATTTTCCTTTTCAAAGTTCAAATGTTTTCTAACTATTTTATAAAGTTGTATTAATTAGCACATGGTTGTGATTCTTTTGAAACAATTTATCAACAAAACTGAACTTTCATGTTGATTATATTTGTAAGGTTCTTGTAGTGTATGTTGGAATTCCTATATGTACAAAGCATAGAGTTTGTATTTTACTTGGTCCTTTTGCATGTCATTTCTTAGGACATACAAAACATAGAGTTTGTATTTTATTTAGGACATATTAATGGCTCAGTATCTCACACACTTAAGACAAAGTTTTGTGTTTGCTTTTACACATTCATTTTCTTAGGTTGCATTGAGTTTGAATTGTTGGATTGTGTGTTTGTTTTGGTGGGGTGTCATCATGTTTAAGACGGGACGTTTTTTAGAAAGTTTTTAACACAATTTGATTCACCTTAATTGGATATATGATGATATAGTTATGAAAATAATAATGACAATTGATCAATGAAACTTTCCAAATTAATATTTTACTTGGAGATTACTTGTGCTCTAGACCAAGAAGCCCAACCGTTATAGTACACCATCAAATACTTCTAAATAAGTCCATTAAGTGATACTTTGAATAATAGACTCATTTGGATGTCATATATCCTTCGGTGATGCTCTTTGATTCTCATTACTAGCCTTTTCAGAATTCTTATTAAAAGGCCAATTTCTTGGTCAGTGTCAATGAAGGCCAATTATTACTTCCCAGTAAATAAGGTGGATCATGCTACTCGAGAAGAGGTTTCACTATCATTATCCTTTGGCTCAATGAATGAATAAAGAGAAGTTTTAATCTTTTCAAAGAGGAGAGAACTTACTCCTTGAACTCCTTTCTTGCATGACCCAAATAGAAATGATCATATAATAACTTTTTACATTGCTTCATATGAACCAATATTTCAAAAAAACCATTTTTGCAACAATCTCGATATTCGTTAGCCTGATGATTCCATTTGTGCACAAGAGCTTCCATTTTGCAAAGAGATTCCTTAATGTGACACTTATTAAAGGCAGCATGATGCCTCTCACAACTGGTAGCAATTTTACAAGTAAATAGATAATCCAAGTAATAAAGTGTGTTAAACACGAGTATCCTCTCACATAGAGTGCTTGTCTTACATAATTGAATACCAATACGCAGCAACCACAATACTATTTAGATGAGTGATAAGGGAAAATTATCTAAATTATTAATTAAACCTAAAATTGATTCAAAACAAGCAAATAATGATTAAGTTAACAACTTTGAGAAGTTGGGATATATGAATCCCCAATATCAAATATCATTGAACGGTTTCTCTACCAAATGGCTTGGCTACATACTCTTATATACTTATGAATCTTTGTCAAGCATTCTTTTAGATTATCATGCTATTTCATTCACATATCAATTATGATCACATATAACATGCCAAACATTTATCAATCATACTATCATAGTATTTCAATTAATGTGATAATAATTTCATGACTAATTCAAAAACCTACTTTGTCAAGCTAGGGCATGATTTCAAATCATATAATTTTTGGCCAAACAATCAAAGTATTAAGATGAAAATTATTATATTAACTAATAATAGAGAAATTTATTCAAATAGATAAAACTAATCACATTGTTTGTGGCTAAGTTTAATAAAAAATTTAAATAAGGACCTAATCATTCATGACTCTAAAAATAATAATTAGAATATATGAGTGCATAAAAGTTACAAGAATAATGAATAAAGGAATTAAATCCAACTTTGATCAAGAATTCAGCTTCTTTTTTAATCTCCCTTGCTATGTATTCAATTACCCAATAACTTTGCCCTACTTGATCTCTCTTTGTTCCTTTAAGATCCTCTATGTTAGTACTCAACTGTTAGTTGTTGTTTATTACCTTTTAATGGTGTTTAACTTGGCTAAAATAGGTCCTAACTAGTTTAGGATTCATATTAACTTTGATCCAATAGTTGAAATTGAAAGTTTGATTTCAAATTAAGACTAATGTGTCAAAATATGCTATACTCACTCAGTCAAGACCTTACTTGATCAATCTAACGTCAAGACCTTACTTGATCAATCTAACTACGTTATTGTTCAACTAAATAAAACTAGATCAAAGCTCGATCAATCTATCTATGTTTGATCAATCGATACCTGTCTTGATCGATCTAACTCTTTTTTGCCATTCTTGGGTATAATGCCCTATTTTCTCAATTGATTGAGTCTTATCTGGATCGATGAACAGATGGTTAGATCTATCAAGCCTTATTAATCCCCAATTGTTTTGATTTCCTTATTTTTGCTTCATTTAATGTCCTTTCACCACCATTACCATAGTTAAACGTAAGATAGATCTTACTAACAATATTTATCTCAAAAAGGACAAATAGCTAGCTTGAAATGGCCAAAATAACTCTACTTTCATAAAGTTATCAATACCCCCAAACTTAACTCTTTACTTTTCCTTGAGTAAAGATAATACTAAACTCTAATAAACTAAATACTAAATACTAACACGACATTTGTAGAATATTCATAAACACCTCTTCTCCAATAGATGCATGTATGACCAGAATTTATTCATATCCAACATTGTATGCTCTTATGATTAAGAATTTTACATGACTATTAATCAAAATTCCATTAACACAAGGGTATGCAAGGTTTTTAACAAAACAATTCATATGTGTGTGAGACTTACAAATGATGTTGTCTAATGCACTCATGAGATAAACTTATGTGAGCATATAGTAGATTAAAATATTAGAACAAGTTTCATATGCTTGTATTATGAGGCTTAGGTGGAGGTAGATAAATGTATATATTTAGGTTCAAATCCACAACTTGGATTACTTTTTATCATCATGTAATTAAGCCTTTCTTTAATAATTTAATGCATCCTTTTTTGATTTTTTTCCAACACAACAACCCCAAACTTATTTTTAAGTTTATCTTGTATTTTTATTAGAGATGATGGTGTTGAGAGTTTATATTAGCACATAATTTCTCCATGTAAAGATTAAATCATATATCAAATTGAATATTATTTATGATTTTTCTTCAAAGGTTGATCAAATCGATTCTAAAACATGGAAGATTCTTATCATATAATATTACCCAATGTTCTCCCACTAAGTACATCAAATAATCAAATACATGCATTGTGCATAAATAATGAATGTTTTTAATTAAAAACAAGCAAGTATACCATATGGTTAATATAATCAATTCAATAGTTACATGCTAAATTCCTTATCATAATCAAAGCAACCAATTTATCATTGGGTTCATATATTTCATATTAAACATACATGCATATGGTTTCAACATATTCATCAATTTATATCCATATCTTAACTAAAAATAGTAAACTAATAACTTAAAAACAAACTAATATCCTAAATTAGATAATAGAGTTTCCTCTCTTATACTTAAATTGTACATTTTCCCAATGTGCGGCATAGTATGGATAAGTAAAATATATGGAAAAATAAAACTATGTTATCTATTCATATGTTTTCCAAGTATCTCTACATTTTACTCACCAACAAAACAATAAAAACCTAAGTAATAAAATACCACTTCCCTTTACATTTTCTCTCAACAAGCTTCATTTTTAAGGTACTTGACTATACCTTCCTAATCTCTTCAACTTGAATGTAATATATAGTAGTCTAGGTGACCTTTTTCACCTATACTACTTACTCTCCCTAACTACTTAAAACCATTGTTAGCTCCATTACTACTTCCTTGATAAGGATTTTATTCGTATGATTTTCCATCACAAAGAATTCCTACTTGACATGTTTGGTCTTTTCGTATATTCTTTTATTTCTATTATCAGTATAGTATACCTACCTAGCCCATACTTATTTCATCACTTTCCCTTTTTAGCTTCCTCTTTCTTCTTCTTTTCACTTTCTTTATCTCTTCTTTATTATCTCATTCACAACTTCTTATTTCTTCTTTACCAAGCATATTATGTTCACTTCTTCTTGCCTCTGAACATTATACGATGTCTCTGAAGGTTTAAATACCTTGGTTTTACTTCATCCTTTTTAATTCTCATAATCAATTCTCCTCTCTCTACATAAATTAAGGTCCTTCCATAGCTAGGAAAGGAAAACCTAAAATAATAGGGATGTCCTTATCTTCTTCCATGCCTAAAACAAAATGATTCAATGAGGAACATGAACTTATTTACCTTTACTAGTGATAACTCAGTGGGAAAGGACATCCTAAAATATTTGGTTACTTTTAAACTACTTATTTGTCTTACTTTGTACTAAAATATCATAAAAATACTTAATTTGTGTTTAATTATGTCAATATAAGTGGAACAAGCCAAAAACTATTTATTTGATATTTCTTAAGAAAATATTAATTTTCTATATTGTTTTGAGATTTTTATGGATATTTTTATGATTTTTATTCAATTGGTAGATATACTTAAAAACATATATGGATGCAATTAAAAGAAAAATCCAAAACTCATTTCTAGCAACTAGGCATGGTACTATTCAGCTCTTAATCTCAAATGATGGCATGTGTCTTCCTAGTGTGCTTTCACGGGTTCTCTTTTCACATATTTGTTTTGCATTCTAGTCTCAATAGAACTCTAAAATATATTAATTTTCTCAATATAAATACAAAATAAAATCCCATAAAATATAGACAGTATCTGAAAATACAGAATTAATAGAAAAAAATATAGCAGTTGCCAATAAGAGATAGGAGTTCAAAAGATGATACAATTTGGTAGAGATTCAATAGGAGACTAGTACAATAATTTAAAAGATTAGCTATATTTATTATTCTTATGTCTCCTTTATTAATTTTCATGTGCTTCTTTATGAATAATATAAGATTTATAAACTTAATTATATCTAGTTAATTTATTAATTTAGAGGTCTTATGAATCTAATTTTCTATATGTGATGATCTAATATTTTACATAAATTATAATATCAATTTAATCATATTATTTAATCTGATTCTTATGCTATTAATTATTTGGCCAACAATTAATCTATATAGGCAATTAAATAGATTTGAAAAAATTATTTAATTATTTTTCTTGATTAAAAAATATGCATAGTTTCTAAGCAGAGATGTATGATACTTGTGTATGTAATCCATAATTAATGAACTTAATTAGTATGAAATTTAATTGATATAAGAGTATGATTATGTTAATTACTATATGGTATGTAGTTTATTTGAGAGAGGAATACATACTATATTAGATTCAATTGATCATATAATTAGTTGGTAAATATATTGTGAGGATTTTGGTGATTCACATGCTTAAAAAATTGGGGGATTGATTATTCTTAGATATTTTCTCATATATCTTCTTACCTACTAATCTTGAGTTAATTAATTACTACTATTTAGTTTTTAGTTCTTTTAATTGTACTTTCTCAAAACACATAAAATTGATTTTTATATTTTAGTTTTAAAATTAGTTTCTAATAACATAATTTCTATGGAAAAGATCTTTCTTATCATTAAATTACTTATTTACAATACATATACTTTAGTACTCATTGCACATAATTCGTGTCGATCAAAGTTTTGGCTTCGTTGTTGAGGATTATAAATATTAAGATTAATTTTTTATTTTGTTTTAGTTATTTTTTATTTATTTTTATTAATTTTGACATATTCTTTAGTGCTATTAGAAACATCTTTGGCTCTATTGTATAAGCAGAGTCTATAAAGGAGAAATTTTACCTTTAGATCCAGAAATTGAGCATACTTTGAGATCAATAAGAAAACAACAAGTTGTCAACCAAGTGAATTTGAATAACTAGATTCTTTTAACGAATGATAAGGACATAGTTATGAATGAATATGCATTACTTATGTTGGAAGGGCTGAACCCAAGTATTGCAAGGCCAAACATTCAAGCTAGTTAGTTTGAACTAAAGCGAGTGATGTTTCAAATGCTACAAAATAAGTGGATAATTTAGTGGATTATCAACAGAGGATCCTCATTTACATCTAAGATTGTTTATTGAAGTTGTAGACTTATTCAAGTTTAGTGGGGTGATCAAGGAGGCGTTTAGGCTCAGTTTGTTTCCTTTCTTTTTGAGAGACCAGGCTCTGGCTTGGTTAAAATCTTTGTTATCTGATTCCATTACAACTTGGAATAATTTGGTGGAGAAATTATTGATGAAATATTTCCCATAAATAAAGGATGCCAAGCTTAGATTATTTCTAGAAAACCTCAAATCAGAAATGGCAAACTTGTTTATTGAAATGAGAATATAACTATTATATAAACTAAATTTGTTCAACTCATAAATGAGATAAGAAGTTTAAACTAATAAAAGAAAATCTAAAAGCTTAAGAGACTAAGCAGAGATGAGCTAAAAAGCTATGAAAGGGATGATTGATACAATAAAATAAGGGTCCTATTTATAGGTCCAAAAATCATATTAGATGTATTGGCATCGCGGCACACAATAGTTCACATCGTGACATGCAACTAACTGTCAAAATACTCAGTCTAAGCATCTCGTGCTGTAGCACACAACTTTCCCACGATGCGGCTAGCGAAGAATTAGGGACAGTTGTATAAAGTTTGTTAGCCCCATGTCTTGGCACATAATGCTTCCACTCTGCAGCATGCTCTATTATGCTTCACTTATTTGCCTTATTTTATTGTATCACCTTTTTATGGTTGGAGCATTGCAATGGAGTGCTTCAAGTATAATTCTTCGAGTATTGATCAATTTTATCTTTTTGAGCTAAAATATTGAAAAAATTCTAAAATATACCCATGATTCTAAAAAGGAAAATTTGTATAAAATAATAGTAAAAATAAGTAAATACCAATCATTTTAATCAATAAACATGTATAAAATTACGATATATTGAATTTTTTTGAGCACTTATAACAACTACATCTAGCTTCTTACTAGTCTCTTAGCAAAAATGGAAAAAACTAAAAACAAAAACTAAAACTAAAAATAAAATTAAACTATCCTAATCATTTCCGTAGATTGACACAGTTGAATTTAGCATATGAAAAAGCCTTTAAACTCCTAGGTTGCTCTAGTGGATGAGTTTAATTCTCATGAGGGTTTTCAGATATGTTACCCATAAACATCAATGCAAAAATTAAAAACAAATAACAAAAACAAATAAACAACAAGTAATTTTTTTAAAATAAAGTACAAATAATAATGAAAAAGATAAAATAAAAATAACAAAACTTTTCATATTTTTTAATCTTCTTTAAGATCAAAATTAAAATTTATAGCATAAGTTATTTTAATATTCTAAATATTATTGATTTACTATAATTATTAGTTGAAAATCACTTTCATATTTTAAATAAAAAAATGTATCAATATTAAATTTACCCAATCTTAGTGTAAGAAATTTGAATTTGCTTCAACTCTAACCTCACAAAGCATAATCTCAAATACACTGATCCTATTGGTTCAAGAACTCACTTAAAAGTATATGCGAATAGAGTTTATGTATAGAAATAAACTAATAGTTTTGTATATGTTTAAAGAAGAAAAAGCTCAAAAATAGTGCACAATATTGATCTCATAAAAGGAATCGAATGAAGGATGAAGAGAATGCAAATGACTTCTTGGTGAATTATTTTTGTATATTTTTCTTTTTCTTTTGTATTTAACCAACTCTCACAACTTAAAGGGTATTGGGTCATAGTATTTAGTTTATACTATTTTTTCTTCTTTTTTCTTTTTGTTTTTAGAGATATATATTTTTTTAGAGAAAAGACCCATGTATAGATTGTACCTATAAGGTGAGTGGGTAATTTGTGGTCTTTTCTCTTTTGTATTAGTTTAAGTAACCCCATATATGTCTCATTTTTAGAAGTTATACATGAATGAAGAGAATGCCATATACTTTTAATTTCTATTTAAGTTATTCAATTTAAGTAATAAAAAATAAATATATGATACTTTATTAGATGTAAAAATCCTAACATTCAATGCAAAAAACCTATAGCAATCATCTAATAATTTAAAATTTATAAGAAAAATGTTTAAAAGAGTAGAAAAAATATCATCACTTAGAATGGGAAGATAATGGCTCAAAATATATTCTCACAAGGTAGTCTCCACTATTTGATTCCTAAACACCAATTTTAAGTTCATCGCAATTTCAACATTTTCTCATGAAATACTAATTATGACAAAAACTAACTAATTATCACATTACTCCATGAAATGTTTTTGAAATTAATCTAACAATGCAAAGACTTAATCATTTTCTTAAATTTAACTAAAAGACATGATAATTTTGTAAGAAAAATTTTAAAATTATCCTAAAAAGTCCTAAAAAATAAAGATAAATAAATAAAAAGCACACAAAAAGAAAGGTTTAAATGAAATGTAAATGTGAACATATATAAATTTAAGCATATAATTTTATAATTTAATTTTTCCTCACTCCTAACCTAAAACTTAGATTATCCTCAATATAACAATTGTAAATTAAAGAGAAAGAGAATAAAAAATTACCCAATTGCGGATCCTGTTTAAATGTTGGTATACAGGTGCATCGATTAATCTAATCATTAAATTATACACAGGTAAAAACTGTGTACTTCTCACACATTTTAACAAATGGTTATAACATTAATAATTCTTAATAATGTTCATATGACTAGAAACAAAAATAAATAACAAAAAGTAAAATAATATTACCTACAATGATGGATTGCTTTCCATCCAGTACCTAATTTAATATCTCAACAAGATGCTTCTTAGGGGATCTTCATTTTCATAACTTAATATACTCAATTTCCCTCTCATCATTGAATTTATTGAAATTACAAAATTTACAAGCATGAAAAATTTGGCTACTTGTACTATTTAAATTATTTACCATGCCTTATGAATATTGAATATGACATAAATTTTCCCTTGTACCCAGATCTAACATAATATTTACCCTCTTTTTTTATTTTTAATCACAATCGGTGATATTAGCATTACAATTTTCAAAATTTTTGGGAGTAACTTCAAAATTATTTGTATTAGGGGTAGACAAGATAGGGTTCGTAGAAGAAGAAAAAGAGAAAATTTGTATGAATCTTATTTAAAACGCATTTTTTTAGTTTAAAAATTCATTACAACAAAAATAGAACACATCGTATTCAAAAAGGGACCATGTAAATATATATATATATATTTTTAACCCAATTGTATTACAAGAACCTCATGTTGTGGTTAGCAGAAAAATGATGCATCAACTTAGATTTTTTTGAAATTAAACAAAAATACTCACAAGAATAATAAAAGGAAATAATAAATAAATTAAACAACAATAAAATTACTAAACAAAAAATATTAAAAAAAGACAACAAAAATAAATAACACATAAAATAATAATAATAATAATAATAATAAAAGAAATAATAAAAATAAAAGAATGAAAAACAATAATAAGAAACAAACAACAAATAATTAAAGTTAGTAGATAATAAAACAAAAAAATAGAAGAAAATAAATTAGTAAATAAAAATAAAAGATAGTAAAAAAATTATTTAAACAAAAAGTTAGTAAATAAAAATATTAAGTAAAAGGAATTAAAAGTTAAAATTAAAATAAATATTTAAATTAGTATATAAAAATACTAATAAGACAATTTTAAAAAAAAATAAATGAATAATTAACATCTAAGTCAACTAAAAAATAAAAAAATAAAGATATTTACAGATTGTTTTTTAAAAATTATTTTTTAGTCATCTATTAAAATAAATATAAATTCTATATTTTTGATTTTAGAAAATTTTGAATTTTTTTAGTTAACTGATAAATAAGCAAATAAATTTTTGACTTTTTTTTTGAAATTTTGAGTATTTTTAAGTCAACCATTAAAGAAGGCATAAAGTTTTTAGATTTTTTTTTATTTTCAATTTTTATTTAAATTTGAATTGAAGATCTCTTTATTGCATTTTTTTTAATTTTTCTAAAGTCAAATAAATAATGAGACTTAAATTTTTTTTATTTTCAATTTTTTTTTATGAATTTAAGTTCCATTTATTGTGTTTTTTAATTTTTTTTATATATGTCTCTTAAGTCAACTAATAAATAAGACATTAATGTTTTGTTTTTTAAAATATCTAATAGTTAACTAATAAATGAGACATAAATTTTTTATTTTTAAAATATTTTTCAAAATTTTCAAATAAAACAAAATAAAAATAATAATATTTACAACACACAAAGTTTTTAATATTTTGATAAAAACAATTTAAAAACGTTATTCCTCCTTGAAAATGGTGTCAAAAACTTAATACTTGCATTTTTATCGAGTTTTTAATGCTATTATCAGTTCTTTGACAACGACGCCATAAACTTGATGCACAAAAACTTGATTGTTAAATTTTGTAAAAGAAAGAATATTTTACAAAATACCCTTTTTCTTTATTCTAGAAATTATTATCGGTTTCAATTGATTCAACAATTGGATCTTTGGAGTTATCGTATTATTAGCCTAGGATTCATCCTTTTAACCATAGGTATTCTTTCGGGAGCTGTATGGGCTAATGAAACATGGGGATCGTATTGGAATTGGGATCCCAAGGAAACTTGGGCATTTATTACTTGGACCATATTTGCAATTTATTTACATACTCGAACAAATAAAAATTTTGAAAGTGTTAATTCCGCAATTGTGTCTTCGATCGGTTTTCTTATAATTTGGATATGTACATGAATCACTTATAAAAAATTATAAGTATATTTTCAAGGTCGGTCTAAAGAAGATTGATGTGGATTTTAAATTATTCAACAAATTTTTAAAAACAAAAATAAAATCTAAACATTATGTCACAAAATTTGGGTTTAAAAGCCTAATCTAATGCTAATAAAATAAATATAAATTCAATAAATATTTAGGCATTTAAACATTTATCATACAGTTAAAAACTTATGAGATTTATTAGCTAGTAATTTTTAAAAACAAAAATAAAATCTAAACATTATGTCACAAAGTTTGGGTTTAAAAGCCTAATCTAATGCTAATAAAATAAATATAATTTCAATAAATATTTAGGCATTTAAACATTTATCATACAGTTAAAAAATTATGAGATTTATTAGCTAGTTGATTATGTTTGGTCAATGTTAAATAGGATATTAATGTTTTTAACTAAGATTGATTCTTCCTTTCTTGTATTAAAATATCTGAGGATTGGGATCATTATTGTTATTAGTAATAAACCAAATAAATCCTTAAGTGAGGCCTATCAATTGATTTATTATTAAATTCATATTTTTTAAGAGATTAATAAATCGCTTAATTGTCTTCCTTAGGTGGGGCTTGACAATTAAAACTTTATTCAAGGTGTTAGAATTGAATTCAATAATTTAACTATATAAGAATATACTTTGAGATTTTAAAACTACTATGAAAGATATGTAGTCAATATATCCATCAATAATAATTCTTATAAAAATCATTGAAATAAAGCTTACACTCCAAGTAGACATATGAATCAAATCATGGATAAAAGTGCAGTACTCTAAATCATATTTAGATAATTAAATCTTAAATCTAACTTTTATATTTTAAGTTTATTACAAAAATTCTAACATCACTGTATTTTTTGAAATAAACTTTATAGAATTTATCAATAGAAAATAATACTTAATTTTGTAAAATTATTTTACCCATATTAATATTATGGAAGCATAATAACATTACTAATATTTCATTATAATTTCAACCACACATGTTTAATTTAATAATTGATCAGAAAATTAAACATGACATGTAAAAATAACACAAAACGAATAACTAAAAAGAATACATAAATATACCTTAACAAAATTTTCTTGAATTATTCCTGGAAAACCTCCAATAGAAAATACAAAACTTGTTTACTAAGACTACAATAATTATATAAACTAAATTGTTCAACTCTCAAATGAGAGAAAGACTTTAAAATAATAAAATAAAAAGTTGAAAGCTTAAGCAACTAAGAAGAGTGGAGCTATAAAGCTTTTGAAGAGATGATTGATACAATGGAATAGAGGTCCTATTAATAGGTTCAAAAAATCAAATCAAATGTATTGAAGTCGCAACACACAATAGTTCACTTCTCAACATGCACGTAACTATCACGCACATTGTACACGGTCCAAGCATTACACAGTGTTGCACATAACATTCCCATGCCATGGCACATGAAGAATTAGAGACAATTGTGCTGAGTCTGTTAGCTCCGCACCACGACACATAATATTTCCACGTCACGACATGCTCTGTTTTGCTTCACTTATTTTCCTTATTTTCTTGTAACACTTTTTTGTATGTTTTGGAGTATTACAACGAAGTGTTTCAAGTATAATTCTTCAAGTATTGATCAATTTTATCTTTTTAAGCTAAAATACTTGAAGTTAAAATAATTAAAGTATAACAAAATATATTTATGATTTCAAAAAGATAGAATTGTATAAAATAATAATAAAACTAAGTAAATATCATTCTTTTTAATCATTAAATTTGCATAAAATCACTATCTATTAAGTGCTTTTGAGCACTTATCACAACCCCTAGAAATAACTGCATTATTTCTTGCATGATCATCCAACCTAGGTGAGGATCTATACAATCAAAACAATTGGTTGTAGAATACACGATCTTTACATTTTTTGGGATATGTGATTGTCTTTCCTTATCCTCTCAATGTCTGTTAGAATTCCTTAGAGGTAAGGTGCAATAATACTTATGGGAATGTGGAAAGGAGGAAGAGATAGTGTAGATTCTTGAGAGGTCCCTGAGGTGTTGGATGATTTATCTGAGTTGGATGAGGATGGCTAGACACCAGTGTCCATGATGGTATCCTAGAACAACAACGTTATAGGGAATCTTCTTTCCTAGGTTTGGAATGAGAGTCTGGGGATGAATCCAAAGAAGTTGAACTCCCTTCATCTATGTTAGAAGAGGTTGGGCTAGTAGATGCAATTTTTATCTTTCTTAGATTCAATTTCTCTCCGACAAATTTTCTCTACTTCCTATTTTTTTTAAAAAGCATTGTCATTACAAAGTAAAAGAAAATATAATAGAGAAGTTAAGAATAAAGTACATATAAAAAGAAAGAGGTCGAAAGTTGAAGGTAAAGAAGTACGATGGGGACTTAATCCAATATTAAATTGACAAAGCAAAGATAATGCTTAGAAACAACAAAGAGTTGAAAGGAAAAGAGAAGAGAAAAGCCTCACGAGGGAATAAAGTTACCCAACAAGCTAAGGTTGATAACTGTGGTAAGTTTGAAACCAAGGACTCTGAAATATATTGCTAAAATGTGAGAAAACGAAAGCTATAGAAGCAATATATAAGGGTAAAAATATTTCTCCTATCATAAATAATTAATAATTGGTAACTACCCAAACTAAAAGAAATTTGAAATAACTCAGGTAGGAAGAAGAAACTTCATGAAACAACCTCAATAGGAAATCCATAATAGTTAGAATTATGAAAATTTGTGAATTACTTATTTACATTAACATGTTCCCTATATTGGCGCCAAGTATTTTATGTTGATTACAAGCACAACTTGTGGATGTTGTACCGGTCATTTTTTAAGCTCAAACTTAAGGTTATTATATTCTTTCACTTTAATGGTGTTATTCAACTAAAAGAGTAAGAAGACTTGATGTTTGAACATTAGCTAGATACCTACCACTGTATGTCAGTACGTAATAGGACCAGAGCTAACTCGTGTACAAACAACCACAAGGATGCAAGTACAAGAGTCAAGATTCATTGTTTATTTTCCAAGACATACTTTTTATCTTTATATGAGTAATATGTATTACCAATAATGTAACTATATGTGTACTATATTAATCTTATTTATACAATAAATAGGGCACTATCCCATGTGATAGTGATTCCACTCACTTTCTAATTTTACATTTTTGTAACTTAGTTATCATAACTAACATGTCTTAAATCATTTCAATTTTCAACGGAAAAATAAATTTAATTAATTGATACTTCATTTAAAATTGATTAGTAACATTTGATTAAAGGTAATGACAAACTCACAATTACTTTTGTTATTGACACAACAAACATATATGAATTGTCAATTTTATCCCTATAATTAATTATACTTAAGCACAATTATAGTTGAATAAATTTTTTATTAATAAATTATTTTTATGACAATAATAATTTAAGTTTTGGTAATATATTCACCCAAATTAAATGAAAATTTTAAAAGGTAGGCATCACATAACCTATTTTTGAAGGGTATTTTGCCTACCCTCACCACAGGATGTTCTATAGTATTTTGTTGTGGAAAAGGTTTGTGCTTTTATTCTAAAAGAGAAAAAAAATCCTCATTGCACGGTTCACTACATTAGTAGTATCATAATTTCATTTTAGATACATTTTTTACTCATATTTTTTAGGTGGTGTATTTGTGATACATATATTTAATAAAAAGTACCAATTTGATATGAACTACATGTGCATTTAATGGAGGAAATTTTTGGTATTATTTACTATTTCCTCCAATAGAACACCCGTAGTATTTTTTTACTCACAAATTTTTGAGTCCTTAAAGACATGTTTTAATGCTTTTTGACTAATTTTATACTCTCTTGAACCTCTCCTCTTCATATACCACCTAAGAGTTCAACAAATTCACTTATAAATAAAAACTGCTTAATGATTTTCATCTAAATTTTATGCAGCTTATATAAGGTTTTATTTTAATGAGTAAAATATGCAATTTTTGGATTTTATTTATGAAAAAATAGGAAAATAGTTTGTAGTTTTAATAAAAAAAATTAAATTGAACCAATAGAAAAAATAGTTTGTATGCCCAATTTAATATATAGTTATATATATCAAACATATAGCTCCACTGTTATAAGTAATACTAATATCTTCAAAGCCATTGAGCAAGTGTTTTGTTTGGAGCTTGAATGAACCTAACCTTTTATCATTCTTAGAATCATCATAAATACCTAAAAGGAAAAGAGATGTAGGAAAAAATCTTAATTTAAGTTTATCAATAGGAAAAAAACATAATATAAGGAAATTTATTAAACTCCTAGATGATAGAAAAAGAATAAAGATTAAAGATAGCGTAAAAAGAGTCAAAAATATTAGAACATATATTTAAGGGGTTTACTATCTTAATAATAATATGATTCTATTTTTGGTATCCTTGTTTACCCATATTTTTAGGGTGTTATCTTAATGATAAAAAAAAGCATCAATTTGATACAATTTTTTCGTATGACTAGCATATGTGCTTTTAATAATGAGAATTTCTAGAATATTTTCCTTTTCCTGCCCATTGACTGCTAATTTCTATTTTTTCAAACCGTACGAGTTCCTACTCATTATAAAAACAAAATAATTACACTTTTAATTTCTTCATATTGTAAAATTTATGCTTAAGGTGTTTATGCTTAAAAATTGTTTAAAAAAACTATTCAAACTATTTAAAAAATAGAAATTGCACATGTTTCATGCTGAAAATATTTAAGCTTAAAAAACTTCTTTAAAAAATTTGTTTAAACTATTTAAAAAACAAAAATTGCATATATTTAAAGTTACTACAAATTAATTTATGCTTAAACTATTTAAGTTTTTAAAACTGTTTAAATTGTTTAAAAAACAGAAACTGCATCTTGAAATATAAAAACAAAATAAAAAAGAATCAAAACATAACTATTTAAACACCCATTTGATTAGATACACTTGCATGCATGATTAAGTGCTTGGAGATGGGTGGGTTATGAGTTTTCTAATTTTTGTTTTCCTTTTTTCTTTCATAAACTGTTTATTTAATTGAAGTCACAAAAATGCACTCCTTATCTCGTATGTGTACGTAGGTCACTGTACATGTCATCAAATTGATACTTTTTTTTAAAGGGATGGTCACTGTACATGTCATATACTTATTCTAAAAATAATAAGTAGGTCTTATACTTATTTTTATGAAAAGTTATTGTATGATGACAAATGATCCTTTTTAGGTTTTTATTTATTTATTTTCTATTTTTATTTAATTCTTTCAATTACAATTTATTTAAGTTAAAATAATTTCTAACTAATATAGCTAAAAATTCAAAAAATAAAATAAAAAAATTATTTTGTCATTGTGTTCACTTTTTAATAATAATTGGATTAAACTGTTATAAAAAATAAAATATAAGACTTATTTTGTAATAAGTATAGAACCTTGATAGTATTTATCTCTTTTTTAAATTAGGGTATCACTAAGGTAACAACTGAAAAATATAAGTGAAAAATGACACCGAAAATAAAATTGTGATATTATTAACGTAATAAATATGTATTTAAGAACCCAAAAATGGTAGGAAAAGAAGTCGTTAATGTTATAGTAGAAGAAAAAGTAAAAAAATAAACAAATTGCCTATATTAAAAGCATATATGGTGTACATGTGTGAAATTTTTTCAATAAAATTAAAAATTAAATAAAATTGATACATTTATTAAATATAAATATCAATAAAATTCCACCCGAAAAATATGGATAAAAAATAACATCTAAAATAAAATTATAGTGCTACTAAGGGTATTTGAAATGCTCTTCAATTTTTTATTTACTAAATATGTATTTTTTAAATAATTTGGTTACTTTTCAAATATCGCTTAAGAACTTGGGTAACAATCAATACCAAAAAATTAACATGGGTGGTAATAAAGTGCCACTCCTTGGTCAAGAGTTATTATATATTAGCACTTACCTTATTTTAGCATGTTATTGTTTTGTAATAGATGCAAAGCCCAAGTCAAATTGAAGGGTCGAGAGACTGCAGTGAGAATATAGAGTCAATTTACTTGAAATTGCTCAACGTCTCCATTTCGACAATGGAATATTTCAATTTTGTCCTTCATTATTGGCAACGCTGCTTTAGGGCAACAATGTTTGGTTCTAGTCGAAGGTTACGAGAGTGAGTAAGGAGAGATGATTTTCCTCTTTGGTGGTGGGTCTTCATCATCTTATTCTTCAATGTCTTGAGATTTGGCATTCTAAAAAAATCTTCTTAGGCTTCAATGTAGGTTTTGAAACCATTTTGGGATTCGCCGAGAGGATTCTTCAAATTTGAGTTGGATGGGTTAATGGGCTCGACGGTTGTTAGAGAGGAGGTGGTAGAGGTAGTGGTGGGGTTGATTAATTCTTCTTCTTCTTCTTGTAAATGCATCTCTCCAACTAAATTAATTAAAAATAAAATATGAGCAAGACCCACTAAATTAACCGGAAGCACCATTGTATTAATCAATGCTAAAACATTTTTCCCATATGAACTCCAAGCTGAGAGGAACAAATTTTAGAATACAAGAGCTAAAACTAAAAAATGTGGTAAAAAATTAGCACTTGCATAAGTAAAATTTGGATCTAATTTTAGTTGTACAAATATATAATAAGAGATAACATCAAAATAATAAGCAATGAGTAAAATAAATAGAACACAATGATTTAAGTGGTTCAATTTTTTAATGTGAAAAATCTACTTCGCTGACGACGATACACCGAGAAAAAATCCACTAATAATCAAATGAAGATACAAACACCAATATTCAGAAAGCTTCACAAAATATACCAAAATCCAAATACATCCAGAAAATATCTCCCTCTAATTTACTGGTAATATATAACAAGATAAATTAACAAACTTGCTATTGAATCAAATATTACCGTAAACTCCACCAATGGCATCAATGGCAACTTGCTGCTATTCTTTTCTGTTGGCTGATGTCTTTCATTAACTAGAAGTGGCTGGTTTCGAACGATGATGAAAGGGATGGTGGTAGCTGAGCTGCTAGTTGATGATGGTTGCAAATAGAGGCAAACTGGTGGCGGTGACAGAGGTAGATTGGATGGTAAAATTGAAGCAACAGCTCACATTTTCTCTTTGTTATAAATAAATTGTCTCGATTGCACAGCTAAGAAGAAAGAGGAAATATGTAAATATAGAAGTTGTAGTAAGGGTTTAATATATGCAAATTGGGCATATATTGTTTTGGGCCATTATTTATTAAACAAACCTACACCTTGACTCAAAATAGAAAACAAGTTCTTTAAATAAAATTCCTCGAATTACCACATATCATTGTCCAAAGCCCCGAAGGGTGATCATCTACTACAAATACTAATCAAGTCCAAACAATACTTGAACTTGTTAAATAGAATTGGTTTGGTTAACATATAGGATGGATTCTCAGTAGTGATTATCTTATTGACAACAATAGCATCCTGAGAGACAATATCATGAACAAAGTAATATCTGATATCAATATGTTTGGTTCTTTCATGATACATAGTATTCTTGGTTAAGTGTATCGCACTTTGACTATCAAAAAATACAACAAAATTATCTTGTTGTAAACCCAAATCACAAACCAAACCTCTAAGCCAAATGGCTTCTTTCACTACTTCTGATACTACCATATATTCTACCTCTGTCGTAGACAAAGTAACTGTAGACTATAAAGTAGCCTTCCAATTAATGGCATAATGAGAAAGAGTAAAGACATAATCTGTTAGAGATCTTCTTCTATCTAAATCACCATCATAATCAGAGTCCATATAACCAATAACACTGTAACTGGTGTTACAACTTTCATCATATACCAAACCAAAATTATATGTCCCTCTCAAATACCGAAGTATCCATTCCACTGCTTGCCAATGACCCTTGCATGAATTACCCATATATCTGCTAACAACACTAACTACATGTGAAGTGTCTAGACGAGTACAAACCATAGCGTATATCAAACTACCAAAGGCACTAGCATATGAAACCTGAGACATGTACTATTCTTCTTCTTCTGACTGTGGTGACAACTCCAAAAAAAGCCTGAAATGCGCAACTAACGACGTACTCACAGGTTTAGACTCTTTCATACCAAAACATTCAAGAACTTTTTCAACATAACTTTTCTCATTCAAATAAAGCTTCCCCGCTTGTCTATCCCTGTAAACTTCCATACCCAAAATTTTCTTTGCTGTAGCCAAATCTTTCATCTCAAACTAACCACTAAGTTGAAACTTTAATTTCTGAATCTTAGACTTATTCTTAAAAGCAATAAGAATGTCATCAACCTAAAGCAACAAATAGATAGATGAACCATCATGGAATCTTTTATGATAAAAAAAACTATCATAATCACTCCTAGAGTAACCATGATTAATAATAAAATAATCAAACTATTTATACCAATGTCCAGGGGATCGCTTCAACCCATACAAAGACTTTTTCAATAAATAAACATGATCTTCCTTACATGGAACAACAAACCCCTTTTGTTGATGCATATATATTTGTTCCTCAAGCTCACCATGTAAAAAGGATGTCTTGACATCAAACTCTTCTAATTCCATGTCAAACAATGCAACCATAGGAAGCAATACACAAATAGAGCTATGTTTCACAACATGTGAAAATACTTCATTGAAGTCAATACCCTTTTTCTGACAATAACCCTTTGCTACAACACATGCCTTGAATCTAGCTGCTTCAACCTCGGGTATACCTTCCTTCTTCTAGAAGACCCATTTGTTTCCAACAATATTTTGACCCTTAGGCGGTTTCACCAATTCCCAAGTATGATTCTTATGAAGTGATTCAATCTCTTCATTCATAGCAACCAACCACTGAACAGACTCATCACAAGTAACAACTTCATGATAACTAGAAGGTTCATGCACCTCAATAGACTCTGCCACAGATAATGCAAAAGAAACTAAGTCTGCATCTGCGTACCTCTGAGGGCGTTGAATCTCTCTTATTCCTTTACCCTTAGCGATACTATATAGTTGATCATGTTGCTATTCTACTACATCATGAGCAGAATCATCTATCTCATCCACACATGGCTGATCTGAAGTGCTCTCTTGCACTTGACTAGGAGCTCCACTCTCAAGCTCTACCTGCTTACTAACACTGTGGTCTTTACCTGCAACAATAACTCCTTTTTCTTTTCCAACATGAAAACTCATCAAACTTAACATCTTTTCTAATCAAATATTTAGGTGACTTGGGTTCAACACACCATAATCTATAACCCTTCACCGCAGAAGGATACCCTAAAAATATACATTTTAATGCCTTAAGCTCAAGTTTACCATCATTAACATGAGCATAAGTAGGACAACCAAAAACATTCAAATCAGAATAATTAGCAAGAGTACTAAAGAATACCTCAAATGGAGTCTTCAACTCAATTGCAGTTGATGGAGACCGATTCACCAAATAGTAGGCATGGTTACAAGTTCGGCCCAAAAAGATTTATCCAAGTTAGCTTGAAAGAGCATACAACGAGTTCTTTCTAAGAGAGTCCTATTCATATGTTCTACAACTCCAGTTTGCTGTGGAGTATGACGCATAGTGTAGTGTCTCACTATGCCATTTCTTTCACAAAACTCATTAAACTAACTTTTACAAAATTCCAAACCATTATCAGTTCTCAAATGCTTGATTTTCTTGCCTATTTGATTTTGTATACAAGCCTTGAATTTTAAAAATTTTGAGAACGCGTCATTCTTGTTCTTCAAAAAATATTCCCAAACATGACGAGAGAAGTCATCAATAAAAGTCAACATATACTGGGCACCACCCTTAGACACAACACGAGAAGGACCCCAAAGATCTGAACAAATATAATCAACAATATCTTTCATTTTATGGATGGTTATATTGAACTTGACCTTGCGATGCTTTCGATAGACACAATGCTCACAGAAATCAAGTTTCCTAGTTTTCTGATCATAAAGCAAATCATGTTTTCTCAAAATTGACATCCCTGCCTCACTCATATGCCCAAGCTGCATATGTCATAATCGAGTACTATCTGAATCTTGATATGACGGGGATGAAACTGAAATACTACCAATGCTACCTTGAAGCATATAGAGACCATGCAACAATTTCTCTTTAATAACAATAAGAGCACCCTTACTAACTCTTAAAACTCCTCCTTCAGCTACATACTTGTAGCCTTGTGAATCAAGAGTACCTAATGATATCAAGTTCTTTTTCAAATCTGGAACATGGCGAACATCTTTTAAAGTTCTAATAATACCATCATGCATCAAAATTCGGATAGTACCAATACCAATAACCTTGCAAGACACATTGTTTCCCATCAAGACAACACCCTCATTAATAGAATGATAAGAAGCAAACCAATCCCGACTGGGGCATAAATGGTAAGTGTAACCCGAATCAAGAATCTAAACATCTCCAGGAGAACCAATAGATATTGATAGAACATTTTCACCATCGGAACCAGAACTATCTGCAACACCAGCAACATCATTAGTACCAGAAGACGTTGTGGTAGTTTTTCCTTTACCTTTGAGCTTCAGACAGTTTACTTTCCACTGCCCTTTCTGACGGCAATAGTTGCATTTATCTTTTCTTTTTCTAGATTTGGATCTAGACTTGCCTCTATTATTGCCTGTGCCTTTTTCTTGATTTCTACCTATGAAAAATAAACCACTGTTATTTTCATTGTTGCTTATACACACATTTTTCTTCAACTTTCTGGAATTCAAAGCTGCTTTGACATTTTTCAAAGAAATAGTGTCTAGCCCATATAACATGGTATCAACAAAATATTCAAATGAATAAGGTAAAGAACATAATAGAACTAAGGCCTGATCTTCATCATCAATCTTAACACCACCATTTTTTAGATCACAAATAATTTTAGTAATCAAGGTGATAGTGTAAAGGTGTACCTTCTGACATTCTGAATGTATACAAACGGTGCTTCAAATATAACAGACTTATCAAAGATTTGGTCGTATACAAATTCTCCAATTTAAACCATAACCCAGTAGGAGATTCCTCATCACCAACCTCGCGT
The DNA here is from genome assembly GCA_033030585.1 of Hippophae rhamnoides. Taxonomy (NCBI): domain Eukaryota; kingdom Viridiplantae; phylum Streptophyta; class Magnoliopsida; order Rosales; family Elaeagnaceae; genus Hippophae; species Hippophae rhamnoides. Next base: position 53,105,958 of record CM065430.1, read on the forward strand.
AGTATCTCATCAGACAAGAATAACTGAATTGAACTGAGAGCATTTTCCATCAATGCATCTTTTTTTATCAGTCAAATTTTTGGCAATTTATCCTTACCTTCAAGTGTCTTAATGAGCCATTCTTTAACTAATACGGCCCTTTCAACTCAAGTAGCTTCTCTATCTCATCATATTTCTGCCTTGATAACTCAAAGATTACCACAAAGTGTAGAATATGTTGCAACTTCAAGTATGACAGTTCTGATGAATGAATAGAGTCAAAAGTAGGTTCAATACATTAACAATCGGAGCTACAATTATTGTGGTGATCCTATGCCAAATTACTACCATCTAGGGCTTCGAAATCATGAAAGTTTTTCTTATGGAAACACAAAGAATGTGCTACAACCTCCTCCAGGGTATAATAGTCAACCAAGCGAAAAGAAGATGTCACTTAAGGATGCCATGGTTTACTTTGTTGAGGAGACCAAAGCAAGGTTTAAAAAAGAATGGTTCACGACTGGATAACATTGAGACTCATTGTAGCAATATGTGAACCACTATGAAAAATCTTGAAGTGCAAATTGAGCAACTAGTCACAACCATTAATTCTCAACAAAGTGGAACTTTCCCTAGCAATACAGAAGTGAATCCAAAGGAAAAATGCAAGGCCATTACACTTAGGAGTGGAAGAGAAATTGAGAGGTCACCATCAAAGTAAATTGAGTCCATCCCTACAGCTCCAAACAATGGCCAAAGCAATCATAAAGTAGAAGAAGAGGAGATTGTTGATGATACACTAAGAGAGGCTGGCATGCCTCCATCAATTTCATTTCCTGACAATCCTCACATTCTCTCTACTCCATTTTCTTATCCTCAACGCTTTCAAAAACAAAAAATAGATAAGAAATATTATAATTTTTTTGATATATTTAAGAAAATTCACATAAATATTCCTTTTGTAGATGCCTTGGAACAAATGCCAAATTATGCCAAATTTATGAAGGACATCATTTCCAAGAAGAGAAGGTTGGAGGAGTTCGAAATAATGAAGCTTTCTGAAGAATGTGTGACATTCTTCCAAAGAAATTGCCTAAAAAATTAAAAGATCCAAGGAGTTTCACTTTACCTTGCACTATTGAAAATTCATTTTTTGAGAAAGTTTTATGTGATCTTGGTGCTAGCATTAATGTTATGCCACTTTCTGTTTATAGGAAGTTAGGACTTGGAGAGATGAAACAAACAACAATTTATTTGCAATTAGTAGACCGATCTATCAAGTATCCACGTGGAATCATAGAAGATGTATTGGTAAAGGTGGATAAATTTATTTTTCCTACTAATTTTATGGTGTTAGATATAGATGAAGACCAAGATGTCCCACTAATTTTTGGCTGACCATTCTTGGCTACCGGAAGGGCTTTAATGGATGTTTAAAAGGGTGAGTTAACTTTGAGAGTTAACAAGGAAGAGGTTACATTCAACATCTACGGAGCTATGAGATTTCCAGAATATCCAAGCACTTGATTTCGGGTAAATGTCATTGAGCAATTTGTAGTAAAAGCCTTTCAAGAAGATATGAAGGCTGATCACCTAGAACGATGTATCACCACTTCATCTCATGCTTATGATTTCAAAACTTTGTTGTTTGTGAACCTGATTTACCTTTTATTAGTAAAGAATTTCCCCACTATGTATTTGCCTAGGAAGCATTGCAACATGTTACATCATGTAGCATATAAGTGGAAAGGCTAGGGCCAAAGGTAACAAAGACGGATTCTGTAATCTCTACAGAAAAGTGCAGCAAATTACAACTCCAAAGTGAAGTAATTGCTTGAGCATCTTCACTATGCATTCTTGGGTGATAATTACACCTTTCCAATGATTATTGCGGAATCACTTACACCCGAAGAAGAGGAAAAGTTACTACGTGTGTTAAGGGAGCATAGAACCACCTTAGGATGGACTATCTCTAACATAAAAGGTATAAGTCCATCCATTTGTATGCACAAGATTCTAATGGAGGAACCTTATAAACCACCAATTGAGCCCCAAGGAGGATTAAATCCAACAATGAAAGAAGTTGTGAGAGCTGAAATTTTGAAGCTCTCAATTCTGGAATTATTTATGCTATTTCAAACAGCTCATGGGTAAGTCCTGTGCATATTGTACCAACAAAGTGTGGAATGATGGCAATGAAAAATGACAACAATGAGCTTATTCCTACAAGAACAATCACGGGTTGGTATGTATGTATAGATTACCGTAAGTTAAACAAAGCAAAAAGGAAAGATCATTTTCCACTTCCATCCATTGACCAAATGTTAGATCGATTGGCTAGATATCCCTATTATTGCTTCTTAGATGATTATTCGGGGTATAATCAAATTTTCATAGCCCTCGAAGATCAAGAGAAAACTACATTCACATGCCCCTACGGAACATTTTCTTTTAAAAGGATGCCCTTTGGATTGTGTAATTCCCCAACAACATTTCAACGTTGTATGATTGCTATTTTTTCTCATATGGTGGAAGATATAATGGAAATTTTCATGGGCAACTTTTCGGTGTTTGGTACATCTTTTGATCATTGTTTACATAATTTAGCTCTTGTTTTGCAAAGATGTGAAGATAAAAACCTTGTCCTAAACTGGGAGAAGTGTAATTTCATGGTTCAAGAAGGGATTGTGCTTGGACATAAAGTGTCATCTAATGGAATTAAGGTTGATCGAGCTAAAATTGCAACCATAAAAAAACTACCACCTCTAAAGAATGTGAAGGGAATTCAGAAGTTTTTTGGGACATGCGAGATTTTATAGAAGATTTATAAAGGATTTTTCTAAACTCTCTAAACCTTTATGTAATCTTCTTAAAAGAAATTCTGCATTTGACTTTGATGATGTTTGTTTGCAAGTCTTTAATGCAATCAAGGAGAAATTTATTTCAACACTAGTAATGACTGTACATGATTGGAGTCAACCTTTTGAAATCATGTGTGATGCAAGTGACTTTGCAATTGGAGCAGTGTTAGGACAAAAGCGAGGCAAACTGTTTAGGGCCATATACTATGCAAGTCGGACAATGATTGAAGCCCAATTGAATTATACAACAACTGAGAAGGAGATGCTCATTGTGGTGTTTGCTTGCAACAAATTTCGGTCTTACCTCATTGGTACAAAGGTGATAGTGTTCATTGATCATGCAACACTTCATTATTTGTTTAGCAAGAAGGATGCTAAGCCTAGATTGATTCGTTGGATTCTTCTTCTTCAAGAATTTGATTTGGAAGTTCGAGATAAGAAAGGAAGTGAAAATTTAGTTGCTTACCATCTCTCTCAATTGGAGCAAGAGGAAGTGAAAAAAAATTTAAGATTCAAAAAGCATTCCCTGATGAGCAATTCTTTATATGTGAGATCAAGCTTCCTTAGTATGTTGATATTGCAAACTACTTAGCTTGTAGGGTATTGCAACCAGATCTTACTTACCACCAACGTAAGAAGTTTTTGCATGATGTGAAATATTATTTTTGGGATAAACCTTTGCTTTTCAAAAGATGCCTTGTTCAAATCATCCGAAAATGTGTGCCTGAAGAGAAGATGCAAGCCATTCTCCATCATTGTCATTCCTCATCATATGGTAGACATTTTGGAGTAACACGAACAAAAACTAAGGTACTTCAAAATGGTTTCTTTTGGCCCTCTATTTTTCATGGTTGTTATACTTTGATGAAGACTTGTGATCAGTGCCAAGGTATGTGAAATATTTCATGGTGATAGGAGCTACCATTGAAAAATATCTTAGAGGTTGAGTTATTTGATGTTTGAGGAATTGATTTTATGGGTCCTTTTCCTCCATCTTTTGAATTTTTTTATATCTTGTTAGCAGCTGATTATGTGTCAAATTGGGTGGAGGCAATTGCTACAACAACAAATAATGCAAAGGTAGTGCTCAAATTTTTACATAAGAACATATTCACAAGATTTGGCACTCCACGAGCTATTATTAGTGATAAAAGGACCCATTTTGCAACAAGTTTTTCTACAACCTTCTCTTTAAATATAGTGTGAAACACAAGATAACACTTGCCTATCATCCTCAAACTAATAGCCAAGCTGAGATTTCAAATCAAGAAATCAGGAATATCCTTGAGAAGATGGTCAACACCAATAGAAAGGATTGGGAAAATAAACTTGATAATGCTTTGTGGGCATACCGTATAGCTTTTAAAACATCTATCCGGATGTCTCCTTATCGATTAGTGTTTGGAAAAGCATGTCATATCCCTATTAAATTGGAGCATAAAGCCTATTGGCTTGTAAAGAAGTTTAATTTGCATTTGAAGGCAGCAGGGGAAAAATGACTTCTTCAATTGAATGAAATGGATGAGTTTCAAAATGATGCGTATGAAAATGCAAAGATCTACAAAGAGCGGACAAAGAAGTGGCATGACAAATAGATTCTTAGGCATGAGTTTGCTCTAAGACAACAAGTTTTTTTTCAATTCACAACTAAAACTCTTTCCGGGCAAGTTAAGATCAAGATGGATAGGTCCTTATACAATTGACAAAGTTTTCACTTTTGGAGCAATAGACTTGAAAGACAAGACAAGGAATATATTCAAAGTTAACGGTTATAGATTGAAGGACTATTATGGAGAATAAGTGGAGAGGAATTGTGCATTTATTACTCTTCAAAATCCTAATTAATGAAGATTGAAAAGTCTAGCTATAGATTATAAAACAAGCACTTATAGGAGGCAACCCATAAAACTTTCTTTTGTTCTTTTATTTTATTTTAATTGATCTTTTATTACTATTTTAATAATTTGGATTTTGATGTTGATTTATTTTATAGGAATAAAAAGCTGAAAATTATAAACTAATGCGGATCCACCATAAAACCAAGGAAGTTTCTTTCATTTCTTCCATCTGTCTCACTTTTAAATTACAATGAGGACATTGTTTAGTTTAAGTTTGGGGGTGTCAACTTCTATAGTCTTGAGTTGTTGAATTCTCTTATCAAGCACCGATCCCTAAAATTTTGCATGGATAATCATTACCCATGAAAATAACTCCACCGTATAGTTCTTCAAAGTTAAAGAACCACTCTTTATTAGGAGACATATAAAAGGTGCTGTTGACAAACCAACCAATGCAAAATATGAATTTGAATTGCTTTCAGCTACGCATGCATCATACAACATAGCTTTTCCTTTCTTCTGTAGCTTCGAACAATTTTTCTTCAAATGGCCTTTTTCATGACAAAAGACACATTCATCTTTACCAAGCCTTCCTTTTGATAGAGATCTACCTCTCTTTTCTTTATGTTGTGTTTGCGAACATCCTCTTACAGAGTACCTCTACTGCTTCATTCTTGCTTTTTTTTATTATCTTTCTTTCTAATTTCATAACTATACAAAGTTCCTCAAAAAACACTTTATCATTTCAAATGAATAAGCTCGTAATAAAGTGATCAAACTCATCAAGAAGGGAAGCTAACAACATCAAGGCTAAATCTTCATCTTTAAAAGTTTCATCCATATTTAACAAATCTGCTACTAATCAATTAAAAACAGTAATGTGATCGTTTATTGTGGTATTTGAAAGGTATTCAAAACGGAACAACTTCTTCAAATAGAGTTGATTCTATCAACTCTTCTTCATGAACTTGTTCTCCAATGCCTTCCACAACTTACTTGCGGATGCCTTCTTTATGAACGTATACTTTTGTTCTCTTGAGAGACACAAGAGGATGTACCACATGCCAATCAATTGATATTTTTCCACTTGACTTCATCTGCTCCATCTGGTTTCTCCTCTTCAATAACGATGTCTAGAACTTTGCCTTGCCACATGCTGAAATGACCGGTTTAATCAAACTTTTCCACCTCGAACCTTACATTTATCACCATAATTCTACCTAACGTGGATGATTGGTCTTTGTTTGAAAGAAATTTTTCTTCCACCATTTCTTCAAATTACAACAACAAGCAACTATATTCCAATAGCAAACAAACAGAATACAAACAAATGTCTAGGTAGAAACCTTCGACTCTAATACCAATTGTTAGAAAAATCGGGTATTTTTTTTTATTCTAAGTAATCACTATTCACTTATCATTTAAATGAATAGAACTCAAACTAACCCGACAAAATAATATTATTTAAAATATAATGCTAAAATAAACTAAAGTAGATATTGAAGTAGAGATATTAAAATAGAAAAAATAAAAACACAAGAAATTTAACGAGATTTGGTATAAATGTTACTTAGGTCATCAGGCGTCGTTGACCACTTCCAATATTTCAAAATATATGAACTCCAAAATTACAACTAATTGGACAAAATTTAACTAATCAATTACCCTTACAAAAGAGAGGAAGATTTACAAATTTTGGGATGTTTACAAATAATAAAGGAGAGTTTTATTTATAGTTCAAAATACAACTCATCTTCGTTCTTAACCAACGTGTTACTTTTCAAATTTATTCACTAAAGAGCTATACAACATCAATTAACCAAATTCGACCTCAACATGTAAGACATACAAGATTCAAAGTTTGGAGGTTGCGAGCTTTATAAGATCCTTCCTCAAAATTTTGCCAGAGGGATTCTTGGGTATCGAAGCTATAAAGGTAACTTTCCTAATTCTCTTGTACGGAGCCACCTGTATAAACAACAGTGTCTTGGTTATTTAAGTCACTCGAAGACAATCAAACTTGTAGAATCTAATTAATTTTGTGTTTATTGTAAAAGCAATAACAAATATGTTTAAACTTCAGAACTCACCAAGCCGGCAACGAATTCCATGATTGCCTTCTCCGATAAATTACTTCCTGGTTTTCTAACCACATAAGCCAAAGGATACTGCCCAACCTCCTTATCAGGATATCTGAATTTGTACATATTTTCAAACTCAGGCTCTCCTTGTTTTTCCAATTTAAAGATGTAAAAGAAAACATCGCAGAGCACAATTTGAAGTCCCAGAATATCACATGTATATTGTATGTAATCAAATTGGATCCAAAATAACATGTTGGTGTGTATATATGTACATATCTATTTTATGTACATACTGTATACAATTGACATGCTATTTTAGGACTAATTTCATTATATACAGCTTGTAAATGCTGCCCGAAATGGAAATACACTATGACACTAAAACTTACGGAATAACAGCAGCATCAGAAATTCCTGGATGAGTAAGTAATAAAGCTTCTAGTTCAGCTGGAGGGACCTAGAATTAATATGACACAAAATTCAAAAGATCATATTCTCCTTTAATTTGTCATTTCGTAATTCAATTTCTTCAGTTTGTTAAAATGATTATCAACTCGAAAAGAATGCAACTGCAACATATACAATAATCACCTGATAACCCTTGTATTTAATTAGCTCTTTCAACCTATCAACCACAAAAATGAACCCATCTTCATCAATGTAGCAGAGGTCTCCAGTTCTTAACCATCCCTCTGAATCAAGCATTGAGGAAGTCGCTTCTGGATTACTGAAATAACCTTTAGCAACGTAAAAACAAGAGTCGATCAATAAAGACCACACAAATCTTACAGAAAGTAGCATTTAAGATGATCATTTCTCCCAATTGAGCCAACACAGATAAGTTGATTACTGACAACTACTACGACAATAAAAAGAATTTTGATCAATCAAAAATGTGAATTGAAATGTAATAAATCAAATAAATCTTAAGGTCAAAATCAATAGATAAGTTTTATAGTATAAAATGGGGTAGATTTGTTGAAGGTATAAAACATTCTTTCCTCCTACGAGGCTGTCAAAAAATCAAATTACAGGAAGAAAAACATTACATTAACAAGCCTAGGCCCAAGGTAATTCTATCACAACTGACAGGCCAAGACTTGGATTTTGATATCTTTTTTAAAAAAAAAATATTTAAATCACCTCGACAAGAGACCATAGGTATAAACATTATATTGATTTGGTCATCTTCCAGCGGCCGACAGCACTGTCTTCCAAGAAGATTATAATATGATTCAGCAGAGTAATTCAATATTTACATCCTCACCTTCGTATATATTCTTTATTGATTTTCCTAATAGGATCCACTATTATAATATGATTCATCAATAAAAGAAGAAGATTATAACATGAAATCATGATTTAAAAGATTCGTGATTTCACATTTTTCACGTGCTTTCAATTTATAAATTTCGTCAAAAAATTACATTGGATATTACACTACAAATTAAGGTTACTTTTACCTTTTATTTAAAAAAAAATCTTTTCGCCGGCTAAAAAAATATAATATTGTAATAAAAATAAATGTTGAAGTTGATTTTCATTAAGTCGCATTCTTTTCACATGTAAACTTACAAATCATTAAAAAATCACGTTAGAATGTACGATACTTGGGGTGTCGTATCCACTCTAATGTTTAACTCATTTTCTAAGAAAAAAAGCTAAGATAAGAAGGAATTTGAAGGGTTTGTGATATTAGTTTTTATATATATATATATCTTTTTTGGTTTTTAGGTCCTATTTAAAAGTTTTGACGGATGACATAAAAATAAATAAATAATATCAATTAATTAATATCTAAATATTAAATTAATTAATATACAATTATTTATAATATTAATGACCTTTCATAAATAAAACGATGTCATTAGTTTTAATTTTTGAATTTAAAAAATAAAAGATATATCCGACTAATCACGGACCATACCGATTTAACTTTTCAATGTGGATTATTATGAAAGTAGAGTCATTAACGCACTTTTTTACTTAATATTTACTTGTTTTATTTAATAAATAATATTTTTGAGGCCAAAAATATTAAAATATAAATTTTTTAGTGAAAAAGGGTGAAAATACAATTTTTTGAGATTTTTTTAAATTTTTATGAATTTTTTATGCAGAGCCAATAAAGAACTGCCACGTGGCCAACTACGCAAGCAAAGGAACTGACTGGGCAAGCCACGACGATGCCACGCAAGCAAGGACAATGAATTGTAGATCACCGCATGTGAGGAGGACGAATTGTGTGCCACGTGCCAGCATGGCATTCAATCCGAGTTCGGAGTGCGATCAAACCTTCACGCCACGATCACCACTTAACTCGTCCATTTGTTCCACCCGTATGCCACACCATCTGTTACTGCGAATCATGTTGCGCTGGGTGGTACTGACTAAGCATACGTTGACCCGTACGCCACGCCATGTGTCGTGCTCTAATTCGCCCAATAAATTCTATGTGCCACGTGTCAAGCTGTGATTGGTTGACACTAGTCATTTTGCTTGTTTTGATCTCAGCCCTTGATCTGATGGTCCAGATTGCACCTGAACTATAATTAAGCCTTTAATCACCCCATAACTCGAATGAGCCATCATTAGCATAATTTTGATCAATTTTTGGAGCTAAAAATACAAAACAATTCTAAAGAAGATATAATTTTGGTGGAGATTCAAGAGAAGATTAACACTACAATTTAAGAGATGGATTGTATTTCTTGTTCTACCATTTTCTTTATCAATTTTTATGTCTTAATTTATGAAAAATACGAGCTTTATGGACAAAATTATGTCTAGTTAATTTATTAATCTAAGAATCTTATGAACTCAATTTTGACCATGTGATGATCTAATATTCTACCCCAATTAAAATTTTAAGTTAATTATATTATTTAATCTAATTTTTATGCTATTAATTGTTTGGCTAACAATTTATTTAATGAGTAGTATGCAATTTAATTGGCATGGTAGTATGATTAAATTAAGTACTATATGGTGTGTAGTTTACTTGAGAAAGGAATACATGCTAGGTTAGATTCAATTGAACATGTAATTAATTGATAATTATATTGAGAGAATTTTAGCAATTCAAATGTTTAAAAAATTGGAGGATTATGTATTCCTATATATTTTCTCATATATCTTCTTAGTTACCAAATATTATTTAATTAATTATTGTAATTTATTTTTACTTCTTTTAATTTTCCTTTCTTAAAATATAAAAACACAAAAAAATTGATTTTTAGTTTTTTAATTTTAAAAATTAGTTTATAATAAAATAATCTTCGTGGAAACGATCTTTTTTTATCATTATATTACTTGTTGTGATATGTATACTTGACCAACAATAAAGGATCCTCATCTTCATTTCAGATTGTTTATTAAAGTTGTAGATTCATTTAAGTTCAATGTTGTGACGAGGAGGCATTTAGGTTTAGATTGTTCCCTTACTCTTTACGAGATTGTGCTCGAGCTTGGCTAAACTCTTTGCCACCTAATTCCATTACAACTTGGAATGGTTTGGTAGAAAAATTCTTGATGAAATACAACTCCTACCAATAAAGAATGTCAATCTTAGGAATGACATTACTTCCTACCAACAATACAAAGGAGAATCTTTATATGAAGCATGGGAAAGATTCAAGGAATTGCTAAGGAAGTGTCTTCATCATGGTATTCCTTCTTGGATTCAAATGAAGACTTTTTACAATGGTCTCAATGCTCAAACAAGAACTATTGTTGATGCATCTTCTAATGGAGCTTTGCTAGCCAAATCTTACAATCGAGCTTATGATTTATTTGAGAAAATGGCTAGCAATAATTATCAATGGCCAATGGATAGAATGACAGATACAAGAAGAGTAGTCGGAGTGCATGAGATAAATGATATCATAGCACTTACAGCTTAAGTGTCATCTTTGGTTAATCTTTTGAAGGCTCAAAACTCGCTAGCGAGCATAAACCATGTTCAAGATTCAGGAGTGTTGTGTGTGTTTTGTGGAGGAGCTCCTTTGTTTGATAATCGCCCAAATAATTTTGAATCCGTATATGCTATGTGGGTAATGTGGATCAAAATAATAATCCATACTCGAACACATATAACCTAGGATAGGGACAACATCCAAATTTCACTTGGAGTAACAACAACAATCAAGGTAGTAATCAATACAACCATCAATCATTTCCACTACCTAGTTTTCAACAGCTACAACAATCACAAGCTTAAGAGAAGAAGTCACCTATTAATGACAATACAAAAGTTTCCCTCAAGAGGCTTCAATTCAAAATTTGGAAAACTAAATGGGGCAAATCGCTTAGGCTATAAGTCAAAGGCCTCAAAGTAACCTTCCAAGTGACATAATTGCAAACCCACGAAGAGAAAGTAAGGACCAGTGCAAATTATAGCCTTAAAGAGTGGTAAAACTTTAGAACATGAACATAAGACATAAAAGGATGAGGAGAAACAATAAATTAACAAGGATGATGAGGAACTAGTGGATAAAGATAGCAATGAAAAGGAAGTAATTTAGCCAAAGAAAAACAACATTTACAAACCCACTATTCATTTCCTTCAAAGACTGCAAAAGCAAAAGTCAGATACACAGTTTTCAAAATTTTTGAAAGTTTTAAGAAGCTTCACATAAATATACCATTTCTAGAGGCACTTGAACAAATGTCATCTTATGCCAAATTCATGAAGGATATACTATCAAAGAAAAGGAGGCTTTAAGATCACGAAATAATAACTTTGACTAAAAGGTTGTAGTGTCATTCTTGATAGAAAACTACCAAATAAACTGAAAGATCTAGGTAGTTTTGACATCCCTTACACTATTGAAAATATCCGTTTTGACAAGGCAATATATAATTTAGGTTCTAGCATTAACCTCATGCCATTATTGGTCTTCAACATATTGGGGGTTGGTAAAGCCAAACCCACTTCAATAATATTACAAATGGTAGATAGATCAATTAAGAGACCTCGGGGTATGGTAAAAGATGTGCTAATAAAAGTAGACAAATTCATCTTTCTAGAAGACTTCATTGTGCTAGACATGGAAGAGGACTATGATATTCCTATCATACTTAGTCATCCATTCTTAGTAACCAGAAGAGCACTCATTGATGTACAAAAAAGTGAGCTTACAATGAGAGTGCAAGATTAACAAGTAATGTTTAAAGTTTTAAAGCATCTGAACCCCCTCACATTGATAGTGCTAATGAATGCTTAAGGGTAAATGTTACTAAATGTGGGGGCAACTTAAAAGAATTTGCTGAGTCATCCACACTTAAGAATGTTACACATGATGCTATGAACAAGGACATAAACTCACCAAAAAACAACTCAACCTGAGAGGCACATCTAATTTTGGTTTGGTATAAATGGAAGTTCTAATACCAGTTGCAATGTTATTGGTTATGTGGACTCCGATTATGTTGGTTATTTGGATAGAAGAATATCTTTAACAGGTTATGTCTTCACTCTTTCTCATTGTGCCATTAGTTGGAAGGCTACTTTACAGTCTACAATTGCTTTGTCTACGACAGAGGCAGAATATATAACAGTAGTAAAAGTAGTGAAAGAAGTCATTTGGCTTAGAGGTATGGTTTATGATTTGGGTTTACAACAGGATACTTATGTTGTATTTTGTGATAGCCAGAATGTAATACGCTTGACTAAGAATATTATGTATCATGAAAGAACCAAACATATTAATGTCCGATATCACTTCGTTCGTGGCATTGTATATCAGGATGCTATTGTTGTCAATAAGATAATCAATACTGAGAATCTAATTGATATGTTAACCAAACTAGTTCCATTTAACAAGTTCAAGCATTGCTTGGACTTAATTGGTTTTTGCAGTAGATGATCACCCTTTGGGGCTTTGGACGACGATTATTTAGTAATCTAAAGAATTTCATATTTTGAAGAACTTGTTTTCTATTTTAAGCCAAGGTGAAGATTTGTTAAATTGGCCCAAAACCTTTCTATAGCCCAAAGCACATATATCCAAATAAACCCTTACTACTTATTATACACACACACACATATATATTAGTTCCTACGTAGTGTAGCCGCCTAAAGCTGAAACCAAAAAGAAAAAAATATAAGTTGCATGAGAATAGAGAAGAAGAGAGTAGCACCCAACTTGCGCAGAAACCCCTTTGTAAATTCAATTTTCTTTCTTCATTTGTTCTCTGCCAATCTACTTGTAAAATTGATTACAAGACAATCAGCTGCAACTCATCAGTAGAGAAGAAGAGATAAACTGGTGATAGACAGAGAAGAGGAAATTGATTTGTATGATAATATTTGATTAAATAGCAAGTTTCTTAATTTATCTTGCTATATATTACTAGTAAATTAGAGAGAGTTATTTTCCTGGTATATTTTGAATGTCGGTATATTTTGTGAAGCTCTCTTAACATTAGTATTTGTATCTCCATTTGATTATTAGTGGATTTTCCTCGGTGTGCCATCGTTAGTGGAGTAGACTTTTCACATTGAAAGGTTAAACCACTTAAATCATTGTGTGCCATTTATTTTTCTCATTGCTTATTATTTTGTTGTTACCCATAATTATATATTTGTGCAACCAAATTGGACCCAAATTTTCCTTCCACAAGTACTAATTTTTAACAAATTTGTATAAGAGCATTGGGTTATTCTGTTATTTATTGGAACTCATCAATTTTGCTCTTTTGGATTTATTTTGAGCTTCTAGTTATCTTATTGGTTTCATATTTTCTGGATTATGCTTTTGTTTATTTAATATTGGGTTTTCTATCATGGGAAAAAAATACGAAATTTAGAAATTCAATGGTAGGAATGATTTCAGAGTATGGCGAATGAAGATGCTAGCTGTATTAGTTAAAGAATGGCTCATTAAGACACTTGAAGGAAATGATAAATTGTCAGAAAAATTAACTGATGAAGACAAAGATGCATTCATGGAAAATGCTCAGTTTAATTCAGTTATCCTTGTTTGGTGAGGTACTATGCAAGGTTGGTGATGAGGAATCTCCTGCTGGGTTATGGCTTAAATTGGAGAATTTGTATATGACCAAATCTTTGACAAGTCAGTTATATTTGAAGCAGTGTTTGTATACATTTAGAATGTCAGAAGGTACACCTTTACACTATCACGTTAATGAATTTACTAAAATTATTCGTGATCTAAACAATGGTGGTATTAAGAATGATGATGAGGATTAGACTTTAGTTCTATTATGTTCTTTACGTTATTCATTTGAACATTTTATTGATACCATGCTATATGGGGGAGACATTATTTCTTTGGAAAATGTTAAAGTAGCTTTGAATTCTAGAAAGTTAAAGAAAAATGTGTCTACAAGCAACAATGATAATAATAGTGGTTTATTTGTTAGAGGTAGAAATCAAGAAAAAGGCACAAACAATAATAGAGGCAAGTCTAGATCCAAATCTAGAAAAAGAAAATATAAATGCAACTATTGTCGTCAGGAAGGGCACTGGAAAGTAAATTGTCTGAAACTCAAAGGTAAAGGAAAATCTGTCACAACATCTTCTGGTACTAATGATGTTGCTGGTGTTGCAGATAGTTCTAGTTCTGATGGTGAAAATGTTCTATCAATATCTATTGGTTCTCCAGGAGATGTTTGGATTCTTGATTTGGGTTGCATGATAGGAGTCAAATTATTGCATTTTTGTTATAATTTAAATGTTGATATTTGTGTGAAAATTGCGTTTTATTTTATTATTTAATCCACAAATGTCATTTCACGGGTATTTCGTGTTTAAAGTGCAATTTTAGGTAAAATCATAATTATGGAGAAGTTTGGGACAAATTTCAATGGCCAAGGATTAGTCGAATAAAAAGAAAACAAAAATTCAACATTTGGAATTTCGGCCGCAATGAGAATATTCTCACCGCAAAACCTTACTGGAGAAAATGTTGAAAATCTTCCCGAGCATGGATTTTGGCAATCTGATGACCACGAATCATCTTCGCCACGGGCCAATACATCTGCCGTCACACAATAATCCCAGCGAGATTTAGCGGGAATCAAATCGTAAGTTTTCAATCTCGCCCATGAGAATAACTTCGCCGCCGGCGAGTTTCGTTCGAAAACATTTTTTTATGCTGTTTTGTTCCAAAATTGCCCTCCAAAACCCTAGACCTATATATACATTATGATGGAGAAGGAGACCACGACAGAAAGCAGAGTTCAAATTCATTTTTGGAGAAGAGAAGGAAATTTTGGAGAAACTTGAAGGATCTTCACCATTGTTGCTACCAAGCCTTCATCTTCTAGAGTTTTTTCATCTCTTCTCCTTAGTTTTTATATTCTGTAGTTTATTGATATTTGTTATTCATGGATTCAATTGAAATAATGTTTGTTCTTATTTTCGTTATGAACTAATTCGTTTTTGCTAAGGCTATGATGTAGTTAGATCAAGGAAATCTGATTTCTTTTGTTATGGTTATATGAATTCATTGTTTTCAAGTCGAGTATTTATTTCCATGCTTAATGCTTTTAAATTTCTGATCAAGATTTAGATGATTTGTTGCATTATATTGAGACCGAGAGGAGATTTGTAATGAATGCTTCTTGTGATAAATACCGTATGTTGAATGCGAGTTTGACACCTAATGCATGATGTATGTGGTTATTCCAGAAATTCCATAAATCGTAATGTGCTTATTTGTGATTAAATCTTCATAGAAATATAGTCGGTTTTCATAGATAAGTAATTCTAATATAACTTGAGAAAGAGTATTAGATAAGTTTGGGTTTTTCAACCATCACTTTTAGCTTTGATTTTCATATAACATAACTTGAAATTGGATTGAATTGATTTAGCGAAATCAAATGCCTTAGCGTTTTTAATCATTTGTGAACAACATTAAATTTTGTTATTTGCGTTTAGTTTTATGTTAATTTGCTTTTAAAACAATTTCAAAAATTCGGTTTTCAAATAAAATTAGGGTTAGTCAATTTCGGTACTTAGTAACGCCATTCCTTGTGGGTTCGATATCCGTACTTTTGTACACTTTATTACTTGATCGATACTACCTAATCTTAGTTTTAATTTGAAGTTAATTTGCTTTATCATTGTTTCATTTTTAATTTTGTTTATTTTTCTCTTTTATTTCATTTATCATAAAAAAGAAGAAGGTAACTTTGTGTTGTTTTTGTGCTAGGTAATTTTCTGGTTGTAGGATTGTGGGATGAGACGTCTGAAGCCTTAACCAATTTCCATTTGATCCAGAGATTGATAGAACTTTTAGGCGTCTAAAACCGAGAGAGAAGGCATTCAACCTCACCTCCTAATAGACAATCGACTATGGATCCACCATTTGTTTGAGGAGGTGGAAATGTAGAGCTTTGAGGGATTATCTTTGTGCCTAATGTTACCGGAACTATTTCGGGTATAAGGAGGCCAACTGTTCAAGCAAATAACTTTGAGATAAAACCATCCTTTATCCAAATGGTTCAATCAAAATCGATTTGGGGGAATGTCGAAAGGATGATCCAAATGCATGTTGCATTTTACTTTCGAGGTTTGTGATCTTTACAAGATAAATGGTGTGTCAAGATCTTTATAAGATTAAGGGTTTTCCTTTTTCACTTCGGGATAAAGCCGGTGGCTAAACTCATTACTACCGGGATCAATTACAATTTGGAATGAATTGGTTCAAATTCTTGTCAAGTTCTTTCCTCACTAACTAAGACGGAAAAATTGAGGAAAGAAATCACATCTTTTACACAATATGACCAAGAATCATTGTATGAAGCTTGGGAAAGATTCAAAGAAATGTTGAGGAAGTGCCACGTCATGGTATACCAATTTGGCTGCAAGTCTCTACATTTTATAATGGGTTGGTTTCAAACTATCGTGCAATGATTGATCTTTGCAGTTGGAGGGTCTTTAATGGGAAAAACAGGAGGATGCTCATGAGTTATTAGAGATTATGGCAGAAAACAACAACCCGGTGGAATTCAGAGCGGTTAATTGCAAAGACCAGCGATGGTGCATGAAATTGATTCGGTGAATGGCACAGTCGGCTCGAGTTCACGCTTCTTTCAAGAAAGATGGATTCTTTGTCATCCAAATTGAATCCAAACCAATGCACAATGTGATTTATGTGGTGGAAATCATGCTAGTATCGAGGTGCCAATTTGGAAATCCATTTGCTTCGCCAAATCTTTGAGCAAGCAAATTATGTTTCAAATTTCCAAAAACCTCGGCATAACCCATATTCGAACACTACAATCCGGGTTGGAGAAATCATTCAAATTTGACATGGGGAAATAACCAAGGGGATTCAAACAATCATCATCTTCTCTACCAACCCCGAGAGAAGAAACAAATAGATTTGGAAGGAATTTTGGGAAAGTTCATTGAGGAGACAAGAACAAATTTCAGAAATAAAGAGGCAATAAACGGGGACATCGAAACCAACTAGTGGCAACTTTCAGCAGATTGCGAGAGAAAGGTCTCGAGGATCGTTGCCTAGTGACACTGATAAATCCCAAAGAGCATGTAAAGGCTATCACATCGAGAAGTGGTAAAGAACTTGAATGGCGGGGAAATCGGAGAAAAAGATGGAAAAATCTAAAGAAAAGCCATCAACATCCCAAGATGTTCAACCTTCCAACGCTAAATGCAGCCTGAGCACTCCTATCCTCAAAGATTGAATAAGAAAAAGCTTGATAATCAATTTGATAAATTTTTGGATATTTTTAAGAAATTGCATATTAACATTCCTTTTGGCAGAGATTTTGGAACAAATGCCAAAGTATGCAAAATTCATGAAAGAAATTCTATCAAAGAAGAGGAGGTCGAGATTATGAAAGCGCGTCATGCTAAATGAGGGAGTGCGAGGCAGTTCTTCAAAGAAAACGCCCACGTAAATTGAAAAGACTCCGGGGAGTTTTACTATACCATGTCTTAGGGAAGTTGCAATTTTGATAAAGTCCTATGTGATTTAGGAATGACATTAATTTGATGCCACTTTCTATTTTCAAGAAACTAGGCACTGGGAGAAGTGAAGCCCACTTCAATCTCTGCAATTAGATGATCGATCGGTGAAATATCCTCTGTGGTAATTGAGGATGTTTTAATTAAAATTGATAAATTTATTTTCCTGTAGATTTTATGGTGCTTGACGTGGAGGAAGATAGAGAGGTACCGATATGATATTGGGAGGCCGTTTCGCAATTGGAAGAACATTGATTGATGTTCGGCAAGGAAAGCTCATTCTACCAGTGCAAGATGAACAAGTGACTTTTGATGTTTTTGAAGCAATGAAATTTCCAAGTGAGGTACATTCTTGTTTTCAAACAACACTCTTACGACAAGTTAATCTCGGAAACTTTTTGAGGAGAGAACTCCATCATACCACTGTAGAAGCTTGCCTTGTGAAATCAAGAACAAATGAGATGGATGAAATGAGGAATGATGCTTATGAGAATGCCCGAATATACAAGGACAAGACGAAGGTTTGGCATGATAAGCACATTTTGAGGCAAAACTTTGAGGCGGGATAGAAAGTGTTGCTTTATAAATCCCGTCTCAGACTTTTTCCAAGAAAGCTAAAATCTCGTTGGTCAAGACCTTTTCTAGTAACCAAGGTGTTTCCTTATGGAACAATTGAGATCAGTCATGAAACAAAGGGAACTTTCAAGGTAAATGGACAACGGTTGAGCCGTATTTTTGACGGAGAATTCGCCAAGAGTAAAGATGACATAAAGTCTAGCTAATGACTATAACTTAAAGCGCTTAATTGGGAGGCAACCCATCGTGATTTTTTTCTTATCTTTTATCTCATTTTATTTTAGAAATTTTAAATTTCACACTTCATTTTATGATAATTTTATTTTTAATTAAATTTGCTTATTTTATTTGTCTTGCGAGGTAAAAAAAAGCCATTTACGCTTTTTCTTTCTTACATTGAGGACAATGTAAGATTTTGGTTCAAGTCTTTATGTAAACAAGAATCTTTTCTTCCCTTCATTTTTATTAGTTTTGTTTGTGTGTTTATTTGTGTTTAATTTTGATTTTCCATTTATTTTTCTCGCATTTTGATTTAATTTCTTTTATTTTTATTTTATTTTCATTTTACTTTTATTTTAATTTGCATGTGATGATAATAATGTGATTGTGATAACAAGTAGCTTTTAGAAGACATTAAATTTTGCTTGATTTAAAGATAATTTCAAATGTTGATTTTACCTAGTTGGCGACTCTTTTGGTATGTGGTATGATTTGGTTGATTAGTCTAAATGCTTAGAGAAGTCTTATGTGCGAATTTTTTCATGGACATTTTTGTGATCTCAACAAACTCTACAGAACTCATTTGAAAACCTCTTGAGAAGTAAATAATTTGGGATTGCACTGTTTAGGAGATGATGTAGGCCATTTTTGGATCGATTGTGCCATTTTAAGCCTACCTTGTTATCCTTATATCACTAGTTACCTCTTTGAGCCTATTTAAATATATTGTTAGCCTTATTTTTCTTTCTTTTTGCCTTCTATAACCTACCTTTTACTGAGCCAAAAATATATATATATAATTCCTACCTTATGTGTTAAGAGCACTTAATTTTGAACACAAACTTTTCAAGAGCAATTGGAGTAAGGATGGAATAAAAAAAAAGAAAAAAAAAGACATCTTCCACATATATTGGAAGAAATTGGTTGGGGGTTATGTTAAAAAAAAGAGAAAAAAAAGAGAAAAAAGGGCCTTTACACTCTAGTAAATAAAAGTGTTAGTAATGGATGTACTGAGGTGAAAGATTGAGGAAGAATTATTGTTTATCTTTGGAAAAATGGGTTATGATCGGAAGAAACAATTTGGGTTAAATAGTGTTACTCTTTTACTTAATTGGTTGTGTTTAATCTAATAAGTGCTATTATTTGTATTTTGACACTTCCCGTTCTTTCTTAACCAAATACCTAAGCCTAACATTACAAGCCTAATAAGTCCTATTGATCCGAAGTGGTGTATTTTTTTTCATTAGTGGAGAGAGTTTTGAATAGTGAGCCTATGGAGTTTGAGATTTCACCTTTTTGTTTGTGGATGTTCTACATAATATTATCTGGGCAGTATAGCTATTGGTTTGTGGTTTGATGGATGTTTAAGAGTCAATAATAAAAGTGAAATTGGCATTTGAGATTTCTTAAAACTTAGGTGATATTTAATTATTCTATATGTTGGTTTTTACTTACAATTTTTGAGACATTTGTGCAAATTATTTGTTATGAGATTTTATTGTTTTAAGTTAGGATAGTAATAGGTAAGATGTTTGTGGGTATCATCACTGGAAGCCCTCACGAGACTACAACTCGTCCTACTAGGGCCGCCTAGGGGTTTAAAGGCTTATTGCATACGCTTAATGTAATGTTGTAAATAGAATAAATTTCCTTTGAATTTTTCTTTTAATGTCTCCTTTGAAATTATTCAATAGATCGCTTTTCTTGCTAGAGACTAGCAAGAAGCTGGTTGGGGGTTGTTGATAGGAGTCAAATTATTGTATTTTTGTTATGATTTAAATGTTGATATTTGTGTGAAAATTGCGTTTTATTTTATTATTTTATTATTTAATCCACAAATTTCATTTCACAGGTATTTCGTGTTTAAAGTGCAATTTCAGGTAAAATCATAATTATGGAGAAGTTTGGGACAAATTTCAATGACCGGGATTGAGTGCAAATAAAAAGAAAACAAAAATTCAACATTTGGAATTTCGCCGCCGGCGAAAACCTTACGGAGAAAATGTTGAAAATCTTCTCGAGAGCACGGATTTTGGCAAAGCAATCTCGCCGCCGGCCAAATCATCTCGCCGCCGGCCAAATACATCCTGGCCGTCAGCCAATGATAATCCTGGCCACGGCGGAATTTAGCAGTAACCGAAATCGTAAGTTTTCCCGGGTAAATCTCGCCGCGGCGAGAATAACTTCGCAGCCGGCCAGTTTCGTTCGAAAACATTTTTTATGCTGTTTTTGTTCCAAAATTGCCCTCCAAAACCCCAGAACCTTTATATATACATTATGATGGAGAAGGAGACCACGGCAGAAAGCGAGAGTTCAAATTCATTTTTGGAGAAGAGAAGGAAATTTTTGGAGAAACTTGAAGGATCTTCACCATTGTTGCTACCAAGCCTTCATCTTAGAGTTTTTTCATCTCTTACTCCTTAGTTTTTATATTCTCGTAGTTTATTGATATTTGTTATTCATGGATTCAATTGAAATAATGTTTGTTCTTATTTTCGTTTATGAACTAATTCGTTTTTGCTAAGGCTATGATGTAGTTAGATCAAGGAAATCGATTTCTTTGTTATGGTTATATGAATTCATTGTTTTCAAGTCGAGTATTTATTTCCATGCTTAATGCTTTTAAATTTCGATCAAGATTTAGATGATTTGTTGCATTATATTGAGACCGAGAGGAGATTTGTAATGAATGCTTCTTGTGATAAATACCGTATGTTGAATGCGAGTTTGACACCTAATGCATGATGTATGTGGTTATTCCAGAAATTCCATAAATCGTAATGTGCTTATTTGTGATTAAATCTTCATAGAAATATAGTCGGTTTTCATAGATAAGTAATTCTAATTCTAATATAACTTGAGAAAGAGTATTAGATAAGTTTGGGTTTTTCAACCATCACTTTTAGCTTTGATTTTCATATAACATAACTTGAAATTGGATTGAATTGATTTAGCGAAATCAAATGCCTTAGCGTTTTTAATCATTTGTGAACAACATTAAATTTTGTTATTTGCGTTTAGTTTTATGTTAATTTGCTTTTAAAAAAATTTCAAAAATTCAGTTTTCAAATAAAATTAGGGTTAGTCAATTTCGGTACTTAGTAACGCCATTCCTTGTGGGTTCGATATCCGTACTTTTGTACACTTTATTACTTGAACGATTCGTACACTTGCGAAAATACGAATCATTGCACTTACCATATGTGACCTAATAGAGACTGGTTTGCTTCTTATCAGTCTATTAGGGTGTTATCTTGATGGGAAACAAGATGTCCTGTAAGGTTATTAGTATTGGTACTGTCCGAATTAAGATACATGATGGTATTGTTAGAACTTTGAAAGATGTTCGTCATGTTCCAGGTTTGAAAAAGAACTTGATATCTTTGGATACTATTGATTCATAAGGCTACAAGTATGTAGCTGAATGTGGAGTTTTAAGCGTTAGTAAGGGTACTCTCATTGTTATTAAAGGGCAATTGTTGCATGACCTCTATATGCTTCAGGGTAGCACTGTTATTGGTAGTGTTTTAGTTTTGTTTTTGTCAGATCAAGATTCAGATACTACTATATTATAGCATATACGGCTAGGGTATATGAGTGAGCAGTGATGTCTATTTTGAGCAAACGAGATTTGCTTGGTGGTCAGAAAACTGGAAAGCTTGATTATTGTGAGCATTGTGTCTATGGAAAGCATCGCAGAGTCAAGTTTAGTACAACTATCCATAAAACGAGAGGTATTGTTGATTATATTTATTCATATCTTTGGGGTCCTTCTCATGTTGTATAGAAGGGTGGTGTCCGGTATATGTTGACTTTTATTGATGACTTCTCTGATCATGTTTGGGTGTATTTTTTGAAGAACAAGAATGATGTGTTCTCAAAATTTGTAAAAATCAAGGCTTGTATAGAAAATCAAACATGCAAGAAAATCAAGCATTTGAGGACTGACAATGGCTTGGAATTTTTTGAAAGTTAGTTTAATGAGTTCTGTGAAAGAAATGGCATAGTGAGACACCGCACTATGCGTCATACACCATAGCATAATGGAGTAGCAGAATGTATGAATATGACTCTATTAGAAAGAGCTCGTTGTATGCTCTTTCAAGCTGACTTGGATAAATCTTTTTGGGCTAAAACTTGTAATCATGCCTGCTATTTGGTAAATTGGTCTCCATCAACTGCAATTGAGTTGAAGACTCTGTTTGAGGTATTCTTTGGTACTCCTGCTAATTATTCAGATTTGAAAGTTTTTGGTTGTCCTGCTTATTCTCATGTTAATAATGCTAAACTTGAACCTAGGACATTGAAATGCATATTTTTGGGATATCCTTCTGGGGTGAAGGGTTATAGATTATAGTATGTTGAACACAAATCACCTAAATTTTTTATTAATAGAGATGTTAAGTTAGATGATGCGGTGGGCCAAGCCCCCACATGGGGATGGTTGCTACATGGTTTTGCAATAGAAATGGCCTTCTTAATCCAATTTTGGACAATTCTGATTCCTAGCTTTGATCGGGTATGGCTACTAGGTTTGAGGAAAGATTATGATCTCTCCTAAGCCATAGTAGTGCACGATGGCAATCCTACCTTGAGAGCTAAACTCCTACGTCCTGAATGATTTCCACATACCCCCTCATGTATCTTTGAGAGTACATAGCTGGACTCTTCATTGGTTAGGAACCTCAAGTATGGTGTATGGAAGCCATGCCAATAAAGTAACCCGTTAATGATGCGGAAACGTGCCACCCCTAGGCAAACTTTTCTAACTTCCTTCTTATCTTCTGGTAATGTCCCATCTACAGGATTTTGCCTGATAGTATCCATCCATCTTGGTTTCGAGAACACTAGGAGCGACTCACGATCCTGTACCTTAGTATTGGACTTTATCGGATGATGGATCGGAATTATGGCTTCCAATTCTTCATCAATGGCTGAAGCTAGACATGTGAGCGCATCGACTTGGGTGTTCTCTTCCATAGGAACGTGGTTCAAAGTCCAAAAGTTATGTTTTTTAGAAGACTTTTGGTTAATGTGTGATATTCCAGGAGGTTGGGTTTACCAAAATCAATGTAGTTGTATTACGAAGACCACTAAGCCGCAAAGTTTATCCGAGAGATGTTTTTTATTTGCATTCACACCTTGCCTTTCAGAAGTATCAACATTGTTACACGAATCATAAATGCATGAATGTGATGTACCAAAAAATCTGCGGTTCCTAATCTATTTGATTGATGAGTCATAAAACAATTCATGGTTCATGGGGTTATTTATTATCAATATAGTAAATTTATTATATTAAGTTAAGTGATAAATTATTAACCAAGGATGATGAGAACGTGAATTACCAACCATTTATGCATTGGGGAGACCCTTGACCTGATATTCACTGATGACTTGTTTTACTACCAACTGTGAATCACTGAAGCAATCAAGTTATTTTGCCACAAGTGCAATTTCGAAGTCGAGGCCAACAATGAGGGCTTCATATGCTACTTCATTATTTAAAATTTTGAAGTTTAAATGGAGGGCCAGGTCGAGGTTATACCCTTCTAAAGTTACCAATATGGGTCCAGGCCCACTCCCATATTGGTGTGAAAAGCCATATATGTGTAACTTCCATTTGGGTTGAGCGTCCATGAGAGTTCCTCTAGTGACAACTCTGTTATGAAATCTGTCAATACCTGTCCTTTGATGGCAATGCATGGCATGTAATAGATGTCAAACTCACTAAGTTCTATATCCTATTTCTATAGTATTCCAAAAACTTCAAGTTTGGCTAGAACTTATTTTAGCCGAGTGTTGGCCGGAATGATGATAGTATGTGATTGGAAGTAATGTCGCAACTTTTGAACTGTAACTACTAAGACTAGTGGTATTTCTTTGATTCTTGGGTACCTTTTCTTAGCTCCTTGATATGATTTGCTAAAAAGTTAGTAGAGTTCTGGCTCTTGGTAATCATGTCACCTACATAGACTTCCATGGTGTGACCAATAAGCTGTGTGAACATTTTCTTGACTAGGTTTTGGTAGGTAGCCCCAGCATTCTTCAATCCAAAAGGTATTACTTTGTAACAAAAGAGGCCATGGCGAGTCATAAAGCTTGTCATTTCTCTACCTAGTTCAAACATTTTGATCTAGTTGTATCTTGAGTAGGCATCCATAAATGAGAATGTTGAGCATCCAACCATGGCGTCCACGAGTTGTTCAATCTTAGGCATGGAGAAACTATCTTTTGGATATGCCTTGTTAAGATCTGTAATGTCTACACACATACGCCACTGGCCATTGAGTTGGCGAGCCAATTTGAATAATATACTTCAGTGATGTACCTAGCTTTGAGAAGATTATACACCTCCTATTTCATAACCGCTTATTTGTCTTGGTTATATGACCTCCTCTTTTGCCTAATTAGTTTGATGATTGGATCTACATTCAAGCAATAAGCCATTATATGTGGATCAATTCTTGGCATATCTTCATGTGACCATGCAAACACATTAATGCTTTGTCACATGAACTCATCTAGTGTTTCCTGAACTTCCCGAGGTAAAGAGGTGCTAACTTTAATAGTCTTATAAGGCTCACATTCTGAAAGGATAAGTAGTCTTGTTTCCTCAACTTGTTTAGTGATTGGGGCATAACTTACCCTATAGTCTAGCTCCTACTTGAATGCACTTAGTATTTCCTTATCGGGAGTCTGTTGTCTGATCTGGATCTGGGGTGCTTGAGATAGCAATCCATAATTAGGGCAACCGAGCTCCTTCTGAGTGTTCCCATTGTTTTGGAGCATGTCAAGAGTAGGGAGCCGATCTTGGGTGTGAACCTGGTCATGAACCTATTGGGAAGATACACAATCATCAGAAACATATTAGGAATTCATTCTAATGATTAAAAGGATATAACGCGTTGTTAGGATAGAATTAAATAAAGAAAGCAACGAAAAGAGCAAAGAACACGAAGAACACAATGAATCTTCTTGAGTTTTCAGTAGCTTAATCGATTGAACACCAAATTTCTTTTCCATAAATAGTGCTAGATGTTGAAGCCAATTTCTGTTAGGTAGCATTCTTTTGATATATAGACCTACAAATCACTAGAAAATCACGTCAAAAGGTACAACACCTGGTTATGTCATATCCACTCCGATACTTAAGTTAGTTTCTAAGAGAAAAAATAAGATCATAAGGAATTTGAGAGGTTTATGGTATAAACTTATACATACATTTTCTAGTTATAAGGATCTATTTAAAAGTTTTGACGGATAACATAATCATAAATAACTAATATCAATTAATTAATATTTAAATTTACAATAGTTAAATATTGAATTAATTAATATATAATTATTTATAATATTAATGACATTTTATAATGTCATTGATATCGATCTTTGAATTTAAATAATAACATATATATGTAACTGTGCATTGATTGTACCTATTTAACTTTTCAAGATCTTCGTGGATCAATCAAATAGGCTCACTAATACCTAATGATTTTTCTATTCAATAAATAATATTATAACAACTATTTTTTGTTAGGTTATTTATCTTATTCACATAAATAATTATATTTTATTATCATTAATAAAATAATAGTTATCATAATATTTCGAGTGGCCACAATATTGTCGATATTAAGATTTGTTATTAAAGCCTAATGTCAAAAAGGTCCATTAGTTTTAATAAATTGTACAATTTAGTCTACTAGCTCTCATATAATATCTTAAAGGTCTATTAAGTTTGCAAAATAGGACATCATAAATTCTAATGGATTTATAGTATCTCACTTATCAAACATAATTAACCCACTAAATGTCCATTAAGTTTGAAAAATTAGATATTAGAGGTCTATTATGTTTGAAAATTAAGACATTAGATATATTTATAAACTTCTAGTGTAACTTAATAAATTTCTAGTATACTATTTAGAAGTTAATGAATTTAAGTATCTAATTTATCTAAGCTAGTGTACTTTTAAGGTATTTTCTCTTTGTTATTATAAGGATCGTGGATCCAAATATTCAAAAATTTCTCTCTTCAAAGATAGAGAAGTTAAATTAGGTTTAATGTTAGACAAATTCATTTTAGTTTTTTATTAAAAAAAAGATTTCTATTTATCGAACTAAATAAAATATACTACAATATATTTACCTTAGTCGGGTAAATAAGAAATGTTGTGGTGATTAATTTTGTCATTGTTATAATACTAACAAATATCAAAATATTATTGATATTTTTTTATAACTTTTTTAATTACATAAAAGTATTACACTTGTAATTTTTGACGTTAAATGTAGGAGATCCATGCTTATCATTTTAATTAATAGGATTATATCATATATCATATTAATTAATATATATATATATATATATAAATCATTAAATATTGGATTAACTTTTTAAATAATAATAATAATAAAATAACAATAAAAAAAATTCATTTATATTTTCATGTTATATTTAATTTATTTATTAAATGAAGTTATCAAATCAATCACCCTATTTTAACTTTACCCATTATCAAACCTATAGCTAATAAAATATTATTGTATGTTTATTATTTATTAAACAACAAATTAATTCCTTACTTATTTTAAGAATATTCATGCAAATATGTCTACAAAATTTTAACATCAATTTTAAGTTGATGTTATTATATATAAAAAGAAAGTTTATATTTAAAGAAATCTTTTTTTAAATAAAAAACAAATAATAATTATTGTTTTATAATTAATATTATTATATATTTATTAAATTCAAATCGGTATACACGAGTTCACGAGTTCAAAAATAACCGTATTAAAAATGTTAATGATATTATAACAACTATCAAGTATTATTGTATTAAAATGTTAATAATATTATAAAAACTATCAGGTATTGCTGTATTAAAAATGTTAATAATATTATAACAACTATTTTTACTAAACAATGAACATAAATTTATATATAATTTATATATGTTTAAATAAATATTTCAAAAGTATTATCTAAATCTATTTAATATAGTATTATTTTCTTCCAACAATTTTTTCTTGACAATAGTTATTTTTTATTATAATTACAATATTAATTGTTTATTTTATCAGTATAATTAATTACATTATACATTATTTTATAAAGATTCATTAATAAAAAAAATTCTATAATTTCTATATGAATCAATTATTCATATAGTTTCACTTTAATCTTCCTAAAAAAAATTATTATAAAAAAATTATACATACAATGCATTTTTAAACATATAAAAAATACATATTTTTTACATTATAAGAAGAAAAATATACATAGTACATAGGGAAAAAAATAAAACCTCAGTTTGTAAAGTTGATTATGCAATCCAATTAAACTAAAAAAATAGTTATTAGTATTTTTGAGGCGTAATCACCCATCCAATACAGATGAAAAGTAAACAAACGCAAAACCAAATAAAAGATGAAAATAAGTTAATCTACCTAATTATATATATAGCATAATCCCCTCCTTTATGGAAAAAAATTATATTTTCAATCCCATATACATATGCATTATTATCTCACATAAATATATTTTTAGTTCTTTTAAAAAGAAAAAGAAAAATAATAATTTAATTTCGTTATATTTAATAAAATTATACTTTTACATTATTTTAAATTTTTTTAAATAAATTTATTTGATAAAATAATGTATTTGTATTAATATAGTTTTGAAATCGATAAATAAGACACTAAAAAATCACTATTTTACGAAATAAAATTCAACAATCTCTTTTTATAAAAGTATCATATTTATGCTGCTAAATCTAATAGATAGTTGTCCAAAATACAATTTTTTTTAGAGATAATAGAAGGTAACAACCTTTTGTCGTTTTAAAAATATGTATATTTTTTTTATAATAAAAAATATTTTTTAAAATAAAATATGTCAAATACACAAAACTCTAACTGAACAAAGATAAAAACCTAAAAAGATCAACGAGTAATAAAAATATACCTTTCATGATGATGGGACCCCTGAGCCAAAGTTCACCAGTTCGATTCACCGGCAAAGCCTCACCAGTTTCTGGGTCAACAATCTTAGCATCCATGCTTGGCGACAACATTCCCACCGTCCCGTACCTCCGACTCTCCTCTAGCGAATCAGTTGACGCCCCTACACCCGTCGACTCCGTCAAACCGTACCCTTGAAGAATCCTGACCGTTGGATACTTCTCGACAAACCCCTCCGTCATCTCTTCGCTTAACGGAGCTCCTCCACATAAAACCGAGTGTAACGAACTCAAATCATACTTCGCTTTTATCTGATCAGCCCCGTTCACCATCCCGACCAGTATCGGCGGCACGATTGGAAGATACGTTGCTCGATACTTCTCAATGGCCAAAAACATTTCGTGAATCTCAAACTTCGAGAGAACCACAATCGTCGATCCTGAAGCCAAAATGCCCATCGCAATAAAAGCTAAGCCGTAGACATGACACATAGGAACAGTGCATATATAAATTTGTTGATCCTCTGAACCAAACCGGCCTAAAACGTTTTGAACCATAGCCGTGAGATTTTTGTGCGATGATACAACTCCTTTACTCGCACCGGTTGTACCAGACGAGTAAAGTAAAGTAGCCGTATCGTCCTGAGTGACTCGGTCTTTAAATCGACTTTGACTCGGTTCTTTTCTCATCATTTCGGCTAAGGAAGTCCCTACTTCAGCATTTTGTTGAATTCGTTTCTCGTCATCCATGAGCACGATGGGGAGACCAGACTCGGCGATTTTTGGAACGAGTTGGCGAGTAGTGAAGGCGATGACTGGGTTGGAATCGGCGATTTGTTTTGAAATTTCGCGAGTGGTGTTGAGGGGATTGGTGGTGGTGATAATAGCTCCAAGGGACATTGTGGCTAAGCAAACAATGGGGAAGAAAATTGAATTGGGAGATAAGAGGAGAATTACAGAGCCTTTTCGAATTCCCATGTCGGAGAGACAAGAGGCGACGGAATCAACTGCTCGCCATAGCTGACGGAAGGTGAGATGATCTCCTGTAGAAGCATCAACGAAAGCGATTTTTCCATGGTGAGCTCGAGAAGATATGAAAGTGGTGATGTCTACTGAATCGGATTGTGGGAGTGGTACGGGCCTCCGTTTGCTGTAGAAGGTTGAATTGGATTTACAGAAACCACTTCTGGGATCGATCATGGTAGGATTGCTATTTTGAGCCATGGAAATGATTCGTCGCCTTTAAGATGTCTGCTGGTACTCTGTTTTTGGGTATAAATTTTGTTTCGGGTTGACGAGCATGGGGTTTGAATATATTTTTTAAAAGAATATTTTGATAATTGAAATTACTATTATCTAAAAAATCCAAAATATGATTATAAAATATTAATATTATTATTTTATATATAAATATATATATATATATATAATTACATAAAAAGTATTTTTATTAATAAAATATTAATAGTTAAATTAAATTTTATTTATTTTAATTTTAATTTAAAAAATATATTTAATAATTAAAAATAAAATTAAAATCAATATTTTAAATAACTTAATTTTATATTTTAATTTTTTTAAAAATTAATATATAACTTAATTTTATATTTTAATTTATTAATAAAAATATTTATTTATTTATTTTATAAAAAAGTAAATATATATTTTTTAAATATTAAAAATAAAATTTTATATATAAAAAATATTATGTTATGTATTTAAAATAAATATTAATATAAAAAGTTTGAATAAATCGTAAAAAATTAGTACCAATTATTACGTTAGTCCCACCACAATTCCTAGATGAGGTTTCTTGTGAGAGTGGAAGAGTGGAATTTGACCATGGAGTAGACGGTTGGTACGGATCCATTATTAATCGGAAAAATTCATATATATATATATATATAAGGGTAAATTTGAAACAATAAAAAATATTCAATAATAATTAATAGTATAAATATATTTGTTGTTTATTTTGATAGTTATAATATATTTTTATAATTAATAAAAAATTTGATAATAAATTTATATTATTAATAAAAAAATTTAAGTTAAATTTGTCCGAATAATAATAAATTTATAAGATAAATTTATATAATTAATAATATTTTTATTATTTAATAAAATTAAATAATATTTTTATAAATTTTATAATAATTTATTAATGTATTTATTAATTTATTCGATATTAAATTGAGAATATTTTTACTAACTCACCAGGTTAAGTTTTTGTGTGCTCTCGTATTTAAAATGATGTTTTGTAATCACTCATCTTTTTGAGAAAAAGAGACATAAATAAAACTTAATATAAAATTTTTACAAAATATTCATTTTGATAATTTATTTTAATATTTTCTTAAATTTTTATTTAAAAATAAAAATATATTTAAATATTTTTTGGTTAAATATTGATTATTATTGATTTCTTTTAAATAATTCGTATTAAATTTATATTTTTTCTTATTAATGACTCATTTTGTCATATGTTAATCATATGATAATAAAAATAATATTTTAATAATATTTTTTTTAATTGACATATTTTTTGGGGAAAACATTTTTTTTAAATTATAGTGAATAAACCATATCAAGAAGCCCTTCTTTGGTATTTCTTCCTATTAAATATTAAAGAAAAAAAAGAAAAAAATGTATAGAGAATTTAGATTAAATAATTCGTATTATTTCAACGTTAATTAGATTATAAACATTATCTTTTATAACTAAAAAGTAACCGGATGAACTAAATAATTTTTAATTTAAGGTAACAAATAGTATCAATATCTTAATATAAGGTATTTTTAAAAACAATTTTTTATATTATATTTGAGATAAATTTTAAATTATTTTTTATAATTTTATTTATATAATTTTATTTTAATAAATAATTGTAACCTTATTTATAATTATAAGATATGTATTATATATAATATTAATCGTATTGTTTGGTTGAAGTCTGATGATGCATGTACACTTAGAATGGTTACGTTTGATTGGTTTATCATAAGACTTGAAGCTAGTAAGATGAATTTTCCTATCAGATCATTTTAGAGTTAGAAAGTTTCTTGGAATTTGCTTGTAGAAATAGTAATAATAAAATTAGTATGATTCGATGTCTATGTGTTAAATGTAAAAATGAGTGATTTCATGAAGTTTGTAAGGTTAAGTATCACCTTATCCGTAGTGGTATTCTTTTGAGTTATAAATGTTGGTATTATTATAGAGAAAATATTGATAATATTCACGGGAAAAAGATAAATAAGAATGTGAGTGAATTACATACATCTTATCATAATGTACAGATAGAAAATATGCTTTATGGTGTTGAAGATGAACTACATAAGGATAATCCTGAAACCTTTAAAAAACTTCTAGAAGATGCTA
This sequence comes from Hippophae rhamnoides, assembly GCA_033030585.1. Lineage (NCBI taxonomy): Eukaryota > Viridiplantae > Streptophyta > Magnoliopsida > Rosales > Elaeagnaceae > Hippophae > Hippophae rhamnoides. The sequence continues at coordinate 53,137,830 of CM065430.1, forward strand.
AAAAACCGTTGTATCCAAAATGCAAGAAATACACTAAAATGTCGTGATTGAATCATTTGTACAACGTGAAGGCAAAATATGCTTTTTCTGACAAGGGATTCATAGAATTATTAAATCTACTAATAGATATGTTTCCTGAGGGTATTGAATTGTCATCTTCAATGTATGAAGTGAAGAAATCTCTTAATTGATTTGACATGAAATATCATAAGATTTATGCTTGTCCAAATGATTGCATTATTTATAGAAAAGAATATGAGACATTAGATGATTGTTTGATGTGTAAAAAATTGAGATGTAAGCATGCTACAAATGAGACAACACCTAAGAAAGGCATGCTCCAAAGGTTCTTTGGTACTTTCCTCCGATTTCTCGCTTTCAAAGGTTGTTCAAAAGTAAAAAGACATCAAAGATGTTGACTTGGCATTTAGATAATCGATTTGATAATAGGGTGCTACGTCATCCTTGTGATTTTCCAAATTGGAAAGTAGTAGATAATTTATCCCCTTAATTTGCATCTGATCCGCGCAATCTTTTTCTTTCCATTGTTGTTGATGGAATTAATCCATATAGTTCCCTTAGTATTAGATATAGTTGTTGGCGAGTAATTATGGTAACATATAACCTTCCTCCCAGGTTGTTTATGAAAAGAAAATTCACGATGTTAACATTATTGATCTCAGGATCGAAACAACCCGATATTGATATTGATATATATTTGCAGCCTTTGATAGATGATTTAAAGACGTTGTGGAATGATGGTGTAAATGTTTATGATGCATATAAAGAATAACACTTTAACTTGAAAGGGGTTCTTTTATGGACAATTAATGATTTTCCTGCCTATAGGAACTTATCAGGACATGCAATAAAAGGTTACAAGGGATGCCCTATATGTAGTGATAGCACTTCTACAACTTATCTTATTCACAAACGAAAGATGTCTTATAGAAGACATAGAAGTTTTTTTCCATTTGGACACAAGTTTAGATACCAAAAGAAACCGTTTGATGGTGAAGAAGATCATGATCATGCACCCCGACCTTTGTGAGGTGTTGAGATATTAAGGCAATTGAATGGTATGACATTCAAACGATATGGAAAGATGAAAAAAAGAATACTCACTAAGGTAAGGAAACGAAATAGGTCAACTAATAAAATGGGTGAAAATGAAAATGTTACTGAATTAGTAGACCATGGTTGTTGGAATAAAAAATCAATATTTTGGGAATTACCTTATTGGAAAGACCTACACATTCGTCACATCTTAGATGTCATACACATTGAGAAAAATGTATGTGAGAGCTTGATTGGTACATTACTTAATATACTTGGAAAAATGAAGGATGAAATTAAAGCAAGGCTGGATTTAAAGAAACTAGGCATACGACTTGAATTGGCACCAAGGGTGGAAAATGATAAGAATCGAACATACTTGCCACCAATATCATATACAATGTCAACAAAAGAGAAGGATGTGTTTTGTAAATGTTTGGAGGGTGTGAAAGTTCTTGATGGTTACTCGTCCAACTTAAGAAATTTTGTGTCTACCATTGATAAGAAACTTTATGGATTGAAATCACATGACTATTATATCTTAATGCAACAGTTATTACCAGTTGTTATTAGATCAATTCTTCCAAACACATGTTCGATTATTAATAATTCGTCTTTGTTCATTCTTCAATACAATATGCAAGAAATCTATATCAATTGGCGAGTTAAACTTTTTACAGAAAGATGTTGTAGAGACTTTGTTTGTAATTGAAAAATATTTTCCTCCTTCTTTCTTTCATATAATGATTCACTTATGTGTTCATTTAGTTCGAGAGGTTCAATTGTGTGGTCCTACTTACTTAAGGTGGATGTATCCTTTTGAGAGATATATGCAAGTCCTTAAAGGATATTTAAATAATAGAAATAGACTTGAATGATGCATGGTGAAACATTACATTACTGAAGAAGCCATTGAGTTTTGTTTTGAATACTTTAATGGTTGCACTGAAATTGGGAATCCTACGCACAAGTTGTTCTTAGAACATCACATGATCCAAGTAGGTAACCCTATGCTTGGTGGAAGTAACAAATTGTTTATTGATCGTACTCGATGGGAAAAAGCACACCAAATCATTTTGGTAAATAATAATGAGGCATAACCATACATAGAATATTTGATGTTTAACCTTTCCATTTATGCAAAAAAGAAAAAATTAATTTAACTATTAATGATGATATCTACTTGATATATCTTTAATAACATTACACAATGCATTTAAAATTACTGAAGATCGATCCTCATTATAAAAAAAAATGAGGAGAAAAATGGTTGTATGATGAACATAAGCGAGAGCTTATTAATTGGTTTTGCAACCATGTAAGTGTCACATACAAGAATTAATTAGTACTTCTATGCAATTTTTTAAAACTTGCTTTAAACACATTTCATGTTTTTGTATGCATAGATTCGAGTTGAACTCAACAAACCTAATCATAAAATAACAAAAAGTTTAGAATGGCTTGCACATGGTCCAAAATTCGATGTCAAATCATTTTCTAGTTTCACAATTAATGGATCGAGGTTTACGACTCAAGCAAGTGACAAAGTTCGAGTAAATCAGAATAGTGGGATGAAGATGGTTGCACAAACCATGAAATTTGCCAGTTCAAAAGATGGTAATCTTGTACTTTCTGATAGAACATATTATGGTATAATTCAAGAGATTTGGGAACTCAATTATGAGGTCTTCCATTAAATAGTTTTCTTATATGATTGGGTCAAAGATGTTATCAATGTTGGATATAAAATAGATGATTTTGGATTTACCCTTGTAAATTTATCCAAGATAAGTCACACTGATGATCCTTTCACATTAGCACTTCATGCAAAACAAATATTTTATGTGAGCAATCAAATTGACACAAGATGGTTTGTTGTGTTAACTCTTCCAAAAAAAGAAATCTATCATTATGATGCTTTAAAAGATTATGACCCTATGCTTGATACATTATCCAATATTAGTCATTTCTCAAACAAATTGCCTAATGTATGTGATGATCTAGTTGATGATGATGATTCTTCATTATGGACTCGAAGTGATTGTGAAGGAATATATGTATACGATTAACAACCTAATTAAACATAATGTTTACGAGAGGAATGGGCAGAACACATGGTTTAAATTATATCATCACAAGAATAATCAAGAGAAGATTTTGATTATCTTCAATAGCATATGACAACATAATGGTAATTTTTATAATGCTTTAATTTCGCTATTACTGTGTCTGAAGTCTTTTGTTTGATGGATGTTTATGTGCTTATGTATTTAGGAGAATGCATTGTTTTATGGACCTGTTTTTTGCCCAAACTTCATCTCATCTCTCTTGCCTAGTTCCCTTATGACAACATCATGTTAGTCATTGGCCAACGAATTATAGGAAAACCACCAAGAACATCATTCCAATGTAATATCATGAATTCACAAAAAGTAACTTATATATGTTAAAATATTAGTATAAGAGATTACCACATTGACACTCGAGTGATATAATAATAACCTTATCCCTTCGAAATCATATTAGCATTATATTAATCTTTTATCTATAAATATGAATTCAAGTGTAACTCGGATTTGTTACTTGGGTTGGTTGAGTTTTGGTGCCCATAAACTTATGGAACAACTGTTTTTTGCCCAACCAACTAAGTAACAAATCCGAGTTACACTTGATTTCATATTTAGAGCTCATTATAGCATTAAAAATACCAATTTGATTCTAGATAGCTTCATATTTATAGACAAAAAATTAATACAATGCTAATATGATTTTGAAGGGATAAGGTTATTATTATATCACTCAGGTGTTAATGTGATAATCTCTTTTACTAATCTTTTAACATATATAAGTTATTTTTTGTGAATTCATGATATTACATTCTTATTTTGAATTTAATTACTTATATTTCTTTGGTTGGAACAAGTGGGGCTATGATATGCATATTTTTATGATTTACAAGAAGACTCGATAGAACACTTTGTTCAAATTATAACATTAGGAGAATAATATGATGATATTGAATAACATAGGACAATACCATGGTAATATTTATAATGCTTTAATTTCTCTATTCATATGTCTTTGAAGTTTAGACTGTTTATTTGATGAATGTTTAGGTGTTCATGTATTTGGGGGAATGAATTGTTATATGGACCAATTATTTTTTTCCTAGTTTTCTTGTTACTATGCTAGTGATTCTAAGCCAACCAAGCTTGCTTTCCTTGAAATAAAGTGGAAATATCACAAAATTCATGACACTTTCACGACATCATTTTATTTGTAATTTAAATTAAATATATATATATATATATGTGTGTGTATTGTATATAAATTATTATTTTTGTAATAAATGTAATTATTAAGTAATTAATTATATTTAATTTTTCAATTATTTGTATTATTATTTAAACTTTGTTAAACAAATTTTAGTTTTTTTCTACTATATGTGATCAAATATAGGTTATTAGTAGAGTAAAAAATGAGTAATATATATATATATATATATATATATATATATTTAAATTTATGTTTACTAAAATGGTGGTATTTAATGTGTTTTTAATATGGTATATACCAAAGGAATATTACTATAACACTTTTAATTATATTTTATTTTTACTTATATTATTTTTCAAATAATACAAGTAAATTTTTCTTTTTTTAGACTATTTTCACATTTTTTAATTAAAAAATGTATAAAAAGAAGTGAAATTTACATATATTACACGAAGAATTTAAGTAAAAAAAAGATGTAATGGAGAATGTACTATTTGGACCATCAAATATAAGATTTTTACGAAGGTGAATGGCATTTATGAGTGCTTAAAAATACTAATATTTTAGAATTTTATTATACTTAAATATGAGTAAATAGATTTAATTATGCATATTTTTCTCATTATTTATGAAAAATCTATATGTTTGAAATTACGAGTATTTTTTGTTATATTTCAAGTGTTTTAGCTTCAAAAATATAAATTGATCAACATATGAAGAACAACACATGAAGCACTCAATTTACACCTTAGGAACTTATAGGAATAAGGCATGTAAGCCTTACATGAAGAACCAATCACTATGTAAGAGGTGTAGAACAAGAATTGAAGTAAAGCATTTCGTGTCGTGATAAAGATATAATGGGCCACGATGCATTCCTCTCTGCATAGATTCATTAGGCACATTGTTCATATTGTACCGTGATGTGAAATTAGTGTGTCGTGGTGTGACCTATTTGGGATAGGAATTAACGAAGCTCTACATATTTTGGGCCACTACAAAGGAAAAGTTGGGCCACAACGTGCATTCATTAATTCACACAAAGCCCCTTTGCATTAGCGTCAACCTTTAATTAAATTGTTTGTTTAGGTTTTTGAAGGCACTCAGAGTTAGCTTCCAAGTATTAGAATTTTAGGAACATAGCTGTGAAAGCTCTTATTTTTATTTTCTTAGGTTTTAGTTTTATTTTACAATAGTTTAGATTCATAAACAATAATAATAGATTTTTTTGAGCTTTTCTATATCAAGAAAAATATATAAGATACCTGTGAGGATCAAGATCACAATTATGGAACAAGACATGCTCGTTTATCTTTAATTGGTATTGAAGATTGAAAGTTAGTTTAGTTATGGATCTAATTATTTAGTCATCAGATGTATAATAAATTAAAATTTTGTAAGCGACTAAACAACCAATCACATATACGTAAAGTAATGCAGAAATAAAAAAATCAACACATGAGATTTTAGATGGAAACGACCTAGGCCACATCGATGACCTAAGAGGGAAACCACTAGGCCATCGGATCACCTAACTATTCACTATGAAAAATAAGTATTCAGTTACAAGACTAGGACTCAAACTACTCACCCAAATAATACCCCCAAGTAACCTAATTACAAGCCGCTACTTTGATCACAATTTCTATAAGATAAATTGAATCCCATGAGTTAATCGAACCTGCACCACTGTCACATGAAAGATTAGCACATAAACACAAGTGTAAATGTGTATTCTATAACAGATTCAATAATGAACAATGCTAACTAGTTTATTTAAACAATATATCAGATAAACTAAAAACAACTAACAACTCTAGAACAATAAGTTAAAAGCACAATAAAACAATTATTATTCTAAGCTTGTTAATTGATGAGTGCTCAAAAAGCACTAAAATTACCATGATTTTATGCACGTTAATTGATTATATATATATATATATATATATATATATATTTATTTATTTATTTATATGATTTTATCATATATTTATATAAATCTCTTTTTGGAATCACGGGTATTTTTATTATTTTTCAGGTATTTTTACTTAAAAACGTAACTTAAAGACTCAAAAACAATTACTGGAGGCAATACATCACAAATATATTCATAAAATAAATGAGGAAAAATCAAAGAATGTGGAAAATTGGATAAAATGGATCAAAAATGTAAAAAATGTAAAAAAGGTGAAATCGCACATGCAGCCGTGTCGGCCAACGCGCCCAGTAGCGCCGGACAACGTGCGCAGCATGCCCACCAGCACTGGCCAACGGACACGCATCTCCTGCACAACGCCCAGTCTATGCGCGTCGCACACCCATCCGCACGCACCTGCGCCCATTTGCGCCCAGTCCGGGCGCGCCCGCACCCATTTGTGCCTAGTCCACATGCGCCGCCGCGCACCATCTACTACGCGTTTCCTCCATTTTAATCATTTTTTCACGCACTTTTTCTTTCTCTACTCACCTATAAATACCCTCATTCTCTTCACCTCAAAAAACATCTTCTTCTCTATTTCTTTCTCTCCATTTCTTAGTTTTTTAGCTTTTCTTAGTTTTAGAGTTCTTCTCTTTTTGAGAAGAACTAATTATGTTTTTGTAATTTATTTTCTTTTTGATTCAATAAATGGAAATGCAAATTCCGTTTGGAGGTTTTATGGAAAAAGGAATAACATCAAAGTACTGTAAGAATTTTATTTTCTTTACAATTATTTTTTATATTTTATTCTTATATGTTATATTTAATTTGTTTGTGATTAAATTTAACTTTCCCGGCTATTTGTAAACATGATATAATAATAACGTTGTTATGCTTGCGAAATATTAAATAGGTAAAAATCTCTAAAATGAATTGATTTTATTTTTATTCAAAATTTTATATTAAGAATGTTAGAGCAAAATATATTATTTTTCATTACAAACTTAAATCTGAAAATTAGATTTTAAGGTTTAGTTATTCGGAAATGGTGCCAAAAACTTGATTTCATCCCCAACAACAGTGCCAAAAACTTGATAAACAAATAATATATTTCTCTCTAACATTCTTAATATAAAATCTTGAATAAAAATAAAATCATTTCATTTTAGAGATTTTTACCTATTTAATATTTCGTAAGCATAACAACGTTATTATTATATCATGTTTACAAACAGTTAGCAAAGTTAAATTTAATCACATACAAATTAAATATAACATATAAGAATAAAGCATAAAAAATAACTATAAAGAAAATAAAATCCTTAAAATACTTTGATGTTATTCCTGTTGTCGGAAAACCTCCAAATGGAATTTGCATTTCCATTTATTGAATAAAAAAGAAAATAAATTACAAAAACATAATTAGTTCTTCTCAAAAAGAGAAGAACTCTAAAACTAAGAAAAACTAACTAAGAAAAGCTAAAAAACTAAGAAATGGAGAGAAAGAAAGAGAGAAGAAGATGTTTTTGAGGTGAAGAGAATAAGGGTATTTATATGTGAGGAGAGGAAGGAAAATTGGGTGAAAAAAAGATTAAAAATAGAGGAAATGCGTAGTAAGTGATGATGACATCATCGCTGACGTCATGGTAGGTGGGGCGCGGCGGCGCACGCGGAATGGGGCGTAGGCATGCGCGAATGGGTGTGCAGAGCGCATGGAATGGAGCAGGGGTACGCACGGACTGGGCGTTGTGTGGGCGATGCGCGCATGTTGGCCAGCGCTGCTAGGTGCGCGTTGGCTAGGCGACTGTGTGTGCGATTTCATCTTTTTTGACATTTTTGATCCATTTTATCCGATTTTTCCATATTTGTTGACTTTTACTCATTTATTTTATGAATATATTTGTGATGTATTGCCTCCAGTATTTTTGTTTGAGTCTTTAAGTTACATTTTTAAGCAAAAATATCTAAAAAACAATAAAAATATATGTGATTCTGAAAAGACAGATTTATATAAATATATGATAAAATCATATAAATATATATATTTTTAATCAATTAACATGCATAAAATCATGGTAATTTTAGTGCTTTTTGAGCACTCATCATTAATCCATCAAACACAACCACCAATGTTTGATAAATTAACTTAATAAAAAAGCCTATTTGAAAACTTTTAGCAAAACAAGAGAGATAATAAAAGATGAAGAGAATAAGCACAATTAAGCTCTTGTGTGGTTAGTTTCAAATATGTGCTTAGGTTTATATTTATAGAATATTTTGAAGCACATTAGGTTAAAGAGAAATTATCATAATGTCCATAAAATTAGTTAAAACACTTTTAAGAAATAATGATAATACTGTTAAAAAATCAATCCAATTCGTGTTATAAATACGTTTTAAAATCAAATAACTGGCTACTTGATTGATCTAACCTTGTGCTCGATAGATCTAACCTTGTGCTCGATCGATTGAGTACATTGGTTGATCAATCAAACATCTTCTCGATTGATCCAATGCTTATTTAATTAATATTCAAAAAGGTGGACAAAACCCTACAATCCCCCCTTTGGCATATTCGTGTGACAAAAATTTTCTCTCACATAACGCTTATAGGAAAAATAAATTTGTATATAATGGTACTATCCTATGATCTAATGGAACCATTTTCGCTTAAATCTCGAAAGCTTACATTTACACTAAAAGTCAAAAACGTAAATACCCAAATAACTTATCCCGAAAGACTTATTGTTTGTTAGTTCAGTGTATATAATAATATAAAAAGTGAAGAATATTCATAAGTGACTAATCATTAGATAGAAATTAAAAACATTACTCCCCCTATGTGTAATATTTTGAAAGTGGATTTTCAAAGTAATTCTCTCTTAAATTAGCTCTCCTTTTTGTAGATTTTCAATTAATGTTCCAATTTTTATCTCCTCCTTTTGTTATACGAATAAACAATATAATCATGAAATATTGACAGTAGGTTGAGTAAGCAAGTAGTGTATTTAATGACTAAAAAAAGAGAACATATTCTAAAAAGCTCAAAAAAAAACAAAATAGGGAGCTAAAAAGAATATTTTTCCCTAAAAAGAATAAACTCTCTAAATTCTACGACTACACTAAATAAATTAGACTATATATATATATAATTATTTTTTGAATTAAGGGTAGTAGACTAAACTTAACATGACTACAACAGTACATACATATGTTAAAATTAACTTTTTTAAAGTGTGACTAACTGTAAGGGATTGGTTATTAATTTTATTTTTGTATAACTAATTTTGGCTCATTTTTTTATGCATGCAAAAGCTTTTGTATTTTTATTTTTATTTTGCGTTCAATATTATTATTTATTTTTAAGAAAATATGCATAAGTCAATACACTTAGTATGATGATTTTCACACTAGTTGTGAGATAGCCTTCTCCGCTTACTATGATAGCTTTTATACATCACTGTAGGTAACTCTCTCAAAACTAGGTGTATCTCTATAGTAGCATTTTATACAGTGAAAGATAGAGTTCGACTATAATTTTCACAGTCAAGGTTATCTCTTGCCCTAAAATCTCACATAATTAATTATAAACTTCTAGCATGACATACTTATATATCCAACGTGTGTGTATGGGTAGTTTTGTGTCAACATCGATCACCAAATATGAAAAATATGTAAATGCATAAGTTAAAATATCTATTTGTATAATGTATAACTAATCAAAATAATTATGAAATGAGTATGTAATGATCATGTCAAAGTTAAAGCATGTATATTTCCCTCTTTTTTTTTTCTTAAAACTAAAGAAACATCAATAAAAATAAAAATAAACTAAAGATGCTCACTTAGGGTCAATTAAGCACTAAAATAAAAGTATCTAGGTGAACAATAAATGATGGTCAGGTGACCGAAAAGAAACCATCTTTTCTAACCCAAACTTTCTTGAATTTTGGTTTCTTAATATCTTTGGGTTGGAATTAATTGCCTTAGTTGTCATAGGCATATTCTTGTACGTACCTTTAGATTTAAAATTCATCCTAAATTAAAATGTAGCATGCATGATAGAATGATGGTAATTAGTCTTATAATTATGAGTGTTGAATTTTACATGCATCTTTGACCCAACAACTTCATGTTTTCTAGTAGAATTTTTGAAAATATTAATATAATTTTCATTTATCCTAGAATATGATACAACATACATATATGAATGATGGTTATGAGTCCTACTATTAAATTTAAAATCATTCATCAAAAATATACACTTGGACCTAACATAACCTTTCCTACCATCATAATGACAGTAAGAAAAAACTTAACAGATTTTTCAATCACTGGTGCAACTATTATTTACTTATAATGGGTCATGTAAGAAGTAGGGTTAAAAGGCCTCATAGATTTGGTTTTTTATGTTGAAGGAGTAGAGCTCTCATTCTTATAACCAATGTCATGTGTATCATGTAAGGAGGACATGTTTGAAGATTTGACAAATTCAATTGATTTTGATGAAGATAGCGTAGTGTATTCTTCTATATATCCTATCCCTCTCTTGTATCCAGTTGGCTTTTCATAATTAATAATTTTATTCAACCTTTTAGCTCCAATTGTTAAACTCATTACTGCTTCCTTGGATTGTTTAAGTTCCTACATAAGATTATTATTTTTCTGTTTAGCATATGTAAAACTTGAATTCAAAACATTAGCACATTTAGAGAGTTCAATGTTTTTCTATAATTAAGTAATTTATTTCAAAGGATTTAAATTTTTCATTTAGTTTAGCCACTTCCTTTTTTCATCTAACATAATCTATATATATTTCATTAATACTAGTGACATTAAATCTGTTGAGTAGAAATTCAGAGTCACTTTCATCATCATCTAAATCAATGTCATATTCATTGAATTTTCTACCTACAGTTGAAGTAAATGCCAAATAGTTATTGTCTGATTCAACTGGATTATCGTTATCCCTTTTAGAGTCAGTATGTGCACCGTTGAAATCTATTCCATTTTGGGTTTTCTTGTTTGCATTGTCAACTGTGAAGTGATCAAAACATATACATTCAAAACATTGAAATCTAGTGGGTTTATATCTCTTACCATTAGAACTTATAAATTTGAGTTCTCTCAGATTCTGATCCTTTTAACAACTTGATTGTCCTTTGTTTTGAGGATTCTTTTTGTTGAGGATTTTGTTTAATCTTCTAGTTAAGAGTATCAGTTCTTTTATTGTCATTGTCTTCAATCATAGCAATTTTGAAAGCAATACCTTTGTTCTTTGGAGGTTTTTGAAAGCTCATCTCAAAGGTTTGAAGTGAGCCAATGAGTTCCTCTATTTTGATGGTGTTCACATCCTTGCTTTCATCAATGACAGTGACCTTTGCATGGAAGCAACTAATAATGAGCAGAGAATTTTTTGAACTATCCTAAAATCATCAATTTTCTCTCCAAGATTGGTAGAGGTGTTAGTAATATTACATAATTTAATATAAAATTCAAAGAAAGTTTCTTCTTCTTTCATCCTAATATCCTCATGGGAAACCTCCAAAATATCTCAAGCATGTTTAGTACTTTCAACATGAGAAATATGACAAAACTCATCAGTAGATACAACACTGAAAATAACATTGATACCTTTTTTGATTAGTCCATTCATTCCTAGGCTTTGGAATGACTACATTATCTTTGGTAACTGTAGGTGGTTTCTAACCATAAAACACAAAGTTCTAGACATTTTCATCTATAGATCGTAGAAAGGCGCTCATATGAGCCTTCCAATATGGATATTTAGATTCATCAAAGTAAGGTGCACGGGTTGTAGATGAACCTTCTCTTAAATGATTCATAATAAAGTTGCAGGCATACTAAGTGTATATAGTGACCAACTCTGATATCAAATGGAGGTTCCTTTAGTTATGGACCTAATTATCTAGTCAACGAAAGTATAACAATGTAAAATTTTGTAAGCGACCAAACAACCAATCACGCGTACCTAAAGTAATGCAAAAATGAAAAGATCAACCCACGAGGCTTTTAGGTGGAAATAACCTAGGCCATACCAAAATCCTAAGAGGAAAATCACTGGTCTACTGGACCACCTAACTATACACTATGAAAAATAAGTATCCAGTTACAAGGCTAGGACTCAAACTACCTACCTAGATAATGCCCCCAAGTAACCTACTTACAAGCCGTTACTTTGATCATAGTCTCTACAAGATAGGTGTTCAAATTTGGAGCAGCATTCCAACAAACTCAAATTCCATGAGTTAATCAAACCCGCACCATTGTCACCTGAAAGATTAACATATAAACATAAGTGCAAGTGTGTTTCCTATAGTAGATTCAATAATGAACAATCCTAACTAGTTGATTTAAACAGTATATCAGATAAAATGAAAACAACTAGCAACTCTAAAACAATTAGTTAAAAGCACAATAACATAATTATTATTGTAAGCTTGTTAATCCATCAAATACAATCACAAATGTTTGATAAATTAACTTAATGAAAAAGCATACTTGAAAAGTTTCAGCAAAACAAGAGAAAGAATAAAAGATGAAGAGAATAAACACAATTAAGCTCTTGTGTGGTTAGTTTCAAATGTGTGCTTAAGTTTGTATTTATAGAATATTTTGAAGCATATTAGATTAAAATAGAATTACCATATTGTCCATAAAATCAGTTAAAACACTTTTATGAAATTAGTAAAATACTATAAAAAACCAATCCAATTTGTATTAGAAATATATTTTAAAATCGGATAACTAACTACTTGATAGATCGATCGATCGATTGAGTACATTGGTCGATCGATCGAACATCCTCTCAATTGATTCAACGATCATTTAATTAATATTCAAAATGGTGGATCGAACCAGTGAAATCGATATAATCCTTGATCTATTGAGTAAATCCCTCAAATGATTTAGTAATGCATTAAAATCAATTTAATAAGGTATTATTGCTCGACTGATGTAGTCACTACTCAATGGATTGAGTAGTCTATTTTCACATTGTTCCTATTATGTCTAATATACAATATAATGTGTATGGGAATAGAAATATACCTAATATCTGATCATTGAGGCTCGATAGTTTCTTTAGTTTGAAAAGATTCTTCTAAGATACAAGTAGAAACTAAAATTATAATTATACTTTTTGTTCATGAATATCGCCAACACTTACAAAAACTTTACATGGATCTTATTTGAATTTATTAATTTTATATACATGTTAATCTTTATATATTTTCTAAGTACTATTTTTAATTTATTGATCTTTTATTAGATCTGAGCATGTATGGCAGATTATTACTATGAAAAATTAGTTTTGTTTCCATGTTTATGTAGATTAATTTATGTGAATATTTTTGTAAAAAATATTTTGGTTATTTCTTTATTCAAGATTTTTACAAAATTTATTATTGATTAATATATGGACAATATATTTTTTACAATTGATTTAAAAAAAATTAGGTTTCAAAAACGTCATCTAGATCTAATTTGGACACCTTGAATAAAATTTTAAATTATGTGCTCCTCCTAAAGTAGTTATTTAAATGGTTTGCTATTTTCTTAAAAATAAAACATAATTTAATCTATCAGTTGATGAAAATATTGATTGATTTGATTTACAAAGAATATGATCCCCCACTTTTGTTGTGTTTTTGCAACACACATAAAACGTGCAAGTTTACACGGTCACAAGTAATAAAGATTTGTAAGTAAAGATCGTTCCCACGGAGATTTGTTACTATAGTATGTTGAGTACTAAAATTGTATCTCTCTAATTTTATCCAAAATAATCGTTAATTAAGAAAAGATTTAAAAATAAAATAAGAGAACTCTAAGATTGCAATTTTTCACCAAACTAATCTACTTAAATCATATTATTTTCTTTGGATTTATATTTTTTTGTACATTTAATTTGTCAACCGAAAACTTCTTTTTTATTCATACATCTCTTCCGAGCTCCGTAAAAACACACCTCGTTAAATTAATTCACTATATCTCTATGACAATTAAATTTAATGAGATTCATTAAGTTCTAAGTTCTCAAATGGTCACACATACAATTAGGGTATATTCCTATCCTTCATCATACATGTCATTCTATTTACGAGCAATATACACAAAAATGCCTTTCTCAAGTTTATTTTTATGCCACAAATCGTTTTGATAAAATTCGTAAATAATCAAAAAGCATTAAGCACAAAATAGAACGAAAAAATCGAACGTCTTATAAATCTATCAAAAAATAATTAAAATTAAAGCTTCATAAATTTAGATCAAATGCATCCCTAGAAAATTAAATTACTTCATTAATTAAAAATTAAAATTACAACATATGCATAAAAATTAGAAGAAGAAGAAGAAAAATTAAAACATCAAGTAACTAAAATATTTGACACACGCAGAACACAACAAAAGCCAAAAAATGGCTTCTGCGTGTTCTCCAGTCCAAAACCGAACACTACAAAATTTCTAAACTAAAAAAAAACTCTTTAACTCTATCATAATATCACCTATTTATAACTAAAAAATACATCAAAAATAATAAAATATTAAAACGCGTTAAAATTTGTATCGAAAATAGAACCCCGACATTCCCCTTAAAATCTGCGGTCACGCGAAAATCAAAAACATATTTTAATTCACGCGAGACAAGAGCCTTTTTCTCGCATTTTTTATTCATCAGGCGTGCCACGTGTCAAAAATCACGATTCGCTACAAGATTCCTAAGGCACGTGGCAAGACATCACTGGGTGAACAAACCTGGCCAAGCACGTAGGAAATCCGCGCACGGACGGGGCGCCCAAAAAGCGAGGCAACGATCGGGAAATCTGGCGTGATCCAGTCATAGCCGCGCGCATTGTAAATAGACACGTGTCGAACATGATTTGCTTAAATATTAGCTGGACACGTAAGTGCATTCTTATTCTCTATAAACCGAGGATGCACGCCGCTACCATAACCCGCGTCACACACGATTGTTACACGACCCGGCTCGCGACAAATTGGTTCCACGCGCTTCAATCCGGACCGTTCAAGAGATCCAACGGCCGCCGATGCACCCTGGGGAATCTCGCGCACCAACATATGGTCCCACTCGACGCCGCCTCGTGCACACGCTGGGCCCACCGGCACGCCGAGCCGCGCGGCGGAGATCTCTCGAGCCAACTCTCCTCGGGCTCGGCTCGATGAACACGCGCTTAATCCGATCCGTTGATCCTTTGATCTGGGACGGTCCACGTCAAGGCAGCATGATCTTTACGCGTGGAACTTCAACTCTCTCGCGCGAAAATTAAACTTCCATTAATTGTATTTTGACCCACAAATTTAATCCAAATACACTTTGCACTTTCTTAAATTACGCTAAGCCCTCGCTAATTTTAAATTAAATTTTTAAACTTTTAATAATTATAATTAAGCCCAAATTCTAATTTAAATTATATTTTCGATTTTTATAAATTGTAATTAAGAAACTATATTATCATAAATTATATTTCAGGATGTAAATATGAAATTAAGTACATTTTCGATACACATTATTTAATTTTATTAAAAATGTATTTTTAGCACATAAAAAGAAAATATTAATTTATTTAACAAAAATTAACTAAATATTAATAGAACATAGCAATTATCATTACTAAAATTGATGAAAATAACTATATAAAATACAGTTATCACCCACCTAAAGATATTTCATACATAAAACGAAAAAACAATAATATGAATTTATATATTTAATAACCTAATTAAGTTTAAGCATGCATGATTAACTAGCTAATTATTTTCATAAATTCTCCGTTGATTGATAATTGCATATTTTTCATGAATTGTTAGAATCAAACCTATTTCTATCTTTTATTGTTTATGTTATTAGGTTAGAATTTTCAAAACTCAAATATTGTGATAAAATGTTTAGGTTTTATTTTTAAAATATTTGACAAATTATTTAAAATAACCCAGTTTCTCTTTAAACCAACCTTAGGAGTATACTCATCACTTATTATAAGTGATTCATGCACTTGCGAGCTTTTTATACATTAACAAAATTTGACTATCAGATTTTAGTGCATCAAGTTTTTAATGCAGTTGTCGGGGAGAAATAGCATTTTAAATTTTTATTATAAAAATCCTCAAAAAGTTTTTATAAATATTCATGATTTTTATTTTTGTGATTTTTTGTGAATATTTATGGATTGTTTAATTTAAAAATTAAAAAATGGAAAAATTTAAAATTAAGATATTTAAAAATAATTAAAAATTTAAAAAGTATTTTAGTTTATTTTACTTCTTTTATTTTATTAACTTAACTTTAGTTATTAATTAATTAATTTTCTTTTTATTTTAGTATTTTTCTGTATTAAGTTTTACTTTTATTTTATTTGTTTATTTTTAGTTATTAATTTACTTGCTTTATTTCTTTTTGTTAACTACTTTTATTTTTGTTTAGTATTTTTGTGTAGTAACTTTTAGTTCTTGTATATTTTATTTTCTTAACTTGTTTTTAGTCGTTTATTGATTTTTATTATTATAATTATTTGCTTGTATATGTATATTGTATTTATTTTGTCCTTTTTATTTGTTATTTTGACAGGTGATTTAATTTATTATTCTCGTAGTTTATGAGAGGTAGGATTTCCCTAGGAAATCCCCTTATATTTTTCATAGACAACGTTAACAAATCACAAGTGTAGCATTAAATTTCTTTGATAGCTCCAACAAATATGCATTAATTTATGCTTGCAAGGTTGTAAGGGCATCCACATCTACCATTCCAATAACCCTTTTTGGATTTAACCTCTCTCTTGGCCTTTGGCAACTATTAGAATTCAATTCATCTAGTAGTGCAAAGGCTATAATCTCACCTTTGCCCACTAATGCACCTCCATCTACTGCATCACGAATAGTTCTTGTTTGCCCTGATAATCCTTTATAAAATATTTGGATTTGTACCCATATAGGAATACAAGATGTGGGAAATTTCTCAATATCTCTTTGAAGCTGGATAGGCTCATTGAAAACTCCATACATCATAAAGGTATCACATAGCTCAAAGATTGTGGCTAAGTGAGAGTTAGGATTCTCATTATCTAGCCCTTTATATTTATTAGATTGCATCATTTGGATCACAACAGGTTTTAGCTCAAAACTATTTTTATTAATAGAGGGTCTAGTGATAGATCATTGAACTCTATCCACATGTGGTACTGCAAAATCCTGAAGAGGTTTAGGGACGATGATGTCCTATTAATTCTCCAAGTTTTTTTGTATCCCTAAGCTAAACTTGCTATAGTTTTTCTCTTCTTAACCAGTGAAGAGTTATCTCTAAAAAAGATCAAAATGTTAAAGATTTATACTTGTTTCCTTGGGCAAAGATAAAAATAAAACAAAAACAATGCCTAAACTAGTAATGATATATGAATACAGATAGTAATTATAAAAGTATTTCACTTCTGAACAACAACTCTAAAAACTCGATAGTGATTCCACAAGTATACGAGTTGTTTGGGCAATAAAATGCGTTAAAAATGAGTATTGTCCCATAGAGAGTGATTTATTTTTATAACTAAGTACCAATATGTAGTAGTTGCAATACTATTTAAGAAAGTAGTAATGGAAAATTATCTAAACTAATTATCAAACTTATAATTAATTTAAATGCACAAATAATGATGATGAAAAGTAATATTTAGAGACTTGGGATCTATAAATCCCTTAATCACTCAACATGCAATATTAAACATTGTTGATTGGTTTCTCTATGTAATTAATTGGCTACATGCTCTTATATACCTAGGAATCTTTGTCAAGCATTCTTTAAAATTATGTGCAAACAATCACATTGTCATGCTATTTCATTCACACATCAATTTTGATCACATGTATCAACCTACATATTCATCAATCATACAATCATACTATTTCGATTCATGTGTTAATAATTCTCTAGATAATTCAAAAACCTATTTTGTCAAGCTAGGGCATGAATCTCAAATCATATAATTATTGGTCAAATAATCCAAGATTAAGATTAAAATTATTATATCAATTATTAAGAGAGAAATGATTTCAAATAAATAAAATCAATCTCATAGTTTTGTGGCTAGGTTCATCAAAAATCCCAAATAAGAACCTTCATGAGTGCTTAAAAAGAATTAAATATAATGCGATTTTATGCATTTTAAATGATAAAATAAGTTTATATTTGCATAATTTTATCATATTTTTTGCAAATCTATCTTTTCGGAGTCACATGTATGTTTTGTTATTTTTCACGTATTTTTAGCTTCAAATTGATTTAACTCATCAACACTCAAAGAATAGTACATGAAAACATTCCATTACAACATTGAAGCACAAAAAACTAACATATGTGAACCTTACATATATTCCAAACCAATGAAAGGGGTGTAAAACAAAAGGGACTTCTATAATTTCAAAGAAATGCATGCCATGGCATAGGATTTATTTCTACCATGATGCAAGGCTAATGGAATTAAATTCACAAAGTCCAAAATTAATGCATGCCACAACGTGGCATTTTTGTGTGCCATGGCACGAGAGTAATGGATCAAGCAAAGTGTTTATAACTTGTCTCATGTCGAGACATGGAGTAGAAATATACCGTAGTGCCCAATCATATGATCCACTTTTCTCTCATTTTCTTTACCTATAAATAGGACACTTCATCCTATTTGTAATCATCCCACATATCATTTCTTAGCTGTTTTTTTAGTTTCTCTCTAGCTTTTATTTTATTTTCTTAGTTTTAAAGTTTTTCTATCAATTTGAGGGTTAACATAGTTTATGTAGTAGTTTTCCTTTCGATTCAATAAAAAGTGTTGGCAATTTTATTCGGAGGTTTTTCTAGAAACAAAAGCAATGTTAAAGTTCTATAAGGATGCACTTGAGGTATAATTTGAATGTATTCTTCTCAGATAACTTTATGTGTTGCTTTACATGCTATATATAATTTACTGATAATTGATTAAGCATGTCTAGATAAAAATAATATGGAATATTTGTAATGTTTTTATAGTTGTGAAATATTAAATTAGGTAAAATATTTTTATAAAATAAATTTATTTTTATTTATTCATCAAGATTAAAACAAAATTTATTAAAGAAAGATGTATAGCCAAGTAATTTTCGTAATAGAAACGAGAGTTATATTTATGATTTAATTATCTATTTCAAAGGTTTTTATAAGATTTATTATTTAAAAATATATTGTAGACATATTTTTCATAATAGATTTAAAATTTGAAAGTTTGTTTTCAGATACTTAAATCATTAATCTAACTTAGTCACCTTGATGGGAGTTTAAATTGTCAACCCGATCGAATGTGACAATTAAATGGTTTACTAATTTCTTAGAAAGAGTAATAATTTAGTTAAAGATTAAATTTTCAGCCCGATCGAAGGTGACAAGTTAAAATTTAATTAATAAAGAAAATGATTCATGCCTTAGGATTTTTTTATGCATGTAAGAAAGAACAATAATATTAATTTATACGTTTAATAACCTAATTAATATTAAGCAAACATAATTAACTAACTAATATATCTTATAAATTCTTTATTGAATATAAATGTTTATTTATAAATTGTTTTGTTCAATCTATTTTTATTTTTATTTCATTAATTAAGATGTTTATTAAACCCAAACTATCACGACATAATGCTTAAGTTTTTATTTTTATTTTTCTAAGAATTTGTTGAATTATTTAAAAATCACATGATTTCTCTTTAGACTAATTTTGGAAGTATAGTTATAATTTTCTATAAGTAATTCATGCACTTGTGGTTAATTTATAAATTTTAAAAATTTGAATATTAAATTTTTGTGCATTAACCGATAATAGCATTAAAAACTTTATAAAAATGCATAGATCAAGTTTTTTACTCTGTCGGGTAGGAATAACATTTTTAAATTTTTATTATCAAAATCTTGAAAACTTTTGTGTCATAAATATTTGTGATTTTTATTTTCTTTAAAAAAATTTAAAAAATCAAAAATTTATTAACTCATTTATTAGTTGACCTTTAAATAAAAAATTAAAAAATTAAAAATTTGAATTAAAATTAAAATAAAAATTATTTCACCTTTAAAAAAGAAAAAAAATGAAATTTGGATTCAAACAAAATAATATTATTTATTAATTGACTAGGTTATTTTTAAAAAATAATTCTAATAATAATAATTCAAAAAAAGAAATCGAAAATTAAAAAAAAGTAATAAAGAGATCTTAAATTTAAATTTAAAAAACATTATAAATTTATTAGCTCATTTATTAGTTCACCTTCAAAATAAATAAAACATTTGAAATTTGAATTCAAATTAAAAAAAATCTTAGTTATTAATTTACTAAGACATATTTAAAAAATAATAACAATAATAATAATTCAAAAGAAAGAAATCTAAAAAATTCAAAATAAAAAATTCATTAAAATCTTATTTATTAGTTTCCTTGAAAAAAAATAATTAAAAAAATTAAAGAGATTTTAATGAGATAAAAAATTGAATTTTGAAAAAAACAATTTGAATTTATTGACTTAGATATTAATTAATTTTAAATCATTTTTAATTTTTTTTCCTTATTCGTATATTTGTATTAATTTTAACTTAATTAAACTTTTCTTTTCTTTTAATTATTTAATTTATTAACTTTAACTTATTTTATTTTATTTTTATTTAACATTTATGTGTACTAAATAAATTCTTATATAATATATTTTATTAACTCGTTGTAATCATTTAACTTGTAATATTGTATAATAAATTATATGTATCATATATATATATATATATGTATATTGTATTTTTTATTTTCTTTTATTTGTTTATTTGTTGTTTATTTCATATTTTTATTATTTTTGTTTATTATCTTTTAGTTATTTATTTTATTTGTTATTTTTTTTATATTTATTTTTATTTTTTGGTATAATTAAAAAAAATTTAAAGTTATTTTCAAAGATCTTGAAAATATTAATATTAATATCACCATTAGTTATAAATATAAGATAAATGCTATGTTAGATCTAGGTAATCTAAAACCTAGAATTGATATTTTTTTTACTTACAACTAGAATTGAGTAATCTAAAACCTACAATCATGTCTCTTAATTAGCAAAAAAATCTCAAATATATTCAAAGGGTATATTGAAGTATTTAAAGGCACAGGTAAATAATCTTATAATGTTTGTAGATTTTATTATTTCAATAAACTCAATGACAAGAAGACAACCCATAGTAGATTATAATATTTTCTTTATTTTAATTGTTTTTATTTTATTTTATTTAATGTAATTTGTTTTATTTTAGTTTGTTTTATTTCCTATCATATGAACCATGTTATTTGGAACTGTTAAAATTATAACTGTTTGTTTAGGTATAGAAAAAATACACAACATTCTATTTGTTTAGGTAAAATGTTGAGATGATGGATGCATCGTACCACTTGAGTAATCAAATCAAGCTAGAAAATGGGTAACTTTTCTCCTTTTATTCTTCATCTTTAACTTACAATTATTGCATTGAAGGCAATGTAGATTCTAGGTTAGGGGTGAAAATATTTACAATAATTTTAAGCAATTTAAATTTTTTAAAACATGTGTTTACATTTAATTTTTATTTATTTATTTATTGTATTTATTTATTTATTTGTTTATTTTTTTTAGTTTAGGAATTTTAGGTTAAATTGTTTTAGTGAAAAAATTGCACTATTAAATTAATTTGTTAAATATATCATAGAATAATATGATAATTAGTGAGTTTTTTTTGTCATAATTTATATATCATGATCAAATAGTGAAGACTACTTTGTAAGAATATTTTGAGCCTTTATTTTCCTATTCTGAGTGATGATATTTTTATACTCTTTTTATAAATTCAAAATTTTTAGACGATCTCTATAGATTTTGCATTGAATGCTATTGATTGCTCAAATTGTGTGTAATGAGTATGCAAATATACATATTACAAACAAGTAATATAATGATATAAAATATCGTTCCTATAAAGGTAATATTATCAGAAACTAATTTTAAAACTAAAACGTAAATATCAATTTTATGTGTTTTAAGAAATTAAAATTAAAAGATCTAAAATGAAATAGCAGTAATTAATTAACTCAAAATTAGTAGCTAAGAAGATATATGAGAAAATATATAGGAAAACTTAATCTCCTAATTTCTTAAATATTCATCTCTCAAGTAAACTACACATTATGTAGTAATTAACCTAATCACACTTTTATATCAATTAAATTGCAAACTACTCATTAAATTTATCAATTATGGATCATATACATAAGAATCGTACATCTCTACCTAGAAACTATGCATGTTATTTAATAAAGACAAGCAATTACATAATTCTCTATGCATGTTATTTAATAAAGACAAGCAATTAAACAATTATTTCAAATCTATTTAATAACCTCTATAGATCAATTATGACTAAATAATTAATAGCATAAAAATCAAATTAAATAATGTAATTGAAATGAAATCATAATTGAGATAAAAATATTAGATCACCACATATAGAAAATTTGGTTCATAAAACCCCTATATTAGTAAATTAGCTAGACATAATTAAGTTCATAAATCTCATACTTTTCAATAAGAAAGACATACAAATTAACAAAAAAAGGAGAAAAAGAATAAATCTAATAAATTTTTTCAATTATAGCACCAATCTCTTCTTCAATCTCCACCAAATTATATCTTCACTTGAACTTCTCTCTCTCATTTTGGCACCAAAAACTGATAAAAAAATTGCAAAATTTTGCTGGTAGGGTTTCTATTGAAATTAGGGTGTTAAATTAGACTCATATGGAATCTGGATCATTAGATTAACTTCAAATCAAAGGTTGAGATGAAAAGGGAAATTAAACAATGTTGGCCAATTAGATCATGACATGTGGCAAGTGAGGAACACAAAATGAATTAGCATGCAATGCATGGCAGGGGAAACTGATACTGGTTAATATGGGTTAAGTCAATGACAAGTGGTGATGTATGATTCACTGATTCAGATTGTGTGGTGCTCCGATGGAACTAATGGGCAAATCCCGTGATAATGCGTGGCATGTTCATTGACTACTCGACAAAACTCAAAGTAAATTTCATGATGACACATGGTAACAAATGCATCAACTAGTACATAAAGTGCTCCAATTGGATCCTCTTCACTTGCATGGCATTCACGTGTCCTGTTCAAATTGGCCATGCATTAAAAAAATTATAAAAAAATCCATAAAATTTCAAAATTTTTCAAAAACTTCCAAAAAAATATATTTTCATTCCCTTTCACTAGAAAGTTCATATTTTAATATTTTAAACAAAAAAAAATACTTATTAAATAAAATAGATAAATATTAAGTAGAAAAATGCATTGATAACTCTACTTTTATAGACTTATTGGCTATGATTGTTTTTACATCTAATAAAGTTTAATATATTTATTTTTATTGCTTAGATTGAGTGACTTAAGTTGAAATTGAAAGTATATATCATTCTCTTTATTCAAGCATGACTTCTAGAAAGAAGACATACATAGGGTTATCTAAGTCAATGAAGAAGAAAAGGCCAAAAAACAGCCACTCACCATATCATACAAAAATATATACAAAGTGCATATGAGTTTTCTCTTTAAAAAATAGATAGAAAGTATATCTTTAAAAGAAAGAGAGAAATAAAAAAATAAGAAAAAGAGAGAAAAATAAATAGTATAAACTAAATACTATGACCCATATATATCCTACAAAATTGTGAGAAATTGTTAAATACAAAAGAAAGATAGGAAATAAATCTCCATAAAGTCATTACATTTTCTTCATATCTTAAAGGAATATAATTTGAAATTTTTATTTAATTATTTTGATTGATGCATAAGAATAATGTTTGATTACTTCATAAATACTTTCATTTGATTTCTTTCATGAGATTAATATTATGCACTATTTTAAGCCTTTTATTCTTAAAACATATGTGAACTCATTAGTTCATTTCTTTACATAAACTCTATATGCATATACCTTTGAATGAATGCGTAAGCCAATATGATTAGTGTTATTTTGAGAGTATGATTTGTGAGGTTAGAGTCGAAGCGAAATTAGATTCCTTACACTACCCATAGACAAATTAATATTGATACATTTTTCATGTGAACATAAATATGATTTTTCCTTAATTATTATAATAAACCATGAATGTTTAGAATATTAAAATAACTTATGCTTTGGATTTTAGTTGTGAACTTAAAAAAATTTAAAAGCATGAGAAGTTTTGCTATTCTTTTTACTTTGTTATTTTTTATTTTTTTTCTTTCATTTAATATTTAGTTTGTTATTTGTTTTTAATTTTTTGCATTTTGGTTTGATGTTTATGGGTATCATCACTGAAAGCCCTTACAAGACTTAAACTCATCCACTAGAGCAACCTATGGGTTTAAAACCTTATTGCATACACTAAATGCAACTGTGTCAATCTACGGAAGTAATTTAAGATAGTTTAATTTTATTTTTAGTTTCTTGCTTTTCTTGCTAAGAGACTAGCAAAAAGTTGGTTGGGAGTTGTGATGAGTGCTTAAAATATACTAAATATAACGTGACTTTAGGCATTTTAAATGACAATATATATTTGTATTTGCATAATTTTATCATCTTTTATGCAAATCTATCTTTTTTAAATCATGGATATTTTTTGTTAGTTTTTAGGTGTTTTTAGCCTCAAATTGATTTAACTTATCAACACTCAAAGAATAGTACCTAAAAGTACTCCATTACAACATTGAAATATAAAAGACTAACATATATAAACTTTACATATGTTCCAAACAAATGAAAGGGGTGTAAAAAAAAGGGACTTCTAGAAGTTCATAGGAATGCATGCCATGGCGAAGGATTTATTTGTGCCATGGTGTGAGGTTAATGGAGTTGAATTCACATGATCCAGAATTGATGCATGT
This sequence comes from Hippophae rhamnoides, assembly GCA_033030585.1. NCBI lineage: Eukaryota > Viridiplantae > Streptophyta > Magnoliopsida > Rosales > Elaeagnaceae > Hippophae > Hippophae rhamnoides. Next base: position 53,163,071 of record CM065430.1, read on the forward strand.
CGTGGTGTGGTATATTTTGTGTGCCATAGAGTGAAAGTTGTGGATCGAGCAGAGTGTGTATAACCTATCTTATGTCGTAGTGTGGAATAAAAGTGTACCATAATCCAACCATATGATCCATTTTTGTCTCCATTTCTTCACTTATAAATAGGACCCCTCACCTCCATTTATAATCATCCCACATCTCATTTCTTAGCTGATTTTCTAATTTCTCTTTAGCTTTTCTTTTCTTAGTTTTAATGTTCTTTCAATTTGAGAGATAAACATTTTTTATGTTGTAGTTTCCTTTTTGATTCAATAAACAGTGTTGGCAATTCTGTTCGAAGGTTTTCCAAAAACAGAAATAATACTGAAGTTCTGTAAGGATACTTAAATGTATTCTTTTTAGATTAACTTTATAATTTTTTTTTATATTTTATGTTTAATTTACTAATTATTTATTAAATTAAGCATGTCTAGCTAAAAATAGTATGAAATATTAATAATGTTGTTATGCTTATGAAATGTTAAAGTAGGTAAAACATTTTTGTAAAATAAATTAAGTTTATTTCTTCATCAAGATTAAAATAAAGTTTGTTATAGAAAAATATATAGCTAATTATTTTTCTTAATAAACATGAGAGTTAGATTTAAGATTTAATTATCTGAATCTAATTTAGAATCAAATTTTAGATGTTAGATGTAATTATCGGGATCTGATTTAGAGAACTCTATTTCAAAGGATTTTATAAGATTTATTATTGGAAAATATATTAACAACATATTTTTAATAATGAATTTTAATTTTGAAAGTTAGGTTCTAGATACTTAAATCATTGATCTAACTTTGACACTTTGATGAGAGTTTAAATTATCAGCTCGATCGAAGGTAGAAATCATATGATTTGTTAATCTTAGAAAAAAAAACATAATTAAATTAGAGTATAAATTTTCGTCCCAACTAAAGGTAGCAAGTTAAATTTAATTAACAAAGAACATGATCCATGCCTTATGATATTTTATACATGTAAAAAAATCAATAATTTTAATTTATTTCTTTAACAACCTAATTAATATTGAGAAAATATAATTAACTAACTAACATATCCCATAAATTCTTCACTCAATATAAATGTTTATTTGTCAATTATTTTTTGAATCTATCTTTATTTTTATATTATTAGTTTAGATGTTTATCAATCCCAAACTATTGTGATAGGATATTTAGATTTTTATTTTTACTCTTAAGAATTTATTGAATTATTTAAAAATTATATGATTCCTCTTTTGATCAATCTTGGAAGTATACTTATCATTTTTTATATGTGATTCATGCACTTACAGGCTATAAATTTTACTAAATTTGACTATCAAGTTTTAATGTATTATATTTTTGGCACCATTTCTGAGGAACTAATAATAGTGTTAAAAACTCGATAAAAATGCATGCATCAAATCTCACCACTCATAGTTCTAAAAATCATAATTAAAAACATATAAATGCATAAGAGTTACAATAATAATGAAAAAAAAAGATGAAGATCTAAATTTGATGAAGAATGTAATTTCTCCTTTAACCTTCTTGCCAGATATGTAATTGTCTCCTTAATTTTCTTTACTTGATCTCTCTTTTGTAGTAATGAAATTTCTATATTCTCTCTTATTAATCGTAAAATGTGTGTTGTGGATGTTATTCTTCTTCTCTCTACGTGTAGTTCTTTTTGTATATGTTTTAGTTTTCTATTTTTTACTTGTGTTTCTCATGTTGTAATTTTAGTTATTTTTGGTTATTTGTGTTTTTTTTAATGTTTTTCTAATTAAAATTTTAAGAAAATTCAAAGATATTTTTAAAATTACTCATTTATATCTCCTCTTTTGCTACTCATCAAAACCCGTCATAGCGTGTGATTTCAAAACATTTCATATATTATTTAATTATAATTAAGATAATTATCTTATATAGATATGCTTTTTATTCTTATTCAAACGTATCTATTGATTGATTGTACAGTTAATAGTGTGTTGACTGTATAACTTTTTGCGAGTTATGATGACGTGAACCAATTAGAAGGTTCACTTGTATCTTGTGATATTTCACTCCGGCTGTAGTAAATCAAGAAAACTTCATGCTTAAAGAAAATAAAAAATACTTTCAATTCCTAAGCACAGTATACTTATCTAGTTGAAGTCTTTCCACAACCTCTCAATTCCTCTCTTAGAAACCGCCAACTCCTTCATTGATTCCTTTAGATTGCCGCTGCTATCATAATGGCCTACACGACCACTAGCCTATACCCCACCACCAAAATAAGAAAGAAGAAACTTGATAAAGGGAAAATGGTGGAGATGATTGTTCCTCAATGACCAATGTTATTGCAAATCACAAAGATCCAATAAATTAAAGTTCACAGGCAATAATATGTCTCATTTAGAGGTTTTTTGTCTTGCCAAGAAGTTAGGTACTGGGTTGGATTTTAAACAAAAATCAAAGGCTTGATCTGTAAAGAGTTATGTTTTCGAGTTATATTTTCTTTTATTTAAAACTGCTTTTTTTTCTAATTCATTTAGAGCTTGTTTTGTAACCAATTTTGTTTTCAAGTTCTAGAGTTCAAACTCAAAATTTTGAAAATGCTATATGTGAGACCTGAGTCATTGTAACTAATTTAAAAAATTTCATAAGAATGTATTTTATGTAATATTTCAAGAGGTAACAATTTATCTAGAAATTTCGTATAAAAACTTTGAACAAGTAACTATATGTATATATGTCATGCAAATAATAAAAAAACACAGATATAGATTCCATAGGAAGTTGTGTAACTTATTTTCGATTATCAATATAATTATTATGAATATTATATAATAATAAAAAATTATAAAAATTAAAAACTAAATGACAACTAATTTTAGATCGCAAAACTCAAAAACTATAATGATATATGAGAAAACAACTTAGAAATCTTTAATCCTCTAATTTCCTAAGCATGTAAATTACTAAAAAATTTCTCAATAAGATTACCAATCAATTGAATCTAATACAACATGCATTCATCTCTCAAGTAAACTATATACCATATAGTAATTAATCTAGTCACAATCTCATGTCAATTAGATTGCATACAAGTCATTAAGTTCATCAATTATAGATTATATACAAAAGAATCATACATATCTACTTAAAAACTATGTATGTTATTTAATCAAGATAAATAATTAAATAATTCTCTTAAATCTATTTAATTATCTCTATAGATTAATTATTGGCCAGACAATTAATAGAATAAAACTCATATTAAATAATATAATTGAATTGAAATTACAATTGGGGTAAAATATTAAATCATCATATGTAGGAAATTGGGTTCATTAGATCCCTAAATTAATAAATTAGTTAGACATAATTAAGTCCATAGATCTCTGTGGCATAGAAAAATTCTCGTCGTGGTATAGTGCTAATTTTTGACTTTTTGACTCTTTTTCACTCTGTTTGCCATCATTCCAGCTATATTGTCATAATCAAACATAAATTGTGTTTTTCATGATATTTCAGCACAAAAGAAGGCAATAAATGGTTCAAAAATAGCCAAATAACTCTATAAAAGTAGAGTTATCACAACCCCAAACTTAACTCTTTATTTACCCTTAAGCAAAAACAAGTCTAACTAGCTAAAATGATAGGGGTAACATATTTATAAACATATATCTATTAATATATGCATGTTTAGCAAAAACTACCCGCCTCAAAAGTTTTACAACTCTATGACAAGGAGGTTCATATATCCATCAATCAACATTGCATTCATACAAGGATATGCAAGGTTTTTGATGACTTGATTCATGTGTGTATATTATGATGCGTATTTTCGCAAGTGTATGAATCGTTCAAGTAATAAAGTGTACAAAAGTACGGATATCGAACCCACAAGGAATGGCGTTACTAAGTACTGAAATTGACTAATCCTAATTTTATTTGAAAACCGAATTGTTGAAATTTTTTTAAGAAGAAAATTAACTTAAAACTAAATGCAAATAACACAATTGAATGTTGTTCACAAATGATTAAAAACGCTAAGGCATTTGATTTCGCTAAATCAATTCAATTCGATTTCAAGTCATGTTATATGAGAATCAAAGCTAAAAGTGATGGTTGAAAAACCCAAATTTACCTAATACTCTCTCTCGAGTTATATTAGAATTACTTCTCTATGAAAACCAACTATATTTCTATGAAGATTTAATCACAAATAAGCACATTACGATTTATGGAATTTCTAGAATAACCACATACATCATGCATTAGGTCTCACACTTGCATTCAACATACGGTATTTATCACAAGAAGCATTCATTACACATCTCCTCTCGGTCTCAATATAATGTAACAAATAATGTAAATCTTGGCCAGAAATTTAAAAGCATTAAGCATGGAAATAAATACTCAACTTGAAAACAATGAACTCATATAACAATAACAAAAGAAACCAGATTTTCTTGATTCAACTACATCATAGCCTTAGCAAAATTGAATTAGTTCGTAATGGAAATAAGAACAAACATTATCTCAATTGAATCCATGAATAACAAATCTGAATAAAATGTAGAAAATGAAAGTTAAGGAGAAAAGATGAAAAACTCTTGAAGATGAACACTTGGTAGCAACAATGGTGATAATCCTTCAAGCTTCTCCAAACTTTCTCTCCAAAATTGCCGTCTCTCCTCCAAAATGTCTTAGATCTACTCCTATCTACCATGGCCTCTTTCTCCATCATATTGTATATATAGATATAGGGTTTTGGGGGCAATTTTGGAACAAAACAACATAAAAAATGTGTTTTCGGACGAAACTCGCCGGCGGCGACATTATTCTTGCCGTGGCGAGATTTATAGAAAATTAAAATTTTGGTTCCTCTAATTCTCACCGGTGGCTAGATAATTTGGCCGGCGGCAGGATTTCCAAATTTTGAAACTTTGTTTTCTTTTTATTTTCACTCAATCCCGATCATTGAAATTTGTCCCAAACTTCTCCAAAATCATGATTTTACCTGAAATTGCACTTTAAACACGAAATACCCGTGAAATGACATTTATGGATTAAATAATCAAATAAACACAATTTTCACACAAATATCAACATTTAAATCATAACAAAAATTCAATAATTTTACTCTTATGAACAACCCCCAACCAGCTTCTTGCTAGTCTCTAGCAAGAAAAACGATCTATGAATAAATTCAAAAGAGACATTAAAAGAAAAATTCAAAGAAAATTTATTCTATTTACAAAATTACATTAAGCATATGCAATAAGCCTTTAAACCCCTGGGCGGCCCTAGTAGGACAAGTTGTAGTCTCGTGAGGGCTTCTAGTGATGATACCCACAAACATCTTACCTATCACTATCGTAACTCAAAACAATAAAATCACTCAACAATTAATTTACACAAATGTCTCAAAAATTGTAAATAACACACAACACATAGAATAATTAAATGTCACCTAAGCTTTAAGAAATCTCAAATGCCAATTTCACTTTTGTTATTGACTCTTAAACATCCATCAAACCACAAGCCAATAGCTGTAATGCCCGGATAATATTATGCACAACAACCACAAATAAAAAGGTGAAATCTCAAACTCCATAGGCTCACTTTTCAAGCCTCTCTCCACTAATGAAGGAAAATACACCACTTCGGATCAATAGGACTTTATGAGGCTTGTAATGTTAGGCTTAGGTATTTGGTTAAGAAAGAACAGGAAGTGTCAAAATACAAATAAGAGCACTTATTAGATTAAACACAACAAATTAAGTAAAAGAGTAACACCATTTAGCCCAAATTGTTTCTTCCGATCATAACCCATTTTTCCAAAGATAAACAAAATTCTTCCTCAATCTTTCACCTCAATACATCCATCACTAACACTCTTTTATTTACTAGAATGTGAAGGATTGTTTTTTCATCCTTACTCCAATTGCTCTTGAAAAGACATAACCCCCAACCAATTTCTTCCAATATATGTGGAAGATTTTTTATTTTTTATTTTTTTATTCCATCCTTACTCCAATTGCTCTTGAAAAGTTTGTGTTCAAAATTAAGTGCTCTTAACAAATAAGGTAGGAATTATATATATATATATATATATATATATTGGCTAAATAAAAGGTAGGTTATAGAAGAAAAAAAGAAAGAAAAGTAAGGCTAACAATATATTTAAATAGGCTCAAAGAGGTAACTAGTGATATATGGATAACAAGGTAGGCTTAAAATGGCATAATCGATCCAAAAATGGCCTACATCATATCCTAAGTAGTGCAATTCCAAATTATTTCGCCTCAAGAGGTTTTCAAATGAGTTCTAGAGTTTGTTGAGATCACAAAAATGTCCATGAAAAATTCCCACATAAGACTTCTCTAAGCATTTAGACTAATCAACCAAATCATACCACATACCAAAAGAGTCGCCAACTAGGTAAAATCAACATTTGAAATTATCTTTAAACTGAAGCAAAATTTAATGTCTTTTAAAAGTTACTTGTTATCACAATCACACTATTATCATCTCCTTTTTGCCGGCGGCGAACGTAAGATTTTTTTTTTTACCTACAAGGGATGGTAGTGGCTTTAGCTCAATCTTGTTGGCTTCCTTCTTTAGCACTGAGGTTGGAGTTTCATTTGTTCCCAAATCCTTGAATGTTTCATAACTGAACAAATATTCATCAAGTGTTGCCAGTAATTCGGAACATTGTCTCACTCCCTCATCTTCCTCCTCAATTGTTGTAGATTTCACAAGGCAAGCTTCTAGTGGTAGCAATGGAGTTCTTTCCTCAAAAGTTTCTGAGATTAACCTGTCAAGAGTGTTAATTTGAAAACAAGAATGTACCTCACTTGGAAATTTCAATGCTTCAAAAACATCAAAAGTCACTTGTTCATCTTGCACCCGTAGAATAAGCTTTCCTTGCTGAACATCAATCAATGTTCTTCCAGTTGCAAGGAACGGTCTCCCCAATATCAACGGTACCTCTCTATCTTCATCCATGTCAAGCACCACAAAATCTACAGGGAAAATAAATTTGTCAACTTTAATTAAAACATCCTCAATTACCCTCGAGGATATTTCACTGATCGATCCGCTAATTGTAGAGAGATTGAATTGGGCTTCATTTCTCCCAGGCCTAGTTTCCTAAAAATAGAAAGTGGCATCAAATTAATGCTTGCTCCTAAATCACATAGGAATTTATCAAAATTGCAACTTCCTATAGTACAAGGTATAGTAAAACTCCCTGGGTCTTTCCATTTCTATGGCAGTTTTCTTTGAAGAACTGCACTGCACTCCTCATTTAGCATGAAAATTTTATAATCTCCCAGCTTCCTCTTCTTTGATAGAATTTCCTTCATAAATTTTGCATACTTGGGCATTTATTCCAACATCTCTGCAAAAGGAATGTTAATATGCAATTTCTTAAAAATATCCAGAAATTTATCAAATTGATTATCAAGCTTTTTCTTATTCAATCTTTGAGGATATGGGATAGGAGGCTCATATTTCGCATTTGGGGAAGGTTGAACATCTTGGGATGTTGATGGCTTTTCTTTAGATTCTTCCATCTTTTTCTCCGATTTCCCCTGCCATTCAAGTTCTTTACCGCTTCTCAATGTGATAGCCTTTACATGCTCTTTGGGATTTATTGTGTCACTAGGCAACGATACTTGAGAACTTTCTGCAATCTGCTTTGAAAGTTGCCCCAGTTGGTTTTGGATGTCCCTGTTGATTGCCTCTTGATTTCTAAAATTTGTTCTTGACTCCTCAATGAACTTTCCCAAAATTCCTTCCAAATTTGTTTGTTTCTTCTCTTGGGGTTGGTAGGAAGATGATGACGGTTTGAATCCCCCTTGGTTATTTCCCTATGATAAATTTGGATGATTTCTCCAACCTGGATTGTAGGTGTTCGAATATGGGTTATGTTGAGGTTTTTGGAAATTTGAAACATAATTTGCTTGCTCAGAATTTGGTAAAGCAAATGGATTTCTAACTTGACACTCAATACTAGCATGATTTCCACCACATAAATCACATTGTGCAGTTGGTTTGGATTTGAACTTGGATGACAAAGAATCCATCTTTCTTAAAAGAGCAGCAACTTGAGCCGACAAAGCATTCACTGAATCAATTTCATGCATTGCTGTTGGTCTTTTTGCAGTTACCCGCTCTGAATACCACTGATTGTTGTTTTCTGCCATAATCTCTAACAACTCATAAGCATCCCCCGGTGTTTTTCCAATTAAAGACCCTCCAGCTGCAGCATCAATCATTGCCTGATAGTTTGAAACCAACCCATTATAAAATGTAGAGGCTTGCAGCCAAATCGGTATACCATGATGTGGGCACTTCCTCAAAATTTCTTTGAATCTTTCCCAAGATTCATACAATTATTCTTGGTCATACTGTGTAAAAGATGTGATTTCATTCCACAATTTTGCCGTCTTAGCGGGAGGAAAGAACTTGGACAAGAATTTCTGAACCAACTCATTCCATGTTGTAATTGATCACGGTGGTAATGAGTTTAGCCACTCCTTGGCTTTATCCCGAAGTGAAAAAGGAAAAACCATCAATCTTATATCATCTTCAGACACACCATTTATCTTGTAAAGATCACTGATGATATATTACAACTGGTGGAGGAATGTGAAACTGCTAAGGCCATATGGAATACCTTAAGTGATCTTTATACAAATGAGTCTGACTTTATTCAAGTTCATGAAATCATATGCAAAGCTGTTGGTATGGAGCAAAATGGGTAACCAATATCTATGTTTTTTACCAAGCTGAAGAATGTATGGGCTGAAATTGGCAGAAACGCCCGTGAAAAATTAAAAATCAAGAAGACCTTCTATGGTACCAGAAGGAGAAGGAGCTTGAACAAGTACATGCATTTTTAAGAGGTCTTGGTACAAAACATAATAGTGCTAAAGGTAAATTGCTTCGAATGTCAGACCCTCCGAGCTTGACTACCACCTTTACATACATCCGTAAAGACGAATCTTAGTAGGAAAGTCTTCATCAGGCACAAGTTGAGGTATCAAGCCTAGCCATTCAAGCCAAATCAAAGGTACCTTTCCTCCAGCAGCAAAATTCAATTCCACTTCATCAGCAAGGACCTCTACCAGGCTTTATGAATCGCCCTCGTTCTCATTGCTCTTATTGCAATGAATGGGGGCATCTTCGTGAGACTTGTTGGAAACTGTATCCACACTTGCAATCAAAAGCAGACTACTATAGAACAAAACGACAACATCATCGTCCTAAAGCAAAAGCAGCTACAGTGCAAATTGTCCAAGAACTAGAATACTATGGACATAATCATCCTATGGAATGTGGAGGTATCCATACAGCTTCAATAGCTGGTCGTGGTAAGATTGGTATGACCTTAAATGTTTCTCACTCTATTGGGTCTAATACTTCGATTATTGATTCTAGTACATCTGATCATATGACTTATGATAAATCGTATTTTAATGAGTTATCTTCCTCACCAGTGTCTTATGTTACGAACGCTAACGGTGAGGCCTTTCCTATCTTAGGAAAGGGGTCAGTTCATATCACTCCATCTTTACAGCTCCATAATGTTTTATATGTACTTGACTTATCTTATCACTTAATATATGTCCCATAGTTGAATATTGAGTCTAAATGTTCTGTAAACTTTTATCTTATGTATGTGATTTTTTAGGATCTTCTTACTAGGGAAATAATTGGTCGAGGGTATCTGAGGGGCAGATTTTTCCATTTGGATCAAAACTACGCAGGGGATAAACCAGGAGCACGGGCACGCATTGCATTGACTTCTAGTTCTGATAAGCTAAGTGAAATTTGGTTGTGGCATCGCCGCTTAGGGCATCCGTCTTTTAGTCTTATGAAAAAAATCCATGCCCACTTTATTTATTGGTGTTAGTGAGGCTATTTTACATTGTGAGAATTGTGTTTTGGCCAAGAGCCATCGTATTACTTATTCTCCTAGTATTTCTAATAAAAATACTATTTCTTTGAATTAATTCATTCTGATGTTCGGGGACCATCTAAAGAGCCCACTATATCGGGTATGAGATTTTTTGTTTCGTTTATCGATGATTGTACAAGGTTATCATGGATTTCTCTTCTTAGAACAAAAGATGAAGTCTTTTCAGTTTTTCAAACTTTTCATACCTTCGTTCAAACATAATACAATGGCATCATTCAGATCCTCCATTCTAACAATATGGGGGAATATGTTAATCATGTTTTTCCAGATTTTTTCAAAACACATGGGATTATTCACCAAACTAATTTTTAGCCAAACATCGGAACAAAATGGAGTGTCTGAAATAAAAATTCGTCATTTACTTGATATGGCTCATGCACTCCTATTTATTGCTTATATGCCAAAATATCTTTGGGGTGATGCTGTACAAGCTTCTGCCCATCTCATCAATCGTCTCCCATCTAGTGTCCTTAATGGAAACCTTGTCATCCTTCCATAATATTGCTGCTTGGGTATTTGGTTGTGTTGCTTTTGTGCATGTTCCTAAAAATCAAAGGTCTAAATTAGATGCCCGGGCAATTAAATATATGTTTGTTGGTTATGGAAGTTATCAGAAAGGGTACAAATGCTTCCATCCATCGACCAGAAAGTATTATTTCACTATGGATGTTACCTTCTTTGAGGATATGAGTTATTTTTTCTCACTTGATACTGCTCGTCAGGGGGAGAATACATATTTCAAAGAACTGTGTCATGGTGAGGGGGAGGAATTAGAAGAATCACCAATTGATGTTTCAATGAGATCAGATGAGATTCCTAATCCATTGAATCCAGTCATCGCAGAAGCAGATGCTTCAAGTATTCAAGCACCAAATTCGCTTATAGCAAATGAAGTTGAAGACACAATTGTTCCCTCAGGCATTACTCCTACCCTTGATCAACAACTCTCTGGTACTGAAGATCACTCATCTGAGGTATTTACACCCACTGATACTAATAGCATTGAGTCTAATGTTGGACAGTATGTGTTACCAAATAGGTCTACTCGAGGTCAACCAGCCGAAAGGTATGAACACAATATTCATGCAAAATCAAAATACCAGTAGCCAATTACATATCCACTAAAAGATTATCTAAGTCATATAAATCATTTGTGAATCAAATATCCGGTGTATTAGTACCTAACAAAGTGTAGGATGCGTTGGGAGATCCAATATGGAGAAAGGCTATGGCTGAAGAGATGGATGCGTTAAAGAAGAACGATAGTTGGCAACTTGTGCCACCACCATAAGGAAAAAAGGCAGTTGGTTGTCGATGGGTGTTTACTGTAATACATAATGGTGATGGATCCGTAAATCGTTATAAAGCTCGTCTTGTAGCAAAAGGGTTTACTCAAACGTATGGTGTAGACTACGATGAGACTTTTGCTCCTGTTGCCAAAATGAACACTATTCGGGTTTTGCTCTCACTTGCTGCTAACCTAAACTAGCCACTTCGGCAGTTTGATGTCAAGAATGTGTTTCTTCATGGAGAATTAGTCGAGGAGGTGTACATGAGTCTTCCACCTGGGTATGTAGTTGATTCTCCTAGTAATTTTGTATGCAAATTGAGGAAGTCTTTGTATGGTCTCAAGCAATCCCCTCGAGCCTGGTTTGGAAGGTTTTCACAGTTCATGCAGAAGGTTGGTTACAGACAGAGTAATTCAGACCACACTCTATTTCTCAAACATCAATGAGGGAAGGTAACATCCCTAATCATTTATGTTGATGATAAGGTAATCACTGGTGATGATACTGTTGAGGTGGATAAATTACAAAGACAGCTAGCCTCTGAATTCGAGATGAAGGACTTAGGTGAACTAAAGTACTTCTTAGGAATTGAGGTAGCCAGGGGAAGAGAAGGAATATATCTGTGTCAGAGGAAGTACATTATTGATATGCTAACAGAGACAGGTATGTTGGATTGCAAACCTATTGACACTCCTATTGAGCAAAACCATTGTTTAGTAGAGTATTCAGATCAGATACAAATTGATCGAGCTCGCTATTAGAGATTGGTTGGGCGTTTGATTTACTTAGCTCATACTAGATCAGACGTTGCATATACAGTAAGTGTGGTGAGTGAGTTCATGCATAATCCAAGTGAGAACCATATGAATGCTGTTTTGAGAATTTTAAGGTATTTGAAATCGGCTCCAAGAAGGGGAGTAATGTTCTCTAAACACAACAATCCTCTTGAAATCTGTGGCTTCACAGATGCAGATTGGGCAAGAAGTATTATAGATAAAAAGTCAATATCAGGTTATTTCACCTTTGTGGGAGGAAATTTGGTTACATGAAAAAGTAAGAAGCAGAAAGTGGTGGCGCGATCTAGTGCTGAGGCTGAGTATAGAGGTATGGCTCATAGGGTTTATGAATTACTATGGATAAGAACTTTGTTATTTGATTTGGGTTTCGAACTTTTAAATACTATGTAGTTGTATTGTGACAATCAGACATAAATTGATATATCACAAAATCCAATACAATACGATCGCACTAAGCATGTAGAGGTTGATCGTCACTTTATAAAAGAGAAACTAGATGCCAAACTTATTAGCTTTCCTTTTGTTCCCACTGAAGAGCAAATTACAGATATGTTTACCAAAGGAGTTTCCAAGAAGGCAATATACGGCTCATTAAATAAGTTGGACATGATCGATATCTATGCGCCAATTTGAAGGAGAATATTAATAAATCATTATTAGTGGTATATTAGTTGTATACAATTAATATACTTTACCAGCTGTATTTTAATTGTATGCAACTAATATACTTTTCTTAAAAACATTTTTTCTAAAAATCAGATTCTCATTCCCTATATTTATATTTGTATTATTATTCATTGTATTTATATTGTAAATATATTTCACTATATTCAACTCTCATTAGTGAACCTCTTTCTTACTCATTGTTACTCTTCTTTCAAAATCTTTCCTGTTTCTCATATTTTATTCGATTCTCAATACTAATTTTCTATTTGGCAGAATCTGCATATCAAATTTGCATTTTTTAATAATTAGATTCGGCATCGAAGGACTTTGTTATCTCAGATCTGTTTACCTTTCTCCGTTTTTTTTTCTGTAAGTCCAATGCTGTTCTCAGAGTTTTTTTCCTGTCAAACGGCATCGTTTTGCTAGGCTCCGATACTGGTAAATTCTATTCACGATCAGCTAGTTAAATGCTAATCATCAGGTGGAAATTTTATTTTATATTTATATTCCTATAACAATAGAACCTTTTTTTTTTTGGCTTGCTTAATTAGGAAAAGTTGATCCTTTTGTTTTGTGGTACTGAATGCGTGTATTTTGAGCTGAAATAAATATGTTGGTTTTGGAGAGCCAGAATAGATTGGTCCACGCAGTTTACTTATTAGTTTGTTTTACAACATTGATGCACTTAAGATAAGTTTCCAATCCAATTATACCTCTAAGTGAGTGAACCTTAGTAGAATATATTATAGGCTAATAGTGAAGAACCGTGGGAAGGGTTATCGTATTAAATTTGTTAATGAATTTTTCAAGTTTAATACTCTATATCATTTCCTTTTTGTTTTGGATTGGGTTGGTATGTTCTTGACGCTCATAAAGTTTGTTGAGGTTTTGACGATGTCTCAGGTTTTGGGTACTTTACAGGGCAAAACAAGATGGTCCTGTAGTCTTGGTAAATATGCTGTTGTCTCTTGGTTCCATCAACTTTAATATGTTTTTCTATTTAATTTTTTATTTGCTAATTCTGCTAGGGTTGGAGACATCCTTGGGAGGGTCACGGCCATGATGATCACGGCCATGGACTTGACCATTAGGTATGTTCACCTCATTCTTGTTATTTACTTTTTCCTGTGCAACTTAATGACTGCTTGTCTATCTTTTCTTGTTTAATTCAAATGCATGCAGTGTTTGTCTTGATTAAGTATGCCCATCATATCTTTGCTGTTAGAAGTGATTGTGTGAAAATTGTGTAACTACTTACACTTTGGAACTTTCAGAATAGTGTGGACTGGTTTTATTACTATTATATAGACATTCTAAATAAGGATCATGGCTGCCCAATTCTCAAAAGGTTAAGTCAATAGGTGGAGAGGAGAGACTCATAATTCTTATAAACTCCACCATAGTATTTTCTTTTATGATTCCAGCTGTGGTTAGTAATTCAACAAGGCTAGGAAGATCCAAGAAAAAATAAGGCTTGGTCGATCTTGCATGTGTTATTTACGTAAATCATTTGCTTGATATTGTTATAATAATTTGAACATTCGCATAACGTATTGTTTACAGATGTACGGAGAAAGTGGAAGTTGAATGCATGGAGGGCTCTTTCGGATGGATGTGAATGTGAGTCCAAAATGCGGTTCTGGAAACATCTTTCTTGTTTTTTTGTTTTTAATTTCTGCATCTCTTTAAATAAAGTAAATCGAGTAACAGCCCAACAAGGAAGGTGATTAGCCTAATGTTATGAAGGTTAAAACTACTTTTGGAATGTTTGTTAATCTCGACTATTATGTTTCGTATACGCTTGTAAACACATTTTGGAATGAAAGGCTGTTAAATTCCCAATTGTATGAATCTATAGTTTTCTTTTATTAGTCTATCTCTTGCAATTTACCCTTTTGTTGCAATTTATTAGGAAGCTTCTTTATTTACTAGTCACAAAACTCTGAAGCTAATCTTGAAAATCTGTGTCCAAATTGGTAATTTTTCATTGATCGAGTTGTATTAAATTGAAGAAATATAAAAACTCTTCGAAAGTACCCTTATAGGGATTATTGCGGCTCTTCACCTAATTATATAATTTCAAAAGGGGATTCAGCAACAGTGGGGGAATTAATTCATGTTGTCATATAGCATCACTTGCCTGATATAACTGAAGCAATGCGGCTATTTAAGCAGGGGCATACTAATTCTTGTGATCTAGAGGCATCCAGCAAGGAATTGAGCGGCACTTCAAAGTAAATTATACTTGTCCCTTTGCATATCAAAGACCCTTTCATATCAGTATTCGATTATTTGGTTCAGTACTCTCATATTTTAGTCAATTTGTTTTATATTTTTATATTCATATGTTTTGTTCTTGTTTAAATTTTTACATGCTTTCATCAAATAATCTTTTGTGATTTATCATGATTAATTGATTTAGTTATTATGCTTTAAATAAGTTATTTTTATTGAATTTGTGTTTATTATAATTGTTTTAGGATTTGTTAATTGATGTGATTTATTTGTTACATGTTAAATCCGCTCTATGACACATTTTGTGTTTGTTTAATTTGTGTTAACTTTTTAGGTGTTAAGATTGACGTATTCGATAGTTCGTGTGATGTGAATTTATCAAGGCATTAGGTGTTAATAAATCATTAATGGTATATTAGTTGTATGCAACTAATATACTTTATCAGCTGTATGCAACTAATTTATTTTTCCTAAAAGTATTTTTCCAAAAAACAGATTCTTATTTCCTATATTTATACATGTATTAATCTTCATTGTAATCAAGATTGTAAATACATTTCAATATATTCAATTTGGTATCAGAGCAGGAAAGAAAGAAAAAAAAATTCTTACTGGTTCTGAGCAGCAGCGCCGCCGCCAGATTTTTTTTATGCAGTGCTGTTAATCTTCTCGCACTATTCAGTTTGTGTCGCAGTTGCAGATCCGTTGTCCATTCCGCGACGTTCAGCCCGTGTCATCCCTGCATTGTCCAAATTGCGCGTCTACCTACGCACCGGCCAGTGTCTACCAGACACCCATTGGCGCCATCCAAATTGCACCATACGCCATCAAGCTTGACCTCATACGCGCCGTCGACTCGCACCCATCTGCGCCCAAGACTCGCGCACTGCCCATCACCCCCTCAGATTCTCACGTGAGTCTGCACAGCTCCTGCACCTTTCTGTTCAATTTTTAAATTTTTCCCGTTTCAGTTTTTTTTAAAGCTTTACCCTAATCAGCCATCAGCCCAAGCCCATCAGCTTTAATTCAAGCCCAAACATTCAGACATCCTACTTATCAACCCATCAGATCATCAACCCAACCATTCAAACATCCCACTTATCAACCCAACCTGGCCCAAAAAAAATAAAAAAATCACAATCTTTATTTCGCTGCACAATATATTTTTTTTATTATTTCAATGGAAGATTCAAGACAACATCAAGTTTCCAGAATTCATGAAGTTCCAAATTTTGAAGTTTCTGTTAAAAGTTCAAAAATTGGTTCTTTCGGGGGTATTAAACTTAATGGTACAAATTTTCAAACATGGAAAAAAGTTATGTATGTTTATTTTTGTGGGATGCAGAAGATGGGACATGTATCTGGATCAATCAGGGCTCCTAGTCAAGATGATATAGAAGCTTATACTCGGTGGGAAGATGATGATGGCTTTGTCATGTCAATTCTATTTAGAGCCATTACTGATGATATATTACAAATGGTGGAAGAATGTGAAACTGCTGAGGGCATATGGAATACCTTAAGCGATCTTTATACAAATGAGTCTGACTTTATTCAAGTTCATGAACTCATGTGCAAAGTTGCTGGCATGCATCAAAATGGGCAACTAGTATCTCTTGTTTTACCAAGATGAAAAATGTATGGGCTGAAATTGACCAGAAATGCCCGTGCAAAATTAAAAATCCAGAAGGCCTTCTGTGGTACCAGAAGTAGAAGGAGCTTGAACGAGTACATGCTTTTTTAAGAAGCCTTGATACAAAACACAATAGTGCTAAAGGCGAATTGCTTCGCATGTCAGATCCTCCGAGCTTGAATACCGCCTTTAAATACATCTGTAAAGATGAATCTCAGCAAGAGAGTCTTCATCAGGCACATGTTGAGGTATCAAGCCAAGCCGTTCAAGCTAAATCAAAGGCACCTTTCCTCCAGCAACAAAATTCAATTCCACTTCATCAGCATGGACCTCTACCAGGTTTTACCAATCGCCCTCGTTCTCCCTGCTATTATTGGAATGAATAGGGGCATCTTCGTGAGACTTGTTGGAAACTATATCCACACTTGAAACCAAAAGTAGACTACTATGGAGCAAAACGACAACAGGGGCATCGTTCTAAAGCAAAAGCAGCTGTAGTGCAAATTGTCCAAGAACCAGACTACTATGGACATAATCATCCTATGGAATGTGGAGGTATCTGATGAGTGCTCAAAAAGCACTAAAATAACCATGATTTTATGCACTTTAATTGATTAAAAATATATATATTTATATGTTTTATCATATATTTATATAAATTTGTCTTTTTCGGAATCACGGGTATTTTTATTGTTTTTCAGGAATTTTGGCCTAAAAACGCAATGTAAAGACTCAAAGAAGAATACTTGAAGCAATACATCACAAATAAATTGATAAATAAGTGGAAAAAGGTCAACAAACATGGAAAAATTGGACAAAATGGGTCGAAAAGGTCAAAAATGTCAAAAGACGGAAAAACGCGCAGCCGCATTCAAACCGCGCCAACACATACAGCCAGAGCACACAGGCCAGCGCGTTGATGCTGCTTCCGGCGCTGCACATGCGCTGAGCATCACCGTTTCACGCTGGCTGCAGCTACAAGCCGCTGCAGCTTCAGCCTAACAATGCCCAGCAAGCGCTTCAACGCGTTTTTGTCCCATTTTTCACGTGCAGGCCGCTTCATGACGCCATGCCGACGCTATTGATGACCTCAAGATGTCCACTACACGTTTTTTATTTTTTAATATTTTTTTAACATTTTTTTAATCATTTTTCTCTCCATCCTCACCTATAAATACCCCCTTCCATTCACTTCAAAACACACCTAAAAACCTCACTTCTCTTCTTTCTTTCTCTCATTTCTTAGTTTTTGAGTTTTCTTTAGTTTCTTTCTTAGTTTCTAAGCTTTTCTTAGCTTTTCTCTTAGTTTTTAGATCAATTGTCTTAGGTTTAGAGTTCTTCTCTTTTTGGGAGGAACTTGTAATGTTTTTGTAATAATTTAGATTTTTGTTTGAATAAATGGAAGTCAAATTCGCTGGAGGTTTTCTAGAACGGGAATAGCGTCGAAGTTCTGTAAGGATTTTATTTTCTTTACGCTATTTTTATGCTTTATTCTTACATGTTATATTTAATTTGTCTGATTAAATTTAACTCTATTGCTTATAATCATGATATAATAACTAAATTAATTACGCTTCATATTATCTATGGTTATTAAAGATATAAATTGATATTTTATTCGATTCTTCTTTTTTTGTATGAATACCACCTTTGGTGCTAGATACTTCTTTGTTAACTAAACAAATCAATTAACACCTACGCGTTGATAACTAATTTGGTTAATTAAATTAATTACTTTTTCTAAGAGATTGAAAATGAACTATTTAAACGCCACCTTTGGTGCTAGACGATTTAAACTTTATCCATGTCAAATTAAACCCAAGAATTTAGTTATCCGAGTCTTAACTTTCAAGTTTTAAACCACTACCGAAACGTCATTAATACATTTTCACATAATAATTCTTATAAAAACTTTTGAAATAGAGCTTTCACTAACTACCTATGATTTATCAACAAATAAAAGAAGATACTCTAAATTAGGGATAACTAAACCTTAAAGTCTAATTTTCAGATTTAAGTTTGTAATGAAAAATAATGTATTTCTCTCTAACATCCTTAATATAAAATCTTGAATAAAAATAAAATCAATTCATTTTAGAAATTTTCACCTATTTAATATTTCGAGTTTTTGGCGCCGTTGCCGGGGAAGGAATAGCGTTTTTAATTTATTTATCAAAATTTTAAAAATATTTTTGTGTTGTAAATAATTGTGATATTAAAAAAAAAATAATAATAATAATAAATAAATAAAATAAAAATTAATCAAATTTCAAATTTCATAAAAAATAAATAATAAATAAATAAATAAATAAATAAATAAATAAATAAATAAAAAAAAATTAAATTTTTTTTTATAGCATAAAAAGTAAATAATTTAGAAATTTGAAATTTGAAGTAAAAAAGTTTTTACCGTTAAAAAAAAAAAAAAAAAAATTTAAACTTTCAAGTTAATAAGAAATAAGATAGTGAGAATAGAAAAACAAAATTACCGCATTTAAAAATAAAAAAAAAGAAAAAAAAAATTAAAATTTTTTTTTAAAATTTTAAGAAATAAGATAGTGTGAATAGTAAAATAAAATTACCGTTCATAAAAAAAATAAAAAAAAATAAAAAAAAACTAAAAGCGCATTTAAAAGTAAAAATCTAAGGAGCTTAAATAGAGCGGATCTTTGAAGCGCTGTCTTATTAATCTTTCCTAGGAACGTTGTTCGGCTAGGAGAATGGTTTTTAAGGAAGCGTAAGACCACCATTCTTTCCCTAACACTTTGGTTATCACTAATTATGTTATTTAAAAATAAAATATAAAAAAAAAAGAAAAAAAAAAAAGTAAAAAAAAAAAAAAAAAAATTTCAAATGAAATAAATTTGTTTGCTTCAAAAATTGTGTCCCTTCGCTTAAAAAAAAAAAAAAAAAAAAAAAATTTAGGTTCGCTTGCATTTTTTTTTTAGAGATATCTACTATTATTTTTAAGAAGCAAATGTTGATTCACAATAGGAGGAGGATCATTTTCAACTACAAATAAACATGGGAGATGTCTTTTGAAGATAGGCGAAAAAGATGAAAGACTATACAATGCCAATCATTGGCAATGTAACTTCCGGCATCCAATTGCAAGAGGCTGCAAGGAATTATGAATTGAAAAAGATTCATTATTTCATTTGCCTTCCTTTTTACGGTATCCCTAATTTAAGATCCTGCAGATTTCATTCGAGAATTCTATGCTATTGTCCAAACCTTCCACTACATGCAATTAGTGAAGATCAACTTAGGATGAGGTGTTTTCCTTACAACTCTACCAAAGATAAAGCTTGGTCTGGTTCATTACTCTACAAGAGTTCTCTTAAAACTTGGGAAGCGGCCTATGAAATTTTTATGGGTAGGTTCTATTCCCATCAAAAAGACTCATTGATCTAAGAACAAAGATAAGCAACATTTTCTCAAATGAATGAAGAGCCCTTTCACGAAGCTTGGGAACCATTCAAACTCCTTTTCATTCAATGTCAAAATCATAGCTTTCCACTACAAATACAAAACCAATTCTTTTACGATGGATTGACACTACGTAGTCAATACATGGTCGATAATGTCACTTTGGAGAGTCTTTGTAGGAGAAAAGACAAAGCAGAGGAAGCCTATAATCTACATGAGCTATGTGGGTTCTAATTCCCAACAGCAGAGGTGGTGGAAGGAAAGCAAAGGTCACGAGGCTGATGATGATATAACCTTGCAAATTCTTTGAATTGACTAAACAAGTGAAATTCTCACGTCTCACCAAATTTCAAGTCGAGGTATGTGGAGTGTGTTGTTCAATCGGGTACGGTACTCATAATTATTCAAATACTTGTGATTCTAGCGTCGATGCCGTAGAGGAAGTCCAATATTTTCAAAAGTATCATCCAAACACCTATAATCACCCAACCTACAACCACCCCACCCACCAAGCCAATCTTTTAAACCAACCAAGATAGCTTGAATGCTTTTATTCAAGTTAGTCGTGACAACCAACCCACGACTAATCAAAGGTTGAACACCGTGGAGGCTTCGGTTAAAAGAATTGAATCTAAAGTTGGGAAACCTGGGCCGAACAAATGCAAAAGAAAGAACCAGAAAGTTGCCCACCAACTGGAACAAGCAAAAGATGTTAGAACCGCTTCGAAGTGGTAAGGTAGTCAATACCGGTGTACCGAAATCTCTAACTGTTAAGGCGACATTCTAATATCGCAAAAAGGAGAAACAAGTGTTAAACTTCCCACAAGCTTTCTCGAAAACTCATTGGGGGTCATCTCGACACCCCCAAAATTCAAAAGACAACGAACCACACCGTATGCAAGTACCTTTTCCCACCTAGGTTGAAAGAGTCCAAACAAGATAAGCAATTCAATGATCTTTTTAATATGCTCTCTAAAGTAAATATCAATTTACCATTATTAGAAGTGATCGTGAATGTTACCTCATATGCCAAGTTTTTCAAAGAGTTGAACACTTTAAGAAAAGGAGGTATGAACCGAATGAGCAGTAGTAGTGTCGAGAAATTTCTAGCACATACTTCAAGACAAACTACCCCTAAGTTGAAAGACCACGGAAGTTTTATTATAAACATAACTATGGGGGATAGGAAGGTTGCTAAGGCAATGCTTGATTTAGGTGCTAGTATAAATTTGATGCCTACTACTCTATATTCTCACAAATTTCAATCTAGGGGATTTAAAACCCACAACTATGTCCCCGCAACTTGCGGATAGATCTCTTAAATATCCGTAGGAATAGTTGAGGATGTTTTGGCACAGTAGACAAACCGATAATACCCGTTGACTTTGTGGTTCTCGGATATGCAAGAAAATCCAAAGATTGGACAGAGAGCATACAATATTGCTTGGTAGACCATTTATGGCAACTACTAAAACTATTATTGATGTCCAAGATGGAAATTTGACAATGACAGCCTTAGAGAGACTGCTCATTTCAAAGTTTTTGATTCTTCACCTTTCCCTTCTATTTCTCGCCATCGATGAAATATTCGAAGTTGATCCTTTGGATAATCTTGTCCAAAACACCTTTTTCCAAACCGAGAATGGAAGACAAGCTTGAAACCTGTTCTTACACTTGAAAAGGTTGAAGAAGATTTAGATGAAGAAATTAAGGGTACCTTGAACAACTAGACAATAATGAAGTGATGACAAAATCTAGTGCACTTTTAAATCTACCCAGTTCTTCATCATTAAAGAGGCCAATCCACCCGAACTTGAACTCAAAGACTTACCCGAGCACTTAAAATATGTGTTTTTGGGAGAAGGAGAAACATATCCAAGGATAATTTCTTCAACCTTGACCAAACCACAAGAAAAGGAACTCATCAAAGTTGCTTAAACAAGCTTAAGAAATCTATAGGTTGGAGTATAGGGGATATAAGAGGCATTAGTCCAACAATGTGTATGCACAAGATCAACTTGGAGGATGGTGCTAAACCTCGTACGAGAGGCCCAAAGAAGACTAAACCCAAACATGCAAGAGGTAGTTAAAAAGGAAATCCTTAAATTGTTAGAGAAGGGATTATCTATCCTATCATGCGGATAGTAAGTGGGTTAGTCCTGGTACGTGGTACCAAAGAAATGGGATAACAGCTTGTTAAAAATGATAAAAGTGAATTAGTGCCCACTAGAATAATCATTGGATGGAGAATGTGTATAGATTTTAGGAAACTAAATTTATATACGAAAAAGGATCACTTTCCTCTTCCATTCATTGATCAAATGTTGGAAAGATTAGGCTACGCTAATTTTCTTGTTTTTTGGATGGTATGTCTGGATATTATCAAGTACCCATAGCACCGTGAAGATCGGGAAAAGACCACATTTACATGTCCTTTTGGGACATTTGCTTTTCGCAGAATGCCATTTGGGTTATGCAATGCTCCCGCCACTTTCCGAGATGCATGATATCCATTTTCTCGGACATGGTGGAGAAGTTCATTGAAATTTTCATGGACGATTTCTCTGTCTTTGGGAACTCATTTGATGATTGCTTACATAAATTGACTTTGGTTTTAGAAAGATGCATTGAATGCAATCTAACCCTTAGTTGGGAGAAAAGTCATTTTATGGTTCAACAAGGGATAGTTTTGGGACATATAATTTCAAACAAGGGTATTGAAGTTGATAAGGCAAAAGTTGAATTGATATCCAAACTCCCTTCCCCTAAATCGGTGAAGGGGATAAGAAGCTTCTTGGGACATGCAGGATTTTACAGACGATTTATTAAAGATTTCTCTAAAATAAGTCGTCCTTTATGTAACTTATTATCCAAAGATGCTGAATTTGACTTCAACAATGACCCTTATTTCCTTTAATACCTTGAAAGAGAAACTAACATCTACCCCTGTTATAATGGCACCAAACCTGGTCTTTACCTTTTGAAATAATGTGTGATGCTTCGATTATGCAATAGGAGCAAATTCCTGGGACAAAGAGTGGATAAGCGTTTACATGTCATCTACTATGCTAGCAAAACACTCAACGATGCCCAAATGAATTACACCACCACCGAAAAGGAATTCTTGGCTATAGTATTCTCTTTAGACAAATTTCGGTCTTATTTAGTAGGATCTAAAGTGATTGTACATTCTGATCATGCCGCTTTAAGATACCTATTAAGTAAACCAAATGCCAAGCCAAGATTAATCAAAGTGGGTCTTACTCTTACAAGAATTTGACCTAGAGATCAAGGATAAGAAAAGGCAGTTGAAAACTTAGTAGCCGACCATTTGTCTAGGTTGATTTCGACTTCAATTCTCTTAAAGATGAGAGTAATGATGATATAGTTGAAACCTTTCCCGATGAACGCTTATTTTTCATAGGTCCGAACCCATGGTATCTTGATATTGTAAACTATCTTGCCACTTTGGTGTTTTGCGACCTAACACTTCATATCGAGGACAAGAAAAGGTTTTTAAAACTATTAAGGACTATTTCGGGATGACCCTTATTTATACAAGATTGGTCAAGATCAAGTCATCCTGAGATGTGTACCGTAAGAAGAACATAAGAGCATTCGACTTTTTGTCATGAACTTCATTGTGGGGTCATTTTGGAGGTGAAAAAGACACCGTAAGATATTACACTGGATTCTTTTGGCCCACTCTTTTTAAAGATGCTCATATGTTTTGTGTACAATGTGATAGATGTCAAACAACAGGAAACATAAGCAAAAGAGATGAAATGCCTTTGACATCTAATTTAGTTGTTGAACTTCTTGATGTATGGGGAATTGACTTCACGGGTCCTTTTCCACCATCTAATGGTTTTCAATATATTTTGGTTCATTGTGGATTATGTGTCCAAGTGGGTAGCTATCCCCACCAAGACCAATGATGCTAATGTTGTTGTGAAATTCTTGAAAGATTTCATATTCAGTAGGTTCGGAACGCCTAGAGCTATAATAAGTGATGGAGGTAGCCATTTTTGTAACAAACTCTTTGATGGAGTACTAAACAAGTACAACATCACACATAAAGTAGCTACTCCATATCATCCTCAAACTTCTGGTTTAGTGGAAGTGAGCAATAGGCAAATTAAGGGAATCGGAACGCACTGTGCGTCCGTCAAGGAAGGATTGGGCATTTAAGCTAAATGATGCCCTATGGGCATACCGCACCGCTTACAACTCACCTATTGGGATGAGCCCTTACCGATTAATCTTTGGGAAAGCGTGCCACCTTCCAGTTGAACTTGAACACAAAGCTTATTGGGCAATTAAAGAGTTAAACATGGATTTAGATAAAGCAGGTGAAAAACGATTACTTCAGCTTCATGAGTTGGAAGAAATTAGGAATGAAGCCTATGAGAATGCCAAATTATACAAGGAGCGTACTAAGCGCTATCATGACAAGAGGCTAGTTCCTAAGACTCTTCACCCTGGAATGAAAGTTCTTTTATTTAACTCTCGTTTGAGATTGTTTCCAGGAAAGCTGAGATCAAGATGGGATGGACCATTCACAATAGTTCAAGTATTTGAACATGGAGTAGTGGAACTATTGGACTCCAAGACACAAAAAATGTTCAAAGTCAATGGCCATCGTGTCAAGCCTTATTTAGAAGAACCAAACAACATTGCTGAAATGGATTGCATTTGGCTGAGTAACCCTTAGCACCAAAAAGATACGTCTTGCTAAGACGTTAAACTAAGCGCTGGATGGGAGGCAACCCATCATTTTAGGTAAAAAAAAAAATAATAATAATAATAAAAAAAAAAAAAAAAACAATAAAAAAAATAATATAAAAAAATAATAAAAAATAAAAAATTTGTTTGTTATTTGTTTTATTTACTTAATTTTATTGTTTATTTCATTTTAATTACATGTGAATAATTGTTAAATTGTTAAAACTAAAAATATTTGTTGAGATGTTAGAAGTTTACAAATGATCTTCGTATACACTTTAATATGATGGATGCACCTGCATTTTCCATTACTACTTACACATTCTCAGGAAATAGGTAATCTTTCTTCTCTTCTCTCTTTATCTTTAATTTACAGTTGTTACATTGAGGACAATGTAAGTTCTAGGTTGGGGGTGGTGAAAAGTTACCATGCTTAATTAAAAAAAAAAAAAATATACTTTTTCATTTTTTTTGTGTGCTTGGTTTTATTTCTATTCTGTGTGATTTAGTAATTTTTGGAATAAAAAAAAAGAAAGTTTCACAAAAGTTTATCATTTCTTTAAATCAAATTTAAGTAAATAGTTAAGTCTTTTGTACTGTTAGATTAATTTTTGAAAACATATCATGAAATATTTTGTAACTATTTTTGATAATTAGTTAGTTTTTGTCATAATTAGTATTTCTTGATGAGATGTAGAAATTATATTAAACCCAAAATCAGTGTTTATGAGTTTTTTTTAGTGGAGACTACCTTTGTGAGATATAATTTGAGCCTAATTTCCTTTATTCAGAGTGAAATATATATTTTTTCTACTCCAAACACATTTCTTATTTCTTCAAATTTTTAGATGATCTCTATAGGTATTAGCATTGAATGTATGAATTTTTTTCATCTTAATAGAGTATCATATATTTTTGATTATTATTTTTGCTTAGATTAAATGATTTGAGTAGAAATTGATAGTATATGCTTATATCTCATTGATGCATGACTACTACAAAAACAAAAAGACATATCTGGGGTTACCTAAACCAAGATCAAACAAAAAAGCCACAAAATTAACCACTCACCAAAATTCAAAAAAAAAAAAAAAATGAAATGTACAATCTGTACATGGGTTGACTCTCTAAGAAATACACATATTGAAAAATATCTACAGAAAAAAATAAGAGAGAGATAAAAATAGTATCATCTACATACTATAACCCGCATTGCCTACAAAGTTGTGAGTAAAAGCTAATTACAAAAGAAAGATATAAGAAGTAATTCCCAAAAAAAAAAAAAAAAAAAAAAAAAAGTATGAGTGTTTGAACCCATAGGATTCAGTGTTTTGAGAGTATTGACTTGTGAGGAATAGAGTCGAAGCGAATTCTGATTCATGACACTGAAATTGGGTGAAATTAAATTGATACATTTTTGATATGAAATATGAAAATGATTTTCGACTAATTATTATAATAAATCATGATTGTTTAAAGAGATTAAGATAACTTATGCTTGAGATTTTAATTATGATCTTAAAGGAGATTAAAAAGTATGAGACATTTTTGTGAAATGTTGTTAATTTGTGATTTTGTTGTAAATTTAATTTTTAAGTTGTTTGTTTTTATTGTTTCTTTTGTTTTTACATTTAGTGCAATGTTTGTGGGTATCATTACTGAAAACCCTCACGAGACTCAAACTCGTCCACTAGGGCAACCTAGGGGTTTAAAGGCTTGTTGCATAGGCTAAATGCAACCGTGTCAATCCACGGAAGTGATTTAGGATAGTTTAATTTTTAGTTTTTATCGCTTCTCTTGCTAAGGGACTAGCAAGAAGTTGGGGGTTGTGATGAGTGCTCAAAAGCACTAAAATAACCATGATTTTATGCACTTTAATTGATTAAAAATATATATATTTATATGTTTTATCATATATTTATATAAATTTGTCTTTTTCGAATCACGGGTATTTTTATTGTTTTTCGTGAATTTTGGCCTAAAAACGCAATGTAAAGACTCAAAGAAGAATACTTGAAGCAATACATCACAAATAAATTGATAAATAAGTGGAAAAAGGTCAACAAACATGGAAAAATTGGACAAAATGGGTCGAAAAGGTCAAAAATGTCAAAAGACGGAAAAACGCGCGCGCCGTAAATTTCAATTACGGCGCCCAGAGTCACAGCGCGTTGATGCTTGCTTCACCGCGCTGCAGCGCGCGGGCATTCACGCGCTACAACGCGCGGCCCCGGCCCAGGCCTTGCCAAACAGCGCGCGCCCAACGCGTTTTTGTCCCATTTTTCACGCAGTGGCCGCTTCGACGCCGACGCGTCATTGATGACCTCAAAGATGTCCACTACACGTTTTTTATTTTTTTAATATTTTTTTTAACATTTTTTTAATCATTTTTTCTCTCCATCCTCACCTATAAATACCCCCCTTCCATTCACTTCAAAACACACCTAAAAACCTCACTTCTCTCTTCTTTCTTTCTCTCATTTCTTAGTTTTTGAGTTTTCTTTAGTTTCTTTCTTAGTTTCTAAGCTTTTCTTAGCTTTTCTCTTAGTTTTTAGATCAATTGTCTTAGGTTTAGAGTTCTTCTCTTTTTGGGAGGAACTTGTAATGTTTTTGTAATAATTTAGATTTTTGATTCAATAAATGGAAGTGCAAATTCCGCTTGGAGGTTTTCTAGCAACGGGAATAGCGTCGAAGTTCTGTAAGGATTTTATTTTCTTCTACGCTTATTTTTATGCTTTATTCTTACATGTTATATTTAATTTGTCTGTGATTAAATTTAACTGCTAGTTGCTTATAATCATGATATAATAATAACGTTGTTATGCTTCATAAATATTAAATAGGTGAAAATTTCTAAAATGAATTGATTTTATTTTTATTCAAGATTTTATATTAAGGATGTTAGAGAGAAATACATTATTTTTCATTACAAACTTAAATCAAAATTAGACTTTAAGGTTTAGTTATCCGTCTAATTTAGAGTATGCTCTTTTATTTGTTGGTACAATCGCCTTGTAGTTAGAGTGAAGCTCTATTTCAAAAGTTTTTATAAGAATTATTATGTGAAAATGTATTGACAACATGTTTTCAGTAGTGGTTTTAAAACTTGAAAGTTAGTACTCGGATAACTAAATTCTTGGGTTTAATTTGGACACCTTGGATAAAGTTTAAACTGTCTAACCCCACCAAAGGTGGCATTTAAATGGTTCATTTTCAATCTCTTAGAAAAAGAAATTAATTTAAGTAACCAAATTAGTTATCAACCTCACCCATAGGTGTTAATTGATTTGTTTAGTTAACAAAGAGTATCTAACCTCACCAAAGGTGGTATTCATACAAAAAAGAGAGAATCAATAAAATATCAATTTATATCTTTAATAACCTAGATAATATGAGCAAGCATAATTAATTTAGTTATTATATCCATAAATACTCCACTAATATAAATGATAAAATTTGCATGAATATTTATTGAATCTGTAATTATATTTATTTGTAGATAAATATTTATTGAATTTGTATCTATGTTTATTTTTTTTATTTAATTAATCTGTATATATGTTTATTTTATGTTATTAGATTAGAAACACAAAAAACCAAACTATCGTGACAGGATGTTTAGGATTTAATTTCGTTTTTAAAAGTTTGAATAATAAATTAAGAACCACATACATCCCTTCCTTAGATCGACCTTGGGAGTATACTTATCATTTTCTACGAAATGATTCGTGCACTTGCGAGAGTTTTACAAATATTAAAACCAAAGTATTTGCGAGAATTGGCGATGCCGGTTTTCGCTCATCAGTATCCCTACAGCTTCAATAGCTGGTCGTGGTAAGATTGGTATGACCTTAAATGTTTCTCAATCTGTTGCATCTAATACTTGGATTATTGATTCTGGTGCATCTGATCATATGACTTATGATAAATCTTATTTTGATGAGTTATATTCACCACCAATGTCTTATGTTACGAATGCTAATGGTGAGGCCTTTCCTGTCTTAGGAAAGGGGTCAATTCATATCATTCCATCTTTACAGCTCCATAATGTTTTATATGTACCTGACTTATCTCATCACTTAATATCTATCCCACAATTGGATATTGAGTCTAAATGTTTTGTAACCTTTTATCCTATGTATGTGATTTTTTAGGATCTTCTTACCAGGGAAATAATTGGTTGGGGGTATCTGAGGGGCAGATTGTTCCATTTGGATCAGAACTACGGAGGGGAGAAACAGGAGCACGGGCAAGCACTACATTGACTTCTAGTTTCGATAAGCTAAGTGAAATTTGGTTGTGGCATCGCCGCTTAGGGCATCCATCTTTTAGTCTTATGAAAATAACCATGCCCATTTTATTTATTGGTGTTAGTGAGACTGTTTTATATTATGAGACTTGTGTTTTGGCCAAGAGCCATCGTATTACTTATTCTCCTAGTGTTTCTAATAAAAGTACTATTATTTTTGAATTAATTCATTCAGATGTTTGGGGACCATCTAAAGAGCCCAATATATCGGGTATGAGATATTTTGTTTCGTTTATCGATTATTGTACAAGGTTATCGTGGATTTCTCTTCTTAGAACAAAAGATGAAGTTTTTTCAGTTTTTCAATATTTTCATACCTTCGTTCAAACACAATACAATGGCATCATTCGAATCCTCTGTTCTGACAATGGGGGGAATATGTTAATCATGTTTTTCAAGATTTTTTCAAAACACATGGGATTATTCACCAAACTACTTATCCATAAACACCGGAACAAAATGGAGTGTTTGAAAGAAAAAATCGTCATTTACTTGATATGGCTCGTGCACTCTTATTTAGTGCTTATATGCCAAAATATCTTTACTTGATGTTGTATAGGCTTCCGCCCATCTCATCAATCGTCTCCCGTCTAGTGTCCTTAACGAAAAAATCCCATTCCAAATTCTCGCATCTTACGTCTCCTTATCATCCTTCCATAATCTTCCTACCCGTGTATTTGGTTGTGTTTCTTTTGTGCATGTTCCTAAAAATCAACGGTCTAAATTAGATGCCTGGGCAATTAAATGTGTGTTTGTTGGTTATGGAAGTTATCAGAAAGGGTACAAGTGCTTCCATCCACCGACCAGAAAGTATTATGTCACTATGGATGTTACCTTCTTTGAGGACATGAGTTATTTTTCCTCACCTGATACCGCTCGTCAGTGGGAGCATACATATTTCGAAGAACTATATCATGGTGATGGGGAGACATTAGTAAAATCACCAACTGATGTTTGAATGAGACCATATGAGACTCCTAATCCAGTCATTGCAGAAGCAGATGCTCCAAGTATTCAAGCACCAAATTCACTTATAGAAAATGAAGACACAATTGTTCCCTCTGGCATCACTCCTACCCCTGATCAACAACTCCCTGGTACTGAAGGTCACTCATCTGAGGTATGTACACCTACTGATACTAATAGCATCGAGTCTAATGTTGGACAATATTTGTTACCAAATAGGTCTACTCGAGGTCAACCAGCCAAAAGCAAAATATTCATGCAAAATCAAAATACCCAGTAGCCAATTACATGTCCACTAATAGATTATCTAAATCATACAAATCATTTGTGAATCAAATATCTGGTGTATCAGTACCTAACAAAGTGCAGGATGCATTGGGAGATCCAATATGGAGAAAGGCAATGGCTGAAGAGATGGATGCGTTAAAGAAGAACGATACTTGGCAACTTGTGCCACCACCACAAGGAAAAAAGGTAGTTGGTTGTCGATGGGTGTTTACTGTAATACATAATGGTGATGGATCCGTAAATCGTTATGAAGCTCGTCTTGTAGCAAAAAGGTTTACTCAAACATATGGTGTAGACTACGATGAGACTTTTGCTCCTGTTGCCAAAATGAACACTATTCGGGTTTTGCTCTCACTTGCTGCTAACCTAAACTGGCCACTTCGGCAGTTTGATGTCAAGAATGTGTTTCTTCATGGAGAATTAGCCGAGGAGGTGTACATGAGTCTTCCACCTGGGTATGTAGTTGATTCCCCTCGTAATTTTGTATGCAAATTGAGGAAGTCTTTGTATGGTCTCAAGCAATCCCCTCGAGCCTG
This sequence comes from Hippophae rhamnoides, assembly GCA_033030585.1. Taxonomy (NCBI): domain Eukaryota; kingdom Viridiplantae; phylum Streptophyta; class Magnoliopsida; order Rosales; family Elaeagnaceae; genus Hippophae; species Hippophae rhamnoides. The sequence continues at coordinate 53,193,936 of CM065430.1, forward strand.
GTTTGGAAGGTTTTCACAGTTCATGTAGAAGGTTGGTTACAGACAGAGTAATTCAGACCACACTCTATTTCTCAAACATCAACGAGGGAAGGTAACAGCCCTAATCATTTATGTTGATGATATGGTAATCACTAGTGATGATGCTATTGAGATGGATAAATTACAAAGACAGCTAGCCTCTGAATTCGAGATGAAGGACTTAGGTGAACTAAAGTACTTCTTAGGAATTGAGGTAGCCAGGGGAAGAGAAGGAATATATCTATGTCATAGGAAGTACATTATTGATATGCTAACAGAGACAGGTATGTTGCATTGCAAACCTATTGACACTCCTATTGAGCAAAACCATTGTTTAGTAGAGTATCCAGATCAGATACCAACTGATCGAGCTCGCTATCAGAGATTGGTTGGGCGTTTGATTTACTTAGCTCATACTAGACCAGACGTTGCATATACAGTAAGTGTGGTGAGTCAGTTCATGCATAATCTAAGTGAGAACCATATGAATGTTGTTTTGAGAATTTTAAGGTATTTGAAATCGGCTCCAAGAAGGGGAGTAATGTTCTCTAAACACAACAATCCTCTTGAAGTCTGTGGATTCACAGATGCAGATTGGGCAGGAAGTATTATAGATAGAAAGTCAACATCGGGTTATTTCACCTTTGTGGGAGGAAATTTGGTTACATGAAAAAGTAAGAAGCATAAAGTGGTAGCACGATCTAGTGCTGAGGCCGAGTATAGAGGTATGTCTCATGGGGTTTGTGAATTACTATGGATAAGAACTTTTTTATTTGATTTGGGTTTCAAACTCAAAAATACTATGCAGTTGTATTGCGACAATCGGACAGCAATTGATATATCACAAAATCCAGTACAATATGATTGCACTAAGCATGTAGAGGTTGATCGTCACTTTATAAAAGAGAAGTTAGATGCCAAACTTATTAGTTTTCCATTTGTTCCCACAGAAGAGCAACTTGCAGATATGCTCACCAAGGGAGTCTCCAAGAAGGCATTATATGGTTCACTAAGCAAGTTGGGCATGATTGATATCTATGCGCCAACTTGAGAGGAAGTGTTAATAAATTATTAATGGTATATACTTTATCAGCTGTATATTAGTTGTATGCAACTAATATACTTTTCTAAAAACTACTTTTTCAAAAAGCATATTCTTATGTCATGTATTTATACATGTATTGATCTTCATTGTAATCAAGATTGTAAATAGATTTCAATATATTCAATTTTAGGTCGAATCAAGCATGCTACCTTCAAAGATTGTAAAAAAGAACGATAAGTCTTAGTAGAATATTGGGGTTTTTTCTGTGAAGGGTAATTTAAAATCTATTTTGTATTGTACATTATTTTTCATAATAAATAACGATGATTTTCCTTATAGTTTATTGTTATAGTCTAAGTTATGTCCACTTAAACTATATGCGCGATTGTATGTTTGTATGTTTGTATGTTTGAAATTTAAAATTAATAATTTTTAAAATAATATTTGGATCCATAATTTAGAACTTCCAATGTCAATCTTTACATCAAGGGGGATCATGATTAAGAAAAGAAATTCACACCAACTTTGTGTGGCCAAGAGAATACGGAACAACAAGGGGTAAGATTTTGTCTTGTGTTGGTGCATAATCTATTACTTGTCCTGTCTTCCGAAGGTTTTAGTGCTGAACTGTTAATAATGTAGTGTATGCTTTGATTGGCCAGTTGGTTCAACGTCTAAAATGAATAATGTAGTGCTGAACTGATAACGTAGAAATATGAGTGTTTGAGTAGTGTTCGAGCCTTGACCATTATTTGTATAAGAACCACCAAGTTGACTCCTCTTTGGTATGACCTCAAGTCGCGACAAACCTTTTGGTCGCATTTTAATTTAGCTTTTATTTTTTACTATTTTAACTTTTTGACACTTGTCTATTTCTGGTGTAATTAACACGTATTCTTGTAAATTCTCTATATATATATCATGATTATCTTGAATCGTGCACGATTTATAATATTTATTATGACTTTCTTTCTTTAAAGTAAGCTAATGGAGTATCCAAACAAATCCGGCTACTATTTCTTACCCGGTCAGCTGAACCATTACATGCCCTCCTGGCAAAAGAAATCGAATTATTACTTTAACAATATTTTAGCAATAATTTGGGATGGACTTAGATAATAAGTGCATTTTGTACTGATTTACTTGTGTACAGTTTTATAATTAAACACAGTGGGGGGGAAAACGTTTAACATATAAAAAAACCAAAATCACCAAGTTTGGGGATACAAATTTAATGTTAATAATAAGTTAAGCCAATTTTCTAATATATTATTTAATATTAAATTTTAACATACGTACCTAGAAAGATGAAGTTAAATAATGGGTTCATGAAAATTTTCACTTAATTGTGCGAAAATTTTACATATATTCAACACATTATAATTACTTAGAATATACAATTACCTCAGTTTAAATTTAGAATAAATTGTTTATATATATATATATATTATTAATATATTAAATAATTTATATATTATTTATTCAATATCTAAATTAATATAAATAATTTATATATTAATTAATAAATATAAGTTATTTACAAACTTGACCTAAGCCTATAAATATGTCCTTTTAATCTCAAAAAGGCACTATTGGTAAATATTTAAACTCTTTAAACCCTCTTTGATCTAATCTCATTTATACAAAAATTGAATTAAGCGTCAGAGTGGATAGGACACTCCACGGTGTCGTTCCTTCTGATATGTTTGCTAATGACTTGCAAGATCGATGTTACAAGAACATGGTGAACATAAAAATTGACTTCATCATCATATTCTTTGTCGTGTGTATCGCTTATGAGTGCTCAAAAGCACATAATACATCGTGATGTATTGCATGATTTATGATTAAAAAGATTTGTATGTACTTAATTTTATTATTATTTTATATAAATTTGTTTTTTTAAGAATCAAGAATATATTATTTTATTTTTTAGGTATTTTTAGTTAAAAAGATCAAATTAATGAATACTTGAAGAACTACATGTAAGGCACTTCATTGCAAGGCTCCAAACCAATGAAAAAGTGATACAAGAAAATAGAGGAACAAAGTCATTCATTTAGTGTGCGGCATGGATTTATAGTATACAACGATGCAGTGCTTTCAGACTTAGGATAACTCACCCTATTCCTTCGTGGGCGATGACATGAAAAACATGTGTGCCATGGCGTGAGGTGCTCAGACTGTGTATAATATGTGTGCCATGGCGTGGATAAATTTGTGCCACAACGCTAACCAATCTGGCAAGATTTCTTGAACCTATTAATATGACTCCTAATTAATTGTATCAAATGTTCCTTTCATTCCTAATCATCCATCTTCTCCTTTATTTTCTTTAGTATTTTTTTTGTAGTTTTAAAAGTTTTTCTCTCATTTTAGAGTTGAACAAATTTATTTTATGCAATAGTTGTAATTCAAATTCAATAAAAATTCAGCATTCCTTTTGGAGATTTTCTAGCAATAATTGAAAGATCTTATATAGAGCTATATTTATATATTATTTTTAGTTACTCTTTGTGTTATTTTCGTGTTTTATGTTTAGTTCTCTGATCAATTATTAAATTGAGCATATTTGGTTGAAATTAATATAAAATATTAATAACGTTGTTATGCTTGTAAAGTATTAATAGGTAAAATAATTTTACAAAATTAATTATTATTTTCTATTCAAGAATTCTATAAAGTTTATTTCAAAAAATATAGTGATATTAGAATTTTTGTTATAAACCTAAAAAATGGGTTAGATTTAAGATTTAATTATTTGAATATGATTTAGAATGATATTCTTTGATCTGTGATTTGGTTCACATGTGTACTTGGAGTACAAACTATTTTTCAAAGATTTTTATAAGAATTATTATTAAAGGATAATATTGACAACATATATTTTGTAGTAGTTTTAAAATCTAAAATCATTTATTTGATAGTTAAATTCTTAAACCTAATTTAGACACCTTAAATGAAGTTTAATTTGTTAGACCCCACCTAAAAAAGGCAATTAGATGGTTTATTAATTAAAAAAAGTATAATTAAATAACAAAATCAATTAACAAGCCTCACCTAAGGATCTTAATTGGTCTATTATTAATAAAGAGAATTATCTATGTCCTATGATATTTTCACATAAATTAAAAGGAGAGAATCTATAATTTTAATTCAAATATTTAATAACTTATTTAATATTGAGTAAGTATAATCAACTAGATAATATATCCGATAAATTTTCTATAGTATGATAATTTTTTAAATGCTTGAATAATTATTGAATCTATTTTTATTTTATTGTCATTAGATTAATTTCAAAACCCAAACTATGTTATAGAATGTTTATGTTTAATTTTCATTTTTAAGAATTTGTTAAATAAATTTAAAACTACACGAATCCTCTTTAGACTGACCTTAGGAATATACTTATCATTATCTATAAGTGATTTATGCACTTGTAAGCAATTATCAAATTTTGTAAATATTTCACAATCAAGTTTCTGTGCATTAAGTTTTTGGCGCCTTTGCTGAGGAGGAATAACATTTTTAAATTGTTATTATCAAAATGTTATTAACTTTTTATGCCATAAATATTGTGATTTTTATTTAAAATCTTAGAATATCTAGATTATGAACTAATTTTAGATATTTTAAATTTCAAACCTTCTTTTATTTCTCTTTAATAATATGATTGTTGTTTAAAATCTTAGAATATCTAGATTATGAACTAATTTTAGATGTTTTAAATTTCAAACCTTCTTTTATTTTTCTTTAACAAAAAAGGGATAAAAAAACTAATAAAAATAAAACAAAATAAAAATAAAAATTTAAATTTAAATTTTCTTTTCTTTATTTAATGGGCCAATTGTTTTTCTTTTTAATTTACTTTTCTTTACTTTGATTTCTTTTATCTAACTTTCATTTTTTTCTTTATCTGACTTGAATTTTTATTCCTTTATTTTTATGTTTAATATTTTGTGTACTAACTCAATTTTTAGTATTGCATATTTTCTTTAACATAAGTATTATATACATGTTCAGTATTTCTGTAACGTATTTTTTTATTTAATCTTTTTTACTTGAGATGTGATTTCAAATTCTGCTTTCTTAAGTGTATGTGAGGTAGGAGTTCCTTAGGGTACCCTTTAAGAGCATAAAACGATAACATAACTATAATCAATAGATTGTCAAGAAGGCTTGACTCCGAGGTCTCACAACCTTTTGTAGATCAAACTATTGAACCAAACCTTAACCCTTTACTTGAACTAGTTGTTATGGGGAAAAACCCACCACTTAGGGAAACCATTATGAAGGAATTTGTAAGGCCAATAATTAACACTGCAACTACCTCTATTCAATTTTGTGAGGCTGCTAGGAATTATGAGTGGTGAAATATTCACTTTTTGATGTTACCTTTTTTTCATGGGCTACCCAATGGAGACTCATTATCTTTCATTAGGGACTTCTACTTTACAGTCCAAAATTTCCTACACCTTAAAGGACAGGGCCAAGGCTTGGCTAGGGTACTTATCATAAGTTTATGGAGATTCTATTCCCATAAAAAAAACAATAGAACTGAGAGCTAAGATAGCAACTTCTCTCAGATGGAGGGAAATCCTTTCAATGAGGCATGGGATAGGTTCAAAATCTTTCTCACTCAATTCTCCCATAATAGTTAACCTCTGTAGCTACAAAACCAATTTTTCTATGATGGATTGACACAATAGGATCAGTTCATCATTGATAACGCTGTAGAAGAAGCTATGGGATAAAAAATAGCTCTAGAGACGTATAATCTCTTTGAGATGTTAGGGCTGATTCCCAACAGAAATGCTTCAGAGTGAGAAGAATGGAAGTCCATGAAGTTGACTATGGTACTAAACTTACCCAACTGACCAAGCAAGTTGCACTCCTTGCTACTCATACCTCATTAAACAAAGAAAAATGTGGTATGTGCATCAATTTAGGACATGGTGCTGAAAATTATCCCTATCAAGGAGAAATTAATGCTAGACCCGAGTAGGTTAATGCATTAAGAGGATACCAATCTAGACCTAAGTATGACCACTTACAACCCAGGGTGGAGAAATCATCACAATTCCTTCTATAGATAAAATAACCCTCAATTTGCCTAAAATTCATACCCATTGGGCCAGTAATTCCATCAACAGATACCCAAAAATCCTCCCAATAAGCCCAATGTTGTGTGTTTTGCAACACACAGAAAATCGTGCAAGTATACACGGTCACAAGTAATAATATGATAAGTAAAATATCGTTCCCATAGAGATTTTTTACTAGTATTCGTTAATTATTAAAATTATTTCAACCTAATTTTATCCAAACAGTCGATAATTTGATGCGGTTTGACTAACTAACTTTTATAACAGATTGCAAGAAAATTCTAGGATTGCAGTTTCACCAAATTAATCCACTTGAATCATTATATTTTATCTTGATTTATGTTATCGTGTTTTAAGTTGTTAACCAAGAACTCCTAATTTATCCATATATCTCTTCCGAGCTCCATACAGAAACATCTAGTTAAAATGATTCACTATATTCCTATGCGAATTAAATTCAACCAGATTTATTAAGTTCTGAGTTCTCTAACAGTTACACATACAATAAAAGTATATTTCCGTCTCTTATGTATATACGTTATTTCATCACGAGCAGCACACAAAAATGCCTTTTTCAAGTTTATTTAAATGTCACATATTAGTTAATTAATCTTCCGATAATTAAAAGCATTAAACACAGATAAAATAAACAACTTAAAACAGTCCCATAAATCATTCAAAATTATTTAATTCAAATTTCATAATTTACGCTACACTGCAATCCTAGAACAAATGTATTAGTTCATAGCAGAATTTAAAATTACAACACAACAAAAACAAAACATTGCAGAGAAAGAAAATTAAAAGAAAATAGATAAGAAAAAAAATTCTTTCACGATTCCTCAATGAAAAATAAATTTCATCCCTTTTCTTCTTCTTTGTTGTCTTCTTTCTCTGTAATTTCCCTAAGAAAATACAACATAAAATGTTAAATCAACACTCTGCGTGTTTGTGTAACACGCAAACAAGAAAAACAGAAAAATTAAAATGTTACAAGGAAGAAAAACTTGCAAGAAATGCTAGTTTTCTCCCAAAGTTTCGAGAGAAAAAGAAGAAAGAAAAATGCTCGAACTGGAAAACTAACTAAAAGAAAGAGAGGAAAATTGTTCTGGTACGCGTATCCCCCAAAAACATATATCACTTTTTTTTTCTTTTCTTTTTTTTTATTTTTTTATATTTTTTTTATCATCAGTGGGGAACAAGATTATATGGGATAGCACGCGTAATAAACACACTCTGCAAATTTTTTGAATTTTTTTTCTTTTTCCGCATGCCACATGTCACCATGTGATTCGCTGAGAGAACTGTAGTGACATGTGGCAGCTTTTCATTGGGCGGTAAGCCGGGCGCATGAAGAACGCATCGCACACGATTTCTCCGGATTTGGAAATGGGTAACGGCTGGAAGGGGGCGCTGGTTCTGCGTTTTTATTTCACCAAATACATGCCACGTGTCACCATGTTATTCGCTGGAATATTTATGAGACACGTGGCTGGTCATTTTCCGTTTGAAAAGTGAGGGTGCACGGCGCTTGGATGGATCGCGTCACACAGGACTTTTACACGAGCGGCTCGGTGCGCGACTGCTTGGATGGACGTGCTTCAATCTGGACCGTTGATCTGATCCAACGGTCAGCGATCGCCTCGGGGGAATCTGCGCAGCCGACATGTGGGGCCCACTCTGACGCCGGCCTGCACGACACGTGGGGCCCATTGACACGTTTGGCGATTGTGATCTTGCGCGTGGACTTCATCTTCCCTGTGCGAAAATTAAACTTTTATTAATTATATTTTCACCCACAAATATATTTCAAATTACATTTTAAACTTTTTTAAATTACAGTTTAGCCCTTTACTAATTTTAAATTATATTTTTAAACTTTTAATAATTATAATTAAGCCCAAATTTAATTTAAATTATATTTTCAATTTTTATAAATTGTAATTAAGAACTATACTATTTGAAATTATATTTGTGGACAAAAAAATATCAAATTAAGTACATTTTCGATACAAATTATTTAATTTTATTAAAAATGTATTTTTAGCAAATAAAAAGAAAATATTAATTTATTTAACAAAAATTAACTAAATAATAATAGAACGTAGCAATTATCATTACTAAAATTGATGAAAATAACTGTATAAAATACAGTTATCAATATCCCCGAACTTAAGTTTTTGTTAGTCCTCGAGCAAAAGGAAGAAATAAAACAAAGATAAACTGCATTTAAAGTAGTGATTTTCAAAATATTTCTTTTATACATTACAAATAACATAACTCAAAGAAATAAAAGAATTTTATCTAAGCATCAAAATCAATTTAAAAGTATATAACCTTTTTACAATGAACTTTTAAGTGTGTGTGAAGTCTTTTCAAATTTCATCACATGCAATCCGGATCAGTTTATACAAATATAAAATCAAACAAATTATCATGAAATCACAAATCTCATAGTCTATTTTTCATTTCTCTCTCCACTAATGTAGACAAACACAAAACACTAAATCAATAGGACTTCATTAAGCTTGTAATGTATGGCTTAGGTAAAGGTAGGAATGAAGGATAATATTTAGCTTAACTTTTCCCGAGCATAACATTTCAGGATTGAAAAAGATAATTCTATCATCACAATAATTACAACCCAATTTGGGATTTATCATCACATACAATAATCATATTTGTTTTTTTTATTTCTGCTTTTTTTCTGATTTCTTTTTTTTTTCAATAACCCTTTTTTTTCCGGTATATCCTTCAACATTTACTAACAATAGGTATATCTACACATATATATATACTTTTTAGATAGGCTTTTGAAATGACAAAAATATATATGTACTTTGAAGCTCAAAAAGGGTATACTATGGATTATGCATGTGGAGGTAGATAGAAAGGCTCAAACGATCCAAAGATGGCCTAAATCATTTTCTTAGTTAAATGTTATCTATAATTTCGCCTCGAGAGAAAATCAAACAAATTCTAAGAACTGTAACACCATAAAAATCAATCGAATTTCATACTCACATAAACATTCTCTAAATTAGCATAGCAATTCAAAAGTAAGACTAGTGCTCATGAATATTAATTCTTGTAAAAATGAAATATACGAAAAAATTATTCATCACTTAGACAACATTCATATTTTTCAAAGAGATATGCATCGTTAAATCAAAGAAATAAAAGTAGATCACTATTCATATCAGAATATCTTCAATTAACCAAAGAAAACAAAACAACAATTTTTTTTTCTTTTTTTTGTCATACAAACCAAAAAATATTTCAATTAAGTTCAAAATATCTACCACCCCCAAACTTAATATGCACATTGTCCCAAATGTGTGAAAATTAAAGAACAAAGGAGATGTGTTAAAAGAACTTCCCTGAATGGTGAGTTGACTTGTGAGATTGAAATCCAAAAATCGTTTTACCTCTTCCGATTGCACCTATCAAAACAAAATAACAAAATGAAGAGTTATGCAACTAATACATGTTCTAAAACAAAATATATAAATAAATAAAAAAATAAAAAAATAAAAAATAAAAAAATAAAAAAAAATAAAACACATGGGTTGCCTCCCAAGAAGCGCTTGATTTAGAGTCATTAGCTTGACTGCCTTTCTCTTTGCTTTAGGTTGGATCACATAAGAAAATGGTGGACTTTTGACGATCAATGTCACCCCCTAAATAGTGTTTGAGTCTTTGCCCGTTAACTTGGAAAGTATTTTGTGATTCTTCACCTTTAATCTCAACAGCCCCATATGGGTGTACTTTGGTAATAATGAAAGGCCCTGACCACTTAGATTTCAATTATCCTGCGAAGAACTTCAAACGAGAATTGAAGAGCAATACTTTCTGTCCTGGTTCGAAGTGTCGATGCAAGATTTTGTTGTCATGCCACCTCTTCGTCTTTTCCTTATAAATCTCAGCATTTTCATATGCGTGTAAACGAATCTTATCCATCTCATTGAGTTGTAGGAGACGTTTTTCCCCAGCAGCGCCTAACTCAAAATTCAAAGTCTTGATAGCCCAATACGCATAGTGCTCCAATTCAACTGGGAGATGACAAGCTTTCCCAAAAACCAACCGATATGGGGACATCCCAATGGGTGTCTTGTATGCTGTTCGGTATGCCCAGAGTGAATCGTCCAATCTCTTAGACCAATCCTTCCTTGAAGGATTTACCGTCTTCTCCAAAATTCTCTTCACTTCTCTGTTGGATATCTCAACTTGTCCACTAGTTTGAGGATGATAAGCAATTGTGATCTTATGAGTGACACCGTATTTGGCAAGGAGGGTTTCAAAAGATTTGTTGCAAAAATGAGTTCCCCCATCACTTATGATTGCCCTGGTGCCAAATCGAGTGAAAATGTTTTTCTTTAGAAAATTCAAGACCACTTTGGAATCATTGGTAGGCAAGGGAATTGCTTCTACCCACTTAGAAACATAATCCACATCAACCAAAATGTAGAGGTTGTTGTAGGACGAGATAAAAGGCCCCATGAAATCAATTCCCCAAACATCAAATATTTCTACCTCAAGAATGTTGTTTAAAGGCATCTCGTGTTTCTTAGAAATGTTACCAACTCTTTGGCACCTGTCACAGTGTGAAACAAAGAAATGTGCATCTTTAAACAAATTTGGCCAATAAAAACCAGATTGAAGAACCTTAGCCGCAGTTCTTTCTTTTCCAAAATGGCCCCCATAGGCTGAAGAATGACAATGTTTAAGTATATTTTCAATTTCTTCCTTTGGGACACACCTTCTGATAATTTGATCTGCACAATGCTTAAACAAGTAAGGTTCATCCGATAAATAGTACTTAACATAATGTAAGAATTTTTTCTTCTGTTGGAAAGATATTTAAGGTGGGAGCACATTTCTTACGATGTAATTAACATAGTCTGCGTACCATGGCACACTTCTATGATCAAAGGAAAACAATTGCTCATCAGGGAAAGTCTCACCAATGATAGTCTTGTCCACGGATCCATCATTATTCTCCAATCTCGATAGATGATCGGCCACTTGATTTTCGGTTCCTTTCTTATCCTTGATCTCCAAATCAAATTCTTGAAGTAGGAGGATCCGTCTAATCAATCTTGGTTTTGCATCTTTTTTAGCCATTAGATATTTTATAGCAGAATGATTAGTATAAACTGTCACTTTAGTTCCGATTAGGTAGGAACGAAACTTTTCAAAAGCATATACAACAGCAAGTAATTCTTTTTCAGTGGTAGCATAATTCATTTGAGCTTCGGTCAAAGTTTTGCTGGCATAGTATATGGCATGAAAAACTCTCTTTTTCCGTTGTCCTAAAACAGCTCCTACTGCAAAATCACTGGCATCACACATAAGCTCAAAAGGTAGATTCCAATCTGGTGCAACAATGATGGGAGCCGTGATCAACTTTTCTTTCAAAACCCGGAAAGCTTCAAACCACTTTTCGTCAAATGTGAATTTTGTATCTTTTTCCAAAAGATTACACAGAGGCTTTGATATCTTGGAAAAATCTTTTATGAAACACCTATAGAATCCTGCATGCCCAAGAAAGCTTCTAATTGCTTTCACCGATGTTGGAGGCAGTAGTTTCTCAATGGTTTCAATCTTTGCCCTATCCACTTCAATTCCTTTAGACGAAATTAGATGGCCGAGGACAACACCTTCTCCTACCATGAAGTGGCATTTTTCCTAATTTAAAACCAAGTTTGTTTCTTCGCATTTTTGTAGGACCAAAGAAAGGTTATGCAAGCACATATCAAATGAATCCCCAAAAACTGAGAAGTCGTCCATAAATATCTCAATAAAATCTTCCATCATGCTTGAGAAGATAGCCATCATACACCTCTAAAAAGTGGGTGGAGCATTACACAATCCAAAAGGCATTCTTCGGAAAGCAAAAGTTCCATATGGACAGGTGAAAGTTGTCTTCTCTTGATCTTCAGGCGCGATAGCAATTTGGTTGTAACCAAAATAGCCATCCAAGAAACAATAGAAAGAATGTCCTGCCAATCTGTCTAGCATTTGGTCAATAAATGGAAGGGGAAAATGATCCTTTCGAGTGGCCTTGTTGAGCTTCCGATAGTCCATGCATACCCGCCATCCTGTCACTTTCCTTGTGGGAATCAGCTCATTATTGCTATTAGTCTCCACCGTAATTCCTCCTTTCTTTGGAACACAATGAATTGGGCTGACCCAAGAGCTATCTGAAATAGGATAGATAATGCCTGCATCTAACCACTTAATGATTTCCTCTTTTACTACCTCCTTCATGATTGGATTCAAACGACGTTGATGCTCAATAGTAGGCTTGATATCTTCTTCAAACAAGATCTTGTGCATGCATATTGAAGGGCTAATTCCTTTAATGTCAGCTATAGACCATCCTAATGCTAGCTTGTAATTTCTCAACACTCTCAATAGCTTCTTTTCTTGATCGTCATCTAGAGATGCTGAAATAATCACAGGCATTGTAGTCATTTCACCCAAATAAGCATACCTTAGATGGGTAGGCAGTGGCTTAAGCTCTAATAATTGTTTCTGTTCCATAGATGGCTTCCCATAGGTAAACTTAGACGGTGTTACAACTTGTGATGCATCTTCTTCAGTTTGAGGACTAAAGAGTTGTGGAGATGCCTTAAGTAACTTGAGATATTCAAGAGAATCAAAGTTATCAATAATATTGTCATTCACAAGTGCAAGTTCCAAAGCATCAGTACTCAAATTTTCCCTGAAATTGCTTTCAACTAACGCATTCATCGTGTCAACTCTAAGGCAATCGTCAGATTCTCTTGGAAATTTCATAGCTTTAAAGACGTTGAAAGTTACCTCTTGGTCTTGGACTCTCATGGTCAGCTCTCCTTTTTGAACATCAATCAAAGTCCTACCAGTTGCTAAAAATGGTCTCCCTCGAATGATAGGAATCTCTTTATCTTCCTCCATGTCGAGGATTATGAAATCTGCAGGAAAGATAAACTTGTCTACTTTGACAAGCACATCCTCTATAATGCCTCTGGGGTGTTTCAAAGACCTATCAGCAAGTTGAAGAGTCACAGTGGTCGATTGTGCCTTTCCTAATCCAAGTCTTTGGTAGATGGAAAGTGGCATCAAATTAATGCTTGCACTAAGATCGCACAAAGCTCTACCAAAAAATTTCTCACCAATAGTACAGGGAATGGTGAAACTCCCCGGATCTTTAAGCTTAGGTGGTAGCTTCTTTTGCAAGATGGCACTACACTCCTCTGTGAGAGCAACAGTCTCAAAATCACCTAACCTTCTTTTCTTAGACAAAATGTCTTTCATAAATTTCACATAACTGGGCATTTGCTCCAAGGCATCAGCAAAAGGGATGTTGATATGAAGTTTTTAAATACTTCAAGAAACTTGGAGAACTGTTTATCAAGTTTTTTCTTATGGAAGCATTGAGGGAATGGAATTGGTGGATTATAAGTCTTGAGATTATCTAACACTGGTTTTATTATAGGATTTTCTGTTAATTCATTCTCTTCAACCCTATGATTATCCTTTTCTTGTTTTTCGAGGTCAATACCCTCAACAATAAGAGTCGGTGGAGAAATGGGTTTTTGTATTTCTTCTAACTCTTTTCCACTCCTCAATGTCACTGCCTTACAATGCTCTTTTCCCTCCCTTTTTGGATTGATTTCAGTATCACTAGGTAAAGATCCTTGAGGGCGATTGTTGACAGCAGTAGCTAGTTGCCCCAATTGAACTTCGAGATTTCTAATAGACGTTGCCTGATTCTGGAGAATAGTCTCATTCTTCGCCATATATTGAGCAAACATATCTTCCAATGAAGGCTTTCTCTCCTGTTGTGGGACTTGGTTATGAAAACCTGGAGGGTGAGTGGGCTTCATAGAAGATGATTGGCCTTGGTTATTACTCCAAGAAAAATTAGGATGATTCTTCCACCCTGGATTGTATGTGTTGGAATAGGGATTGTTTTGATTGTTTTGATTCCTACTATAATTGGAAACAAAATTGACAGATTCAGAGTTGTGAGGACATCTCTCACTGGCATGATTACCATTGCAAATTTCACATGCAACAAAAGGACTCTGAATAGAATGGACACCCATAGTATCCATCTTTTTCACCAAAGCGAACACTTGTGCAGTTAAAGCAGTCATAGCATCAATCTCATGAATTCCAGCTGCTTTCTTAGGCACCATCCTCTCTGATGGCCACTCATAACTATTTGAAGCCATTTCCTCTAATAAGTTGTATGCTTCATCAATTGATTTCCCCATTAGAGCACCACCTGCTGCAGCATCAATCATATTTCTAGTTTGACCCATCAAACTATTATAAAATGTTTGAACTTGAAGCCACTTCGGTAATCCATGGTGCGGACATCTTATAAGTAGCTCCTTGTACCTCTCCCAAGCTTCATATAATGACTCTGAGTCAAACTGCATAAAAGTGGTGATTTCATTCCTCATCCGTGCAGTCTTTGCCGGTGGAAAATATTTGGCTAAAACTTTTTGAGCCAGATCCTCCCAAGTAGTGATAGAACCACATGGCAATGAATTCAACCAACTCTTTGCCTTATCCCTCAGTGAGAAAGGAAAAAGTCTCAACCGAATAGCATCATCAGTGACTCCATTATGCCTAAAGGTATCACAAATCTCTAGGAAATTTGATATATGGGAGTTTGGATCATCGTGGGGTAAACCACCAAATTGTACCGATGTTTGAATCATATGAATGATTGCAGGCTTAATTTCAAAATTATTGGCTTGAATTAATGGTCTTCTAATGCTTGAATGGATGCCACCAACCATGGGCACTGCATAATCTCTTAAGGATCTTGGTTCTTCAACTTCTGGAATTTCATTATCCATAGCTAGCTGTTCTAAGGTTTCTTGTTTATTATTTTTCCTTAAGTTCAAAATAGTTCTATGAATTTCTAGATCTAATGGAACTAAGTCAAGATTTCTTATGCGTCGCATACAAAGTCCCACTCTATCCAAAATTAAATCTAATACAATATATAAATTAAATTTAAAACATAAATAAACACACAAATCCAAGCAAGTAACAGTAAGCAATTAAACAAATAATATTTTTGTTTTTTTTTTTGTTTTTTTTTGAATTAAAATCAGATTAATTGGTATTAATATCAACAAAAATTAGTAAAATAAATCCCCGGCAACGGCGCCAAAAACTTGTTGTGTGTTTTGCAACACACAGAAAATCGTGCAAGTATACACGGTCACAAGTAATAATATGATAAGTAAAATATCGTTCCCACAGAGATTTGTTACTAGTATTCGTTAATTATTAAAATTATTTCAACCTAATTTTATCCAAACAGTCGATAATTTGATGCAGTTTGACTAACTAACTTTTATAACAGATTGCAAGAAAATTCTAGGATTGCAGTTTCACCAAATTAATCCACTTGAATCATTATATTTTATCTTGATTTATGTTATCGTGTTTTAAGTTGTTAACCAAGAACTCCTAATTTATCCATATATCTCTTCCGAGCTCCATACAGAAACATCTAGTTAAAATGATTCACTATATTCCTATGCGAATTAAATTCAACCAGATTTATTAAGTTCTGAGTTCTCTAACAGTTACACATACAATAAAAGTATATTTCCGTCTCTTATGTATATACGTTATTTCATCACGAGCAGCACACAAAAATGCCTTTTTCAAGTTTATTTAAATGTCACATATCAGTTAATTAATCTTCCGATAATTAAAAGCATTAAACACAGATAAAATAAACAACTTAAAAGCAATTCCATAAATCATTCAAAATTATTTAATTCAAATTTCATAATTTACGCTACACTGCAATCCTAGAACAAATGTATTAGTTCATAGCAGAATTTAAAATTACAACACAACAAAAACAAAACATTGCAGAGAAAGAAAATTAAAAGAAAATAGATAAGAAAAAAAATTCTTTCACGATTCCTCAATGAAAAATAAATTTCATCCCTTTTCTTCTTCTTTGTTGTCTTCTTTCTCTGTAATTTCCCTAAGAAAATACAACATAAAATGTTAAATCAACACTCTGCGTGTTTGTGTAACACGCAAACAAGAAAAACAGAAAAATTAAAATGTTACAAGGAAGAAAAACTTGCAAGAAATGCTAGTTTTCTCCCAAAGTTTCGAGAGAAAAAGAAGAAAGAAAAATGCTCGAACTGGAAAACTAACTAAAAGAAAGAGAGGAAAATTGTTCTGGTACGCGTATCCCCCAAAAACATATATCACTTTTTTTTTCTTTTTTTTTTCTTTTTTTATATTTTTTTTATCATCAGTGGGGAACAAGATTATATGGGATAGCACGCGTAATAAACACACTCTGCAAATTTTTTGAATTTTTTTCTTTTTCCGCATGCCACGTGTCACCATGTGATTCATTGAGAGAACTGTAGTGACACGTGGCATCTTTTCATTGGGCGGTAAGCCGGGCGCATGAAGAACGCGTCGCACACGATTTCTCCGGATTTGGAAATGGGTAACGGCTGGAAGTGGGCGTTGGTTCTGCGTTTTTATTTCACCAAATACATGCCACGTGTCACCATGTTATTCGCTGGAATATTTATGAGACACGTGGCTGGTCATTTTCCGTTTGAAAAGTGAGGGTGCACGGCGCTTGGATGGATCGCGTCACACAGGACTTTTACACGAGCGGCTCGGTGCGCGACTGCTTGGATGGACGTGCTTCAATCTGGACCGTTGATCTGATCCAACGGTCAGCGATCGCCTCGGGGGAATCTGCGCAGCCGACATGTGGGGCCCACTCTGACGCCGGCCTGCACGACACGTGGGGCCCACTGACACGCCGAGCCGCGCGAAGGAAATATCTGTCCCCAATCTCCTTGGTCGGGCTTGATGGACACGCGCGAATCTGAGCCGTTGATCCTTTGATCGGACGGTCCACGTTTGGCGATTGTGATCTTGCGCGTGGGCTTCATCTTCCTTGCGCGAAAATTAAACTTTTATTAATTATATTTTCACCCACAAATATATTTCAAATTACATTTTAAACTTTCTTAAATTACAGTTTAGCCCTTTACTAATTTTAAATTACATTTTTAAACTTTTAATAATTATAATTAAGCCCAAATTTAATTTAAATTATATTTTCAATTTTTATAAATTTTAATTAAGAACTATACTATTTGAAATTATATTTGTGGACAAAAAAATATCAAATTAAGTACATTTTCGATTCAAATTATTTAATTTTATTAAAAATGTATTTTTAGCAAAAAAAAAATATTAATTTATTTAACAAAAATTAACTAAATAATAATAGAACGTAGCAATTATCATTACTAAAATTGATGAAAATAACTGTATAAAATACAGTTATCACCCAACTTCGAGGAAAACTTGAATTAAGTTGTTCAGGTAAGTAAGGGCAACCTAGAACGAACAAATCAAAGGTTGGATTCTATTGAAATTTCCATTAAAAAGATGGAAACTTAAGTGGAGCAGTTGACTAAGCACTTGCAAAAGCAAGGCAAAGAACAATTGCAATAGGTTAGAAAAAAAGAAACAAAACTTAATAATGAGGAGATATTGAGTTTAGCAGATGATGAAATTCCCCAATCAACGTCTCGCTAATGATGATAAAAATTAGTTTTTGATGGGAGGTAACCCATTACTTTATATTATTTTACTGTTTTTAATTCTATCATTTTATTTTAGTGGTTATTTTGTTTTATTCTTATATCCTTTATTTTATTTTATTTTGTTAGGTGTGTTTATTTTTCCTAAATTATGTTAATATAATATAATGTAATATAAAAAAAGGGAGTAACAGTTTGAATGGCACTATAGCATGAGTGCTTATGAAATAAATTGCAAAGGGAAGATAGAGAGTTCAAACTATGGCATGAACTTTTATACACCACAGCATGGTGGAAATTGATGGAATTACAAATGAGGAAAATAACTTGGCGCCACGGCATAAACCTTATTGTGCTGTGGTCCGCATTGATTTTTCTGAAATTAAACCACCCCATGTGGGTTTTCACCCCATCTTCTCTCCACTTTAATCCTACTTTTTCTCTCCCTTCAAGCGCACATAATCTCTCAAAAACCCCACCTTTCTTCAATAATCATTTTTCACGAATCCTTTCTAAAAATAAATTTTCTAACCAATTTTCTCCTTTCCACCAAACAATTTTCAAAATTTTCAAGTTCTTTTAAGACTTCATATTCACCAAGGTGTTCTTCATAATCTGCAGATCCTCAACAATAAGAAATAAGTATTCATAATTTTTAGAATTTAATGATTCAATTTAATTTTTTAAAAAATTGTAGAGTATTTATAGTTATTATGAGTTTGAAATCCTATTTAGGACAAAGAGAGGGTTAGGAAATATCTAGATTATATTGTGTTGTTGAAATTTATTTGAACCCTTAGTTTATAAATTTGGGGAAAATTTTGAAATGCCTCCTAAACAAAGTAGGAAAGGAAAGAAAGTTGCTGCTTTCAAGGATTTTGATACTGATAAATTTTCTAACTATGAAACTTAAGTCCGCTATGAGAGAGTGGTAAAGGTAAATAAAGGATTTATACCAAAAAGGAAGATGAAATTCTATTTAGGACTAGAGAGTATTTCTAATATCATAGCAGCCTTAGGATGGAAAAGGTTCGAAAAAGGACCTAAGGCTGCTATTGAATCTTTAGTTTGAGAATGTTTTGCTAATTTTCCTGATGTTATTGACAATAGGGTAAAAGTAAGAAATGTACTTGTCCCTTTTGTACCAAATGACATTAAAATTCACTATTTCTTAGTGAAAGTTAGGGAGGGTGAGTATGAGCAATATCTAAATAATGTTGATTACAATTAGGTAATTGAGGCTCTGACAATTTTGGGTGTTGAGTGGAAGTATGCTGATGACAAACCTAGGAGTTTCAAGGTAAAATATTTGGACAAAATAGCTAGATTTTTGGAATATTTTATCTTTTCAAGATTAATGCCTACCAGACACTATAGTATGGTTGATAGAGAGAGCCATTTTACTATATGCAATCATAGCTAAAATTCCTATGGACTTAGGTACAACAATTTACAATTAGGTCAAATTATCTCCAAACAACCATCGATTGAGTTATTTCTTCCCGAAATTAATAATTGCTTTGTGCAAAAGTGTGGGGATAGCTCATTCAAATGGTGAAGTTATTTTATAATGTAGTGAACTAATGAACCTCGTGTACTATGACAAACTTACCTTTAACATGAACATCATCCAACGAGAACAGGGATTCGTTCCTCATTCGAGATTGTCCTTAAAGGAACAACTTTATAATCTCAAGGAGATAATGAGATACTCAAAAGAGTATCAAGACGTTTACTTTGCCTAATAAGCTACTTTCCTAAACTAACAACACTTTGATCAGTTGGAACACAACATATTAATGTACGAGATGAGCCACTTACAATTGAGTCATCTTGGGTTGGATATGATTAATTTTTCGACCCCCTTGTATTCACACTATGACTTCAATTTCGTACGTTCACAGGGATCACAAAACCAACTTGAAGAACAAGAACCGGATAACCTGGAGGATGAGCTCTAATTTTGATATGGAATTTTCATGTTGGTTTTATTTTATTTTATTTTTCTTTGTTTAATTTTATTTTATTTTATGGACATTAGTATTTTTAGTATTTTTGGATAGTGTAATAATTATTGGTTTTATATTAATTGACTTTATTTCATGTTTTATGATATTTCATGTTTGGTGAACATCATTATTTAGAATTATCAATGTTATAACCATTTGTTAAGATATATGAGAAATTCACAGTTTAATTGTGTATACTTTAATTGGATTAATGGATGCACTAACATACCAACACTTAAACATGACCAATAAATTAGAAAACTTTTCTGTTTCTTTTCTTTTTAATTTACTTTTGTTACATTAGGATAATATGAATTTTAGGTTGCTGGTGGGAAAAGTTACTTTATAACATTTGTGCTTAAATTTATATATGTTCACATTCATATTTAGATATTGTGTGCTTTTATTTATTTATATTTATTATTTTAGGAATTTTTATATTAAATTTAAAATTTTTCTTACAAATTTATCATGTATTTTAAGTAAATTTAAGAAAATTATTAAGTCTTCGTATTATTAGATTAATTTTGATGAACATTTTATAAAGTAATGTGATAATTAGTTAGTTTTTGTCATAGTTAGTATTTCATGATAGAATGTAGAAATTATGATGAACTCAAAATTGGTGTTTAGGAATCAAATAGGGAGACTATCTTATAAGAATATATTTTGAGCCTTTATCTTTCCATTCTGAGTGATTATATTTTTTTCTATTCTTTTAAACATTTTTCTTATAAATTTTAAATTGTTAGATTATTTCTATGGATCTTTGCATTGAATGCATGATTTTTACATCTAATAAAGTGTCATGTATTTATTTTTATTACTTAAATTGATTAAGTTAAATAGAAATTAAAAGTATATGGCATTCTCTTCATTTAGGCATGACTTCTAAGAAAAAAAGAGATATATATGGGGTTAACTAAAGCATTAATACAAAAGTCACAAATTAGCCATTCACCTTATCTTAAAAAAATATTATATATATACAATCTCTACATAGGTCTGCTCTATATAATATATATATAAAGAATATCTCAAAAAAAGAGAGATAAAAAATAAGAGAAAAGGGAAAAATAAATAGTATAAGCTAAATACTGTGGCCTTATATCCTTCAAAGTTATGAGATTTGGTTAAGTACAAAAGAAAAATAAAAAAAACATAGGAAATAAATCCCTAAAAAGTCATTTGCATTTTCATCTGAAGGCGTATTACTTGAGTTTTTATCTGATAAATTTAATTAATGTATGAAAATGATATTTGATTTCTTTATAAAATCTTTTCATGAGATCAATATTATACACTATTTTTTTAGCCTTTTCTTCTTTAAAAATGTGCTAAACTGCTAAACTATTAGCTTATTTCTATACATAAACTCTATTCACAAATACATTTAAATGAGTTTTTGAACCAATAGGATCTGTGTTATTTTGAGATTTTGTCTTATGAGGTTAGAGTCGAAGCAAATTTAGATTCCTTATACAGAGATTGGGGTAAGTTTAATAATAATACATTTTTGATTGAAATATGAAAGTGATTTTTTGAATAATTATTATAGTAAGTCATTAATGTTCAAAATATTGAAATAAATTATGCTATAGATATTGATTGTGATCTTAAAAGAGATTAAAAAGGTATAAGAAATTTTGTTATTTATTTTATTTTATCTTTTTCATTTTCATTTTTCTTTATTAGTTGTTAATTTTTTTTACTATTTAGTTTTTACTTTTTGTGTTTGCAATGATGTTTATGTGTTTCATGACTTAAAACCCTTAGCATACTTAAACTCGTCCACTAGGACAACCAAAGGATTTAAAGGCTTATTGTATACGCTAAATGTAACTATGACAATCTATAAAAATTATTTAGGATAGTTTAATTTTATTTTTAGTTTTTTTCACTTTCCTTGCTAAGAGACTAGAAAGAAGCAGGTTGAGGATTGTGAAGAGTGCTCAAAAGTACTAAATATATTGTGATTTATTTTATGATTTATGATTAAAAAGATTTTTATTTATTTAATTTTATTATTATTTTACATAAATCTGTCTTTTCGGAATCATGGATATATGTGTTGTTTTTAAAGTATTTTAGGTCAAAAAGTGAAATTGATGAATACTTCAAGAATTACATATAAGGCACTCCATTTCAAGGCTCCAAACCATAAAAAAGTGATACAATAAAATAAGAGTACAAAGTCATACTGTTCAGTAGGTGCTATGGCGTGAATTTATAGCGTGTTGTGGCGCATTGCTTTTGGACTCAGGATAACTCACTTTATATCTTCGTAGCGAGTGACATGAAAAACATGTGTACCATGGTGTGAGGTTCCTAGATTTTGTACAATCCATGTGCTATCTATGTGTGCCATGGCGTGGACAAATGTGTTCCGTGGTGCCAACTAATCTGGGCAGATTTCCTGAACCAATAGATAGAACCCTTAATCAATTGTATCAAGAATCCTTTTCATTCCTAATCATCCATCTTCTCTTCTTTAGTTTCTTTAGTATTTATTTTAGTAGTTTTAAAAGTTCTTCTCTTATTTGGGAGTTGGAAAAATATATTTTATGCAATAGTTGTAATATTTATTTAATAAATATTCAGCATTCCTTTTAGAGATTTTCCCAAAATAATTCAAAGAGCTTCTCTGGAGGTATATTTATATATTCTTTTCAATTATTCTATATGTGTTATTTTTATGTGCTCTATTTAATTTTTTGATCAATTATTAAATTGAGTTTGTCTGGTTGAAATTAACATGTGATATTAGTCACGTTGTTATGCTTGTAAAATATTAATAGGCAAAATATTTTTACAAAACCAAGTATTTTCTATTCAAGAATTCTATAAAGTTTATTTCAGAAAATATAGGGAGGTTAAAATTTTCATTATGAACTTAAAATATGAGAGTTAGATTTAAGATTTAATTAGTTGAATCTAATTTGGAGTGCTGCTCTTTTATGAGTGATTTGGTTCACTGATGAACGAAAACCGGCATCGCCAATTCTCGCAAATACTTTGGTTTTAATATTTGTAAAACTCTCGCAAGTGCACGAATCATTTCGTAGAAAATGATAAGTATACTCCCAAGGTCGATCTAAGGAAGGAATGTATGTGGTTCTTAATTTATTATTCAAACTTTTAAAAACGAAATTAAATCCTAAACATCCTGTCACGATAGTTTGGTTTTTGTGTTTCTAATCTAATAACATAAAATAAACATATATACAGATTAATTAAATATAATCTAAACATAGATACAAATTCAATAAATATTTATCTACAAATAAATATAATTACAGATTCAATAAATATTCATGCAAATTTTATCATTTATATTAGTGGAGTATTTATGGATATAATAACTAAGTTAATTATGCTTGCTCATATTATCTAGGCTATTAAAGATATAAATTGATATTTTATTGATTCTCTCTTTTTGTATGAATACCACCTTTGGTGGGGTTAGATACTCTTTGTTAACTAAACAAATCAATTAACACCTATGGGTGGGGTTGATAACTAATTTGGTTAATTAAATTAATTCCTTTTTCTAAGAGATTGAAAATGAACCATTTAAATGCCACCTTTGGTGGGGTTAGACAGTTTAAACTTTATTCAAGGTGTCCAAATTAAACCTAAGAATTTAGTTATCCGAGTACTAACTTTCAAGTTTTAAAACCACTACTGAAAACATGTTGTCAATACATTTTCACATAATAATTCTTATAAAAACTTTTGAAATAGAGCTTCACTCTAACTACCGGGCGATTGTACCAACAAATAAAAGAGCACTACTCTAAATTAGACCGCATAACTAAACCTTAAAGTCTAATCTTGATTTAAGTTTGTACTGGAAAATAATATATTTCTCTCTAAGATCCTTAATATAAAATCTTGAATAAAAATAAAATCAATTCATTTTAGAAATTTTCATCTATTTAATATTTTTGCAAGCATAACAACGTTATTATTATATCATGGTTATAAACAGCTAGCACAGCTTAAATTTAATCACAGACAAATTAAATATAACATGTAGGAATAAAGCATAAAAATAATCAGAAGAAAATAAAATCCTTACAGAACTTCGACGCTATTCCCGTTGCTAGAAAACCTCCAAGCGGAATTTGCACTTCCATTTATTGAATCAAAAATCTAAATTATTACAAAAACATTACAAGTTCCTCTCAAAAAGAGAAGAACTCTAAACCTAAGACAATTGAACTAAAAACTAAGAGAAAAGCTAAGAAAAGCTTAGAAACTAAGAAAGAAACTAAAGAAAACTCAAAAACTAAGAAATGAGAGAAAGAAAGAAGAGAGAAGTGAGGTTTTGAGGTGTCTTTTGAAGTGAATGGAAGGGGGGTATTTATAGGTGAGGATGGAGAGAAAAAATGATTAAAAAATGTTAAAAAAAATATTAAAAAATAAAAACGTGTAGTGGACATGCCGAGGTCATCAATGACGTCGGCATGACGTCATGGGCGGCACGTGAAAAATGGGTCAAAAACGCGTTGGCGCGGCTTATTGGCCATTGGCGCCATGTATGCGCGGCTTCATTGTAGCGTGAACGATGTACATGCGGCAGCGCTGACAAGGAGCTTGTCATCGGCCTTGGTATGCGACTCTGGCGCTGGCTGGTGACGGCGCCATTGTATGGCAATTTCGGCGGCGTTTTCCGTCTTTGACATTTTTGACCTTTTCGACCCATTTTGTCCAATTTTTCCATGTTTGTTGACCTTTTTCCACTTATTTATCAATTTATTTGTGATGTATTGCTTCAAGTATTCTTCTTTGAGTCTTTACATTGCGTTTTTAGGCTAAAATTCACGAAAAACAATAAAAATACCCGTGATTCGAAAAAGACAAATTTATATAAATATATGATAAAACATATAAATATATATATTTTTAATCAATTAAAGTGCATAAAATCATGGTTATTTTAGTGCTTTTTGAGCACTCATCACAACCCAACCAACTCTTGCTAGTCCCTTAGCAAGAGAAGCGATAAAAACTAAAAATTAAACTATCCTAAATCACTTCCGTGGATTGACACGGTTGCATTTAGCCTATGCAACAAGCCTTTAAACCCCTAGG
The DNA here is from genome assembly GCA_033030585.1 of Hippophae rhamnoides. Lineage (NCBI taxonomy): Eukaryota > Viridiplantae > Streptophyta > Magnoliopsida > Rosales > Elaeagnaceae > Hippophae > Hippophae rhamnoides. The sequence goes on from CM065430.1 coordinate 53,218,828, forward strand.
TTGCCCTAGTGGACGAGTTTGAGTCTCGTGAGGGTTTTCGATAATGATACCCACAAACATTGCACTAAATGTAAAAACAAAAGAAACAATAAAAACAAACAACTTAAAAATTAAATTTACAACAAAATCACAAATTATCAACATCTCACGTAAATGTCTCATACTTTTTAATCTCCTTTAAGATCATAATTAAAATCTCAAGCATAAGTTATTTTAATCTCTTTAAACAATCATGATTTATTATAATAATTAGTCGAAAATCACTTTCATATTTCATATCAAAAATGTATCAATTTAATTTCACCCAATATCAGAGTCAAGAATCGAGTCGCTTGACTCTATTCCTCACAGTCAATACTCTCAAAACACTGAATCCTATGGGTTCAAACACTCATACTAATTTATATGCGAAAGAGTTGATGTATAGAAATGAACTAATATGTTCGCATATGTATAAAGAATAAAGGCTCAAAGTGTTATTTTAACATTGATCTCATGAAAGGAATCAAATGTATAAATTATAAAGATATCATATATAAAAATTATTTTCATGCATAAATCAAACTCATTAAGAAAGAATTTCAAGATATATGCCTTTTACAAATGAAGAAATTGCAATGACTTTTTGGGGAATTACTTCTTATATATTTCTTTTGTAATTAGCCTTTACTCACAACTTTGTAGGCAATGCGGGTTATAGTATGTAGATGATACTATTTTTATCTCTCTCTTTTTTTTCTGTAGATATTTTTCAATATGTGTATTTCTTAGAGAGTCAACCCATGTACAGATTGTACATATTTTGGATTTTGGTGAGTGGTTAATTTTGTGGCTTTTCTGTTTGATCTTGGTTTAGGTAACCCCAGATATGTCTTTTTGTTTTTGTAGTAGTCATGCATAAATGAGATATAAGCATATACTATCAACTTCTACTCAAATCATTTAATCTAAGCAAAAATAATAATCAAAAATATATGATACTCTATTAAAATGAGAAAAAAATTCATACATTCAATGCTAATACCTATAGAGATCATCTAAAAATTTGAAGAAATAAGAAATGTGTTTGGAGTAGAAAAAATATATATTTCACTCTGAATAAAGGAAATTAGGCTCAAATTATATCTCACAAAGGTAGTCTCCACTAAAAAAAAAACTCATAAACACCGATTTTGGGTTTAATATAATTTCAACATCTTATCAAGAAATACTAATTATGACAAAAACTAACTAATTATCAAAAATAATTACAAAATATTTCATGATATGTTTTCAAAAATTAATCTAACAATACAAAAGACTTAACTATTTACTTAAATTTGATTTAAAGAAATGATAAACTTTTGTGAAACTTTCTCTTTTTTTTTTTTTTTTTTTTTTTTTTATTCCAAAAAGTTACTAAATCACACAAAATAGAAATAAAACCAACCACACAAAAAGTATATTTTTATTTTATTTTATTTTTTTTTAATTAAGCATGGTAACTTTTCACCACCCCCAACCTAGAACTTACATTGTCCTCAATGTAACAACTGTAAATTAAAGATAAAGAGAGAAGAGAAGAAAGATTAGCTATTTCCTGAGAATGTGCAAGTAGTAATGGAAAATGCAGTGCATCCATCATATTCATCATTAAAGTGTATACGAGACGGTCATTGTAAACTTCTAACATCTCAACAAATATTTTTAGTTCTAACAATTTAAAAAAATTATTCACATGCAATTAAAATGAAATAAACAATAAAATTAAGTAAAGAAAACAAATAACAAACAAAAATTTTTTTTTTTTTTTTTTTTTTTTACCTAAAATGATGGGTTGCCTCCCATCCAGTAGCTTAGTTTAACGTCTTAGCAAGACGTATCTTTTTGGTGCTAAGGGTTACTCACCAAATGCAATCCATTTCAAAGAATGTTGTTTGGTTCTTCTAAATAAGGCTTGACACGATGGCCATTGACTTTGAACGTTTTTGTGTCTTGGAGTCCAATAGTTCCACTACTCCATGTTCAAATACTTGAACTATTTTGAATGGTCCATCCCATCTTGATCTCGACTTTCCTGAAACAATCTCAAACGAGAGTTAAATAAAAGAACTTTCATTCCAGGGTGAAGAGTCTTAGGAACTAGCCTCTTGTCATGATAGCGCTTAGTACGCTCCTTGTATAATTTGGCATTCTCATAGGCTTCATTCCTAATTTCTTCCAACTCATGAAGTCGAGTAATCGTTTTTCACCGCTTTATCTAAATCCATGTTTAACTCTTTAATTGCCCAATAAGCTTTGTGTTCAAGTTCAACTGGAAGGTGGCACGCTTTCCCAAAGATTAACCGATAAGGGCTCATCCCAATAGGTGTTTTGTAAGCGGTGCGGTATGCCCATAAGGCATCATTTAGCTTAAATGCCCAATCCTTCCTTGACGGACGCACGGTGCGTTCCAAGACTCCCTTAATTTGCCTATTGCTCACTTCCACTAAACCTAAAGTATGAGGATGATATGGAGTCGCTCCAATATGTGTGATGTAGTACTTGTTTAGTACTCCATCTAAGAGTTTGTTACAAAAATGGCTACCTTCATCACTTATTATAGCTCTAGGCATTCGAACCTCTTGAATATGAAATCTTTCAAGAATTTCACAACAACATTAGCATCATTGGTTTTGGTGGGGATAGCTTCTACCCACTTGGACACATAATCCACAAGAACCAAAATGTATTGAAAACCATTAGATGGGGAAAAGGACCCGTGAAGTCAATCCCCATACATCAAAGAGTTCAACAACTAAATTAGATGTCAAAGGCATTTCATCTCTTTTGCTTATGTTTCCTGTTCTTTGACATCTATCACATTGTGCACAAAACATATGAGCATCTTTAAAAAGAGTGGGCCAAAAGAATCCAGATCGTAATATCTTACGGGCTGTCTTTTCACCTCCAAAATGACCCCACAATGAAGTTCATGACAAAAAGTCGAATGCTCTTATGTTCTTCTTCCGTACACATCTCAGGATGACTTGATCTTGACCAATCTTGTATAAATAAGGGTCATCCTGAAATAGTCCTTAATAGTTTTAAAAACCTTTTCTTGTCCTGATATGAAGTGTTAGGTCGCAAAACACCGATGGCAAGATAGTTTACAATATCATTACCATGGGTTCGGACCTATGAAAAATAACTGTTCATCGGAAAGGTTTCAACTATATCATCATTACTCTCATCTTTAAGAGAATTGAAGTCGAAATCAACCTAGACAAATGGTCACTACTAAGTTTTCACTTGCCTTTCTTATCCTTGATTTCTAGGTCAAATTCTTGTAAGAGTAAGACCCACGATTAATCTTGGCTTGGCATTTGGTTTACTTAATAGGTATCTTAAAGCGGCGTGATCGAATGTACAATCACTTTAGATCCTACTAAATAAGACCGAAATTTGTCTAAAGAGAATACTATAGCCAAGAATTCCTTTTCAGTGGTGGTGTAATTCATTTGGGCATCATTGAGTGTTTTGCTAGCATAGTAGATGACATGTAAACGCTTATCCACTCTTTGTCCCAGGACTGCTCCTATTGCATAATCAGAAGCATCACACATTATCTCAAAAGGTAAAGACCAGTTTGGTGCCATTATAACGAGGGGTAGATGTTAGTTTCTCTTTCAAGGTATTAAAGGAAATAAGGCGGTCATTGTTGAAGTCAAATTCAGCATGTTTGGATAATAAGTTACATAAAGGACGACTTATTTTAGAGAAATCTTTAATAAATCGTGTGTAAAATCCTGCATGTCCCAAGAAGCTTCTTATCCCCTTCACGGATGTAGGGAGGTAGTTTGGATATCAATTCAACTTTTGCCTTATCAACTTCAATACCCTTGTTTGAAATTATATGTCCCAAAACTATCCCTTGTTGAACCATAAAATGACTTTTCTCCCAACTAAGGGTTAGATTGCATTCAATGCATCTTTCTAAAACCAAAGTCAATTTATGTAAGCAATCATCAAATGAGTTCCCAAAGACAGAGAAATCGTCCATGAAAATTTCAATGAACTTCTCCACCATGTCCGAGAAAATGGATATCATGCATCTCCTGGAAAGTGGCGGGAGCATTGCATAACCCAAATGGCATTCTGCGAAAAGCAAATGTCCCAAAAGGACATGTAAATGTGGTCTTTTCACGATCTTACGGTGCTATGGGTACTTGATAATATCCAGACAGTCCATCCAAAAACAAGAAAATTAGGTACTTGACTAATCTTTCCAACATTTGATCAATGAATGGAAGAGGAAAGTGATCCTTTTTCGTATATAAATTTAGTTTCCTAAAATCTATACACATTCTCCATCCAAGTGATTATTCTAGTGGGCACTAATTCACTTTTATCATTTTTAACAAGCTGTTATCCCACATTTCTTTGGTACCACATGCTCCGGACTAACCCACTTACTATCCGCAATAGGATAGATAATCCCTTCTCCTAACAATTTAAGGATTTCCTTTTTAACTACCTCTTGCATGTTTGGGTTTAGTCTTCTTTGGGCCTCTCGTACAGCTTTAGCACCATCCTCCAAGTTGATCTTCTGCCTACACATTGTTGGACTAATGCCTCTTATATCCCCTATACTCCAACCTATATATTTCTTAAGCTGTTTAAGCACTTTGATGAGTTCCTTTTCTTGTGGTTTGGTCAAGGTTGAAGAAATTATCACTTTGGATATGTTTCTCCTTCTCCCAAAAACACATATTTTAAGTGCTCAGGTAAGTCTTTGAGTTCAAGTTCAGGTGGATTGGCCTCTTTAACAGATGAAGAACTGGGTAGATTTAAAAGTGCACTAGATTTTGTCATCACTTCATTATTGTCTAGTTGTTCAAGGTACCCCTTAATTTCTTCATCTAAATCTTCTTCAACCTTTTCAAGTGTAAGAACAGTTTCAAGCTTGTCTTCTATTCTGGTTTGGAAGAAGGTGTTTTGGATAAGATTATCCAAAGGATCAACTTCGAATATTTCATCGATGGCAGAAATAGAAGGGAAAGGTGAAGAATCAAAAACTTTGAAATGAACAGTCTCTCCTAAGACTGTCATTGTCAAATTTCCATCTTGGACATCAATAATAGTTTTAGTAGTTGCCATAAATGGTCTACCAAGCAATATTGTATGTTCTCTCATTCAATGCCGGATTTTCTTGCATATCCAGAACCACAAAGTCAACAGGTATTATCGGTTTGTCTACCTGTACCAAAACATCCTCAACTATTCCCTCCGGATATTTAAGAGATCTATCTATGAGTTGCGGGGACATAGTTGTGGGTTTTAGATCCCTAGATTGAAATTTGTGAGAATATAGAGTACGGCATCAAATTTATACTAGCACCTAAATCAAGCATTGCCTTAGCAACCTTCCTATCCCCCATAGTTATGTTTATAATAAAACTTCCAGGGTCTTTCAACTTAGGGGTAGTTTGTCTTTGAAATACTGGCTAGAAATTTCTCGACACTACTACTCGTTCATTCGGTTCATACCTCCTTTTCTTAGTGTTCAACTCTTTGAAAAACTTGGCATATGAGGCACATTCATGATCACTTCTAATAATGGTAAATTGATATTTACTTTAGAGAGCATATTAAAAAGATCATTGAATTGCTTATCTTGTTTGGACTCTTTCAACCGGTGGGGAAAAGGTACTTGCATCCGGTGTGGTTCTCGTTGTCTTTTGAATTTTGGGAGTGTCGGATGACCCCCAATGAGTTTTTCGAGAAAGCTTGTGAAGTTTAACACTTGTTTCTCCTTTTTGCGATATTAGAATGTCGCCTTCTTTGTTAGAGATTTCGTGTACACCGGTATTGACTACCTTACCACTTCGAAGGGTTCTAACATCTTTTGCTTGTTACGGTTGGTAGGCAACTTTCCTGGTTCTTTCTTTTGCATTTGTTCACCGGTTGCCCAACTTTAGATTCAATTCTTTTAACCGAAGCCTCCATGGTGTTCAACCTTTGATTAGTCATCAGTTGGTTGTCACGACTAACTTGAATAAAAGCATTCAAGCTATCTTCTAAGGTTGGTTTAAAAGATTGGCTTGGTGGGTAAGGGTGATTATAGGTGTTTGGATGATACTTTTGAAAATATTGGACTTCCTCTATGGCATTTACACTAGAATCACAAGTATTTGAATAATTATGAGTACCAT